>PYHW01010527.1:90985-101900 GCA_013186435.1 Turdus rufiventris
AAAAAAAAAAAAAAAAAAAAAAAAAAAAAAAAAAGCAAGCCATCTAGGAAAGCTTGTTTCAGGATGCTGCCAGACTGTAGCCACCTGGACACCGGGACTAACACTGGGAAGTTATTCCGAGCTCTGATCACACTGCCAAAGCAGCTCCGATGAAAATCTTTGCTGATTTAAGTACGTGATTCCCGGAAGAAAAACAGCAGCCAGTGTCAGAAGGGAAAGAGACAGGTGCTGAGCAACACGCACAATCTGGCATCCACACTTCTCACAGAAACCCAAACCCTGAACGCACTTAGGCAGGCCTACCCCCTCTTTACTCCTAGCTGGCAGCATGAAATACCACTGACAATTTTCTTCCCTTCGCATCCGCTGCCGAGCGCACACAAACCCCGCTGCCAGCCCTGGAGAGGGGAGCCCGGAGCTCAGCGCTGACCGGGGTCCCGGCGGCGGCTGCCGGGAGCGGGGTTCCCCCGCGGGGAAGCCACAGGTGCGGGAAGTCGGTGCCAGAGCCGGGGGCTGCGGGGCTCGCAGGGCACGCTCCGAGCGCAGAGATGGCCGGGGATGGCCGGGGATGGCCAGGATGGCCGGGATGGCCGGGGATGGCGGCCGCAGGGCACGGCCCCCGGCGCGGGCACCCTCGGCTCCCCGCACCGCACACTGCCCGCCCCGCGGGACCCGCACCCCGCCCGGCCCGGGGGGAAGGACAGGGCGAGGGGCAATACTGGACCAGGCTTTGACGCGGATCTTCAGCTCGCCCTCCTGCGGCTCCGGCATGGCTTTCTTGGACACGCGGAGCTTGTTGAGCCCCCCGAAGGAGGACAGCACCACGGCTCGCATCTCCTTGGCGTCCCCGGCGCGCAGGCTGCCCCCCGCGCCGCCCTCGGCCGCCTCCCTGCCGCCCTCCTTGTCGATCATCTGCTCCGTCTCCTCGGCTCGCTGCGCTCCCTCCTTGGCCATGTCGCGGCTGCGGCGGCTCCCGCGGTGCCGCCGTGCGAGGCCGGTGCCGCCGTGTGGAATGGCCGCGGAGCCGCCGGGGCCCGCCCGCCGCACTGCACCGGCTGCGCAGCGCCCTCCGCCCGCGCCGCCCCCGCGCCGCAGCTCCCCCGGCACGGAATCGCAGAAACGCGCCGGCCGAATGCACCTCTGAGACCACACAGCCCAATCTTGTGACCCATCCCCACCTTGTCACCCGGAGATAGGTCCTTAAACACCTCCACGGGTGGGGTCTCCACTAACATCCCCCGTCAGTCCATCCCAATGTCTAAGTGTCATTCTGGAAAGAAATTGTACCAAATGTCCAACCTCAACTTCCCCTGGTGCAGCTTTAGTAAGTGCTATCGCTTGTTACCCGGGAGAAGAACCCCATCCCCACCTGGGTCCACCCTCCTTCCAGGTAGCTGTAGAGAGGGATAAGGACACCCCTGACTCTTCTTCTCCAGGTTGAACAGCCCCATTGTCACCTTAGGTCAGCACAGAGCCCGAAGCCCGCTGAACTGAGTGAGGCCAGGCTGTCTGATTGGACCAACCACCCCCTGTGCCCAACAGCTCACACTATCGTGGATTAAATCTCCACTCGAGAAGCCCGAGTCTTGATCCTCACTGTGGAGCCCAGTGTGCAGAGTACACCTTCCCTGAAGCTCTTCTCAGGGCCAGCTCTGTGAGCACTCGGCGTCAGAAGAGCCATGCAGGCAGGCAGCTGCCTCACAACTGACACACGCCTTCGAAGCAACAAACACAAGCTTGAGACTCTGCTGTAGCACTTTTAAGCCTTTTAAGCCTTTATGCAACAGATTTTTACTTGGTGATCATGCTGGTCTTTGCTGGCTTCTGTGGGGAGCTAAATCCTTTAATATGAGCACAGGGCATGCTGCAAGACACCCAACCACCAGAGCCCCCTGGGACTGCTTTGGGTCCCTAAGGAGGCTCAGGCATCAGTCACTCAGCTCTGTGTTAATGAGGGTCAATGCCTGCAGCCTCCCCTGGGGCAACTGAGCGTGGACTTTGGGGGATCACTAGTTGAGGTTCCATGGATACTGATGGAGCTGTTGATGGTGTTCAGTATTGGATCCCTTTACTAATTTGTGGATGGCCCCACAGTTGGAGTAAATCAGCCTAAAATTATGTATGTATTTGTGGAGTTCCAAAATTCATTGCAGCATGTTGTGTGTATGGCGAGTGGTCCTGCAGAGCTCCCTGTGGGTACAGTTCTTCCATCAAACCACCCTCGCCTGCTGCAACTGAGTTCTTAAGAACCTTCAGGATTTCTCTGTCATCTGTTGAGGATTATGACCACTCTCTCTTTAGGCTGTGGAATTGTAGTGGTCTGAGTTCGTCAACACTCCTTAATTTCATAATGTGCATTTATTTCACCTTGGGTCATGTGTTCGGTGTTCAAGTACTTAAAGGAAGCCAAAAACTTTGGAAATATCTTAGCTATAACAAGTAATGGGGTAAAAACATTTTCATTAACAGTAACAAAGTGAGATAGGGGAGGAATAGAAAGAATTTTCACATTTCTTTGCAGTTTTGGAGGGTTTTTTTCTCTCTAGACTGTGAAAACTTTTAGACAAAGTATTTTTAAAGGCCATTTCTGAGATTTGTCGTCTAGGCCTGCAATAAATGAAGCAGTAAATAAACACGTTAGGAGTGAAGGAGAAATTAGTGCTAGCCTCAAGGAAGCTTCACTAGGTTCATTACCTCAAGAAGTTCAAACAGATTTTATCAAAAGTGAAGTCTGATGCCTCAAACATGACTTAAGTTGTCCTTAAGATATGTTTTGACGAAGACTCAGAACTAGCTCATTAACATCATCAAGAATTTGATGTCTGACATATTAAAGCAATGCCATTCACTTCATTCCAACTGTCAGTGTGTCAAGAGATCTGTTTTAAAGATGAGTAGCCTTTTTTCCTCCCTTGTTCCCCTGGTAATACCATGAATATCCCCTCCCTGTTCCCTACACTTGGCTAATTCAGTGCTGCAATGGGGAATACAAGGTTCTGTCACTTTAGATCTGGCCATTTGAATGCATGACCAGGCGGGCAGCAGCTGAATAAAGAATAACATGCACTTGTCTCCAAATTATTCACTCTGCTGGCATCTTGTTACAGTTCTAACTCAAATGAATGGTGAACTGTAGAGTGACTGGGGGAAGTAAAGCAGATAACATATGGCAACTAAGTGACATTGAGAATGATGAAGAGACTAGGGGACAGCTCACTCACATCACTCCAGCAGTCTGCAATAGCCAAATAAGTGAATCTGGGCCTTCAAACTGCACTTGTTTTGCAATGGTTTTTGAGTCTTCTGATTAAACCTCCCCATACTGATTTAAAGCTATCTCTATTTCCCCTTTGATCCTGAACCAAAGGTAATTTATCCTAAATACCTTAACCATGTACAGTTTGCAAGTCAAAATGTTGAAGGATGGCCATTTTTTAGAAACATGATTATGGTAGAATCAGCAATTGCACAGGTCAGTTGTGGAAACTGAAATAACATGTAGCAGATACTTTTGCATAATCATGATTCCATTCGTTTGATTTAATTCCTGAGCACTTCTTTAAGAATATTTGATGATGTAGTACAGAAGCATATACTTAAAAGCAGGATTTATTCTAACTATGAATTTAACCACTCTAGAAACAGGCCGTGGAATGGTCATTCATATCACTAAAGGCTTCAGTAAAAACATTCTTATGGTGCTTTCCACTGACTTCAGCAGCCAGTGGATTGGGCCTGTAAGGTGAAAACAGAACTCAATTTGATGAATATAGACAAGCAGTGACAATATTAATGAACATGCTGTGGGAACCTGAGCAAAAGGGAATTAAGGGGTCTTTCATCACCATCTGTACCTGCTGGTCAAGCTGGGGATATCTCTTTATTGAGATAGTGATGTTTAAAATGCTGTGCAGAAAGGAAGGGAAAAGGAGCAGTTCACTTGCGGAAAAATGCTGGCAGTCGCAGTCAACATTTCCTCCCAATTCAAATCTTTTATTTTCAGAACATAGTGTTGCTTTGTTCAGCAAAGGGACCTATATATGACTACATCAAAACTACTGTTTTAACGGTTCAGGCCTGAATTTCATGGAGGGGAGAAGTCATTCAAGATAAATCTGACTGTGGTATTGCCAAACTTCTGGACAAAGTTAGAGGAAGAATTTGAAGTTGCTACTGTTAACACAGAACCAGTGGAAGGTCAACAAAAAAATGAAGTAGATGAGTTAAATGCAAGGTTTGATGTTGTGTGAAGATGAAACCAAACCAAACCACCCTTGGACCATTGTGCAAAAGAAATATCCCCCACTAGATTCTCATTATGTACTTGACACTTGACTTCTTTTTGGAAGAACAATGAGGTTTGTGTCCAAGAAGGATTTGATGTCATTGATGTATCATTTTCCCTTTTTAACAGGAACAAGAAGACCTGAATAAGGGCTAATCACTTTGCTCAAAGGAAGTAACACATGAATGGCCAAAACAAATCCTCAGTTTGAATGCAACTTTTATCTCAGTAATTTTCTCTGGGGCATAATTCAAGTTTTGTCTTTAGAATAAAGTATTATAAACATTTTTGTTATGTTAAATGATTTCTTTTTCTAGTAGTTATAAATTAAATTACAAAATCATATTGCTGCATGTTCTGGCTGCTTGAATGCATAAACAAGGCAGTTTTTAATACATTGAGTTCCAAAACATTGATTTTTTTACAGTCTATTGTCACCGAGTTCTGTCTAGTGCTGAAAAGAAATCTGAAAAAATTATGTTTTGTAAACATGTTCAGAGCACTTATTTCAGCTGTTGTTATGCCCTATAGTACACAACATCTCTTATCAATAGCAAAATTGGCTTAGTGTCTTTTCCCACCTGTATCCCTGTGTAGAATCTATTAACAAAGATATTTCCAAAGGAATCTCCAAGAGTACAGGATGTGAGATTTATTTTTTTGGGCTTTTTGAAAACCAAAGCGACCTTCATTTCCTAAGGTTAATTTACATTAAGATAATTGTATTATTTCGTTTTATCTTAGCCAGGGGATTTCTCTTGCTGGTGAAGCTCTGTATAAATCATAGCAGCAATGAAGCAATTCTCTGATCATAGGCACTAAAAAGAATGGCACAGTTCCTTTCAGCAGGTGCTCCTTGGCATCATGAGAAGTAATGAAAATGTGTTGCATTTTAAACCAAAGAGGAAAGGAAACGAAAACAGTGGCAGAGAATTTGGCAAAGTCAATACATGCCAGTATTACTTACGCTGTTGGCTGTTCAGTTATTGCAGCCTTTTGCTACTTTACCATTTGTCTTGTTTGGAGATTGTACTCAGATAATTCAGGGATGGGTACAATAGAAATTAAATAAATCATAGCTGATCACAAAATAATACAACTTAAGAAAATTGAAATGTTCACACAGAGACCAATATAAGCCCTTTTAAGAAAACTTCATTTATATCCTTGTTCCTGAAGCCCTACTATCCATTTGTTTGGTTGATGTAGTATCATGTAAACATACTGTTCAATGTCTTCTACTGTTTATACATTTCAATGCTTCTGTTGTGTTTTCTAAAAGCTCTGAGGTTTTTTATTTTGAAAAAAAATCTATTATTTCGGTAGTCGCATTGAAGTTCTATGTTTCCTTTTGGCACTCAGCTGAAGAAATTAAGGAAAAAAAAGGTCAGAAAAAAATGCAGAGGGGGATAGTAGATCACCTCCAAGGAGCAAAGTCACAGGAGATGAGTACATTACTACCATCACTGCTTAAGAGCTTCTCTCACAAAAAGCAGACTGGTTACATTGTCCCAACTCCATCATTTGAACTCTCCATGACTTGTTTCCTGCTTTGTAAAGCTGAGTTGAGCCATTTTTACCTAATATGAATAACAACTAGTAATACACACCTACAATTCTCTTGTAGTACTGCACCAGCACTAGGTGGAGTAGAATTTTCCAGGGTATTGCAATGCCATTCCTGAACTTAAACAGTTTCCAGATATTATTTGTAGCTTATTCTTTTAGGTAATTTGTAGTTAAAGTAAAAAGTGATTGACATGTTGAATTTCCCTTTGTAAGTAGTATAGTCAGTAACTGGACTGTTATGTGTAGGGGGATGCACATGATGATTTATGTACTGCTTCATTCTGTGTGACTGCAGGCTTTGAGAAAGAGTAATCCCACTTGGCATTTTGACTCCATTTGGTCTCAGTAATTATGGATCCACAGTAACTTGTTAGAAGCTTGTGAGAAAAGTCTCTGAAGTTTGCAGCAGAGCTGAAGTGTACAAAAGAATGAAAATTCAAAGAATGCTAAGAATAAGTTTGAAAAGCATATGCAGTTATGCTGCTGGCTATGTCCAGTTGTTATCCACTGTTACACTACAGTGCACAATAGTGCCAGGAACATTGTGAATATCATCTTCAGACTGATCTAGTAACACATTGTATTTTTGAGCAAAGTTACTCTCTACAAATTACCAAGCTGTTTTGCCTTTTTGAGGATCTTGTTTTTTTCTTGTGGAGCATTTACATGTATAATGCAGGTAGCTCCTGAATCTGGTCAAGGAAACCAAAGGGAGCTTTTAGGTTTTCTAAACTGAGGTCTGTTTTGCCTGTTTCTGAAGCTGTCCAAGAGCAGTGACACGAAGGTTGCTGGTCTGGGAGCAGGGGTGCTTCTAGTTTGAATTTAAGCCTGAAGGCATTGAACTAATTTACAGCTCTTACAAGAGCTGTGTCACTGCACACGATTTCCATAGGCTTTACAATACAGAGAGCTTACTTTCCCCCACAAGCTCTTGATGCAGCTTTCTGTACGACCCTGGTTGTGCCCTCTGTGATGGGCTTTTTGCAGAAAGGAAAAGGATACTCTTTAGCATTACTGTGTTTTCTGTGGAATGTTTTATCATGGTCTATTAATACTCTCTTTTCCTCAGCTCCATAGCTACATACTGCTTTCTAACTCATTGATTTTAATAAACCAACTGAGTATGCTGCTGTATTCTTTCCTACTCTCCCTATGGAGGAAAAAAAATTACCCATAAAACCAAACATAAACACCAGCTTATTAGGAGATTGGTTTCCTCTGAGCACTCTTAAGATGCTAATGGAACTGTTCATTACATAGCTTCTAGGTTGGATTTCACTTGGGCTGGTAGAAACAGCGATTTTCTAAAATGGAATAAAGGCATTGGAGTTTGCAGGCAAGGTTCAGAACCTGTAATCTGTTTTGCTGCAATGGAATTATTTTTCTTCATAGTGGCTGGTGTGATGCCATATTTTGGATTTGCAACCTCAACAGTGCTGATAGCATACCAGTGGTTTTGTTCCTGCAGAGCAGTGTTTACACAGTGTCAAGGCCTCTTCTGCTTTTCCCACCAGCCCAGCAGCAGGGAGGTGCACGGGGAGCTGGGAGGGGACACAGCTAGGACACCCCACCAGATGGAAGGAGAATCCTATTCCACATGGCATCTTGCTGAGCAAGCACTGATGGGGGAAAGAAGGAGGGAAGTGAGACATTTGGGGCTGTGGCTGAGGCCCTACTTTCCTGGAAATGGCCAAACATCTGCCAACCTAGGAAGCAGGGGATAATTCCCTATTTTGCTTTGCTTGCACACAGTGCTTTGCCTCACTTACTAATCTGTCTTTATCTGAACCCACAAGTTTTCTCAGTGTTGCCCTGCTGACTCTGCCCCACCCCACTGCAGAGGAGAGATGAGAAAGTCTGTGGGATTTATCTGCCTGTCAGAGTTAACCTACAACAAAACCAAAACCACAGCTGTCTTCTTTTTATACTGATTCTCATAAGTAAATTCATAAATTAGGAAACAGGGCCAAAAAAATCTTTATGCCATGTTCACCAAGAGAAGTAGTTTCATATTTTATAGTTAAACACACTAGTGAACTTCTTTGGGTAAGCTTATACTATTGGTAATGGCATTTCTACTAATGATAAACATTTATAATCACACAAGGATAAGTGTTTTATGACTTTGAGAAGACTGAGAGAATTAGCACTGTTCCTAACTGGATCTTTCCAGTACCTGCAGGAGCTCCAACAAAGATGGAGAGTGACTGCAAGGGCCTGGAGTGACAAGACAAAGGGGAATGGCTTCAAACTGACAGAGAGTAAATTTAGAATGCATATTAGGAATAAATCCTTTACTGAGTGTGAGGCCCTGGCACAGGTTGCCCAGAGAAGCTCTGGCTGCCCCACCCCTGGAGGTTTCCAAGGTCAGCTTGGATAAGGCTTGAAGCACCCTGGGATAGTGGAAGATGTCTCTGCCCATGGCAGGGCGTTGGAATGAGGTAACCTTCAAAGGTCTTTCCAACCCAAACCAGTCTATGATTCTATGTGCTTATTCCATCTGTAGCTGTATTTAGCCATACTGGAAGATAATGGGAAAAAAGGCATTGTAGTCTGAAATTGGAGCATTTGCTGACAGCAGTGTAACTACACAAGAGGACAGGCTGTGCCACTGTGTTTCTTCTCTCACCCCACTATGGGCTCGCTGCCCACTGCGCGGTGCCAATTCCCACACCAAGGCGAGGTATTTCTGTTTTCTCCTCTAGTTTGTGCAAAGTAGGGAGCCGGGGGAGAAGCCACAAGAGGGTGGCTCTCTGATCGTCAAAATTTCACAGCATTTTAGCAAACAAAGGCATCAGTATTCACTGGCCAAAAGTTACCTGGTCCTCTTATTAACTGTATTCTACCTTTGATTGGTTACACGATTCTTTGGCTTCCCATGCCAATTAGTCTTATGCTCAGTCTTTTCTGTCCTTGGGTTTCTTGGGTCAATGGCTGGGAATTGATGCTTGCAATATTCCCCTGCCTGAACTGCCTTCTACCCAGTTGGAGTTGATTTTAGCATGCTTGCTGAGTTGACTTGGTTATTTTCTTCCTTATCTTGGGACTTCTGCCAAGTGTCCTTGTGGCCTGTACATTCTGCACTCTCTGTGCCCGCTATCAGAAGCACATCCTTCTTCCCCAGCTTTGCTAACCTCCCCCAGGCCTGAGATCACCGAAGCCTGTCCAGTCCTAGACTTAACAAAGCAATTCTACCAACAAATAATTTATGTTTCTAACACCTGGACAACATTTAGGGGCTTTGAAGAAGAACCGGCATCATTTCAGATGTGCTTTTCAATAATAATCAGCTAAATGTTAGATAAAGGCCATTTCTGGAGGCAAAGTTAATGTAAATGCTGCATAGCAAACCTTCCAGGCTGCAACCAAGGTAAACAGTTCTTCAGTGTTCCAGTCTTCTGAGAAATCAGATCTGGTCCAATAGACTCCAGGGTTTGTCAATGTGTTTGGAAATTCTGAGGTGAAAGGTCATGGGATGAGAGCCCATAGAGCATTCTCAGTCTTCTTTCCCTGTGGCAAAGTTTGAATTTTGTGCAAAATACTGCCTTTGCCATTAGGCTCAGAGATGCAGAAAACACTCCCAGGTGCACTGGAGACAGAAAGCACACAGTGACTGGATGTGCTCTATGGGACTTACTCAGGGAAAGCAGAAGGTGCTGCCTGCACTGGCTTTTACTTCCAGAGCTTCTTGCTAGCACAGCAGCTGCCGAAGGTTGACAACTGAGCTACAAGAGTGCAAAATGTTGAGGGCATGCCTGTGAGAGAAAGACAGTCCAGAGAGGCAGTGTGCTACGGCGCTATTTCAGAGCTATTTGGAGAACACATATTTTAAACTTGTTAAAACTTCAAGGGGCACTCCTTTTTCTTTTGCAACCTGCAAAGTTCCACCAGGTTGCTACTCTCTTTGCCTGGTGCTTCCTATCTCGAAGCAGCACACTACAGCTTCACAAGGACCGAAGATTCAGAGAGATGTTTCGCACAGATGCAGGAGCAAAAACACCACATCTCCTTCCCGTGGCCCAGATTGTGGTGCTGTGTTGAGTTCCTTGGACACAGAACGACTAATCCAGAGAGTGGTTCTTTCCTGCCACATTTCACTGAGCTACAGCTGCTCCAAGAGTTTGGGGTCTGCAGAACAGAAAAGATATGAGTGTACCAAAAGCTGAGGAATAGCCATGTCACATCCCCAAATTCCCCCAAAAAACCTCAAATCACCCTCAAATTTCTCCAGGACTCCCCCTAAATCCCCAATCTCTCCCAAAATCCCCCCAGAACCCCCCAAAAAATCCCCCAACCCCCCAAAATCCCCAAATCCTTCCAGCAATCCCTAAATCCCCCCCGAAAATCTCCCCAGGACCCCCACAAAATTCTTTAATCCCTCCCAAAATCCACCCCTGCAGACCCCAACCCCCCCAAATTTTCTCCAGGAACCCCTCAAAATCCACCATAATCCCTCCCAAAATCTTCCAAGTTCCCCCCAAAGCCCCCCAGTCCCTTCCCTGTACCTAGATCTGCCTCCTCAGGGAAGGCAGGACTCTGGGGGAGAAAGCGGGGCTGGCCAGGAGCAACCTGCGAGGGCCACATCCCAAGTGCCCAAAAATCCCTTCAGGGACCCCCAAAATATTTTGAAATTCCCCCAGATATCCCCAAATCTCCTTGAAATCCCCAAAGAATCCCTCTGGGAATGACAAAATCCACCAAGGACCTCCAAAATCCCCACAAAATGCCCTAAATCCCCCAAAATCCCTTTAGGGACCAAAGAAATCTCTCCAGGGACCTTCAAAATCCCATGCAGACCCCCCAGAATCCCCTCAGGATTCCAAAATTTCCATCAGGGACCTCCAAAATCCCTACAGTATCCCAAAATTCCCATCAGGATCCCCAAAATCCTCTCAGAGGCCCCCACAGAATCCTCCCAAAATTCCCCTCTTAGCACCCCCCAAATACACCCTGGGACCCCCAAATTCCCAAAAATTCCCCAAATCCCCTCAGGACTTCCCAAAAATCCTCCCCATTGCCCAGATAAGGAAATCTGAAGTAAGCCCCATCCCCTTTAGGCCA
>PYHW01010531.1:19395-33718 GCA_013186435.1 Turdus rufiventris
GTGGGATCCTCCACCTCTGCTGCTGTTGGCAACATCCTCAGCTGTGGCGGAGTGCCCATCAGCTCTGGGGGCTTTGACATTTCCTGCATCACCAACTGCTATGGCAGCAGATGCCGTCCCTGCTAAAATTGCCAGCAATGTCCTTGATCAAGAGCCTTCATGACCTGAGAACATGCTGCTAAACAAGAGATAGAACTTTAGACCTTTGTATTTAAAATATTTCATCATGTCTGGCTTCTTCTGTAAAGGGTGGCAGGTAGCATCCGTCCTGCAATAACCCATTGTCTACTTTTCCATTTTTCATCTTTCTCTCTCTTCTTCCTTTGCTGTCCATGTCTCCCCAGGTCAACCTAGTGTGACCTGTTGGCCTCGCTCCCTCTTCAGGCCATGCAGATGGACATCCCCACTGCATCTGCTGCTCCTGGTGCTCTCTCTGAGCCACCTCTTTTTCTTCTTTAGACTCATTAAATTTGGTTTTCATCCAAACCTTGATCTCAGAGTCCTCCTTCATTCTATGGCTGTTCTTCAGTGAGCTCAGGGAGATAGGTTGTTTTTGGAGAGGATTAGGCTGGGCACAAAAGGCACCCTTCCTCATTCTCAGAGGAAGGAGAGCATAGGACTCACTTCACTGGGTTGTCTTTAGTGCCCTGTCCCTTGGAGGTGAAGAAGATGCTCCTGGCTACTCCAAAACAATGACCACCAGTGCACGCAGCCTTGCTGCATCTCTTCCCAGGTCAGGCTGGAGCACTGCTCCCTGGAACACTCTCTGTGTAAGGGGAGCTGCCCAACCTCTGCTGCCTGTGAGTGAGGAGCCCACGGTTGCAGGAGGGCAATGGATGAGGTCAGCATCCCCTTTGGCTCTTGGGGAACAGATCTCTCATGAGCTTTTTCTGTGGTAGGCAGTTTAAATAGTGGATGACACCAAAGGGTGGCAGGAGCGAGGAGACAAAAATATCTGGGAGCAGTCCACAATCTCACCTCTTGCTTTCCCACTTCCCCATTACCTGGTCTGGGATCCATGGCCAGTGCACACAGGCACAGGTAGATGTACCCCATATGGTCCTTCAGCACCTGACCCAAACATCCCCATGAGGACTGCAGCTCCCAAAGACCTGTGGCTGCACTCTGGTACTTTGTCTCCTCCAAGTCTGGGGCAGCTTTCTTGGTCCTCTTAAGTCTGTACCACTGCCAAATGCCAGCTCTGCTCTGGAACACCTCTTTGCAAGAGCAGTTATCCCTCCATCCCCACTGGGTGTTGTAGTGACAAAGAAATCGCCTGAGCAGTCAGAGATTGGACTTGGAAAGTTAAAGCCCTGGTAGAATTAAAACTGGCCTGGGACATCAAGGGCAATAGGAAAAGTTTCCAGGGCTATTCTGCTAATAAAAGGAAGATATGAAAAATATGGGCCCTGTCCAGAAGGAAACAGGAGACCTATCTACCCAGAACATGTAGAAAGCTGAGGTAGTCAATGACTCCTTTTTTTGCCTTGATCTTCACTGACAGGTGCATCAGCTACATCACCTGAGTTGCAGAAGGCAAAAGCAGGGGCTGGCACAGGCTGCCCAGAGAAACTGTGACTGCCTCATCCCGGAAACTGTCCATGGCTGGGTTGAACAGGGTTTCGCTGATGTGCAGGTGCCTGGCTGGGAGCTGATTTTCCTTCCTCTGGCTACATCAGCTAGGAGATAAAACCACAAGAGCAATCAGGCCTCCCAAGGAGAGATCTCTTAACTGTGATTTAGAAGAGGCTGAGGGAAGGATTAGAACAGGACAAACCAGTCAGACACATCTTTTTAATACCCATTCCCATACCAGAATTAGTTTCAGCTCAGGGTGAGCTGGTGGAGCCTGGTGTGATCCATGTGGCAATCCTCAAGAGCTTCTTAAACCTGGACTTTGCTCTTTTCCCAGGCCCCTGGGTCTGGACCCAGGATGCTGCTTAATGGTGTTTGTCTCCATTGCAGAGGCTGGGGAGGAGATATCCAACCTCATCACCACCCCAGCAGGCCACTACTGGACAAGCTGAGGTCAAATGAGCACCAAATGCAAACAGTGCTGTAGGGGCAACCACTCCACAGGGAACATGCACACAACTATATAATATTAATTGTTGAGGCTGGAAAAGACTCCTAAATAAAGTCCATGCTGGAGCTATGCTGCCATTTTCATTGCCATGGATATATTTGGTTTATATTGCAATAATAGGGTCCTGCAGTTGTTAGTGGGGCTGTGTTTTCATTTAGATGGTGACAATCAAATGTCAGTCGCAGTCTCCAGTCCAGCTTTTGAATTGGCAAAAATGGTAAATTATATGAGGAGTGAGTTTTGAAGATAACTTTTCATATTTCCAAATCACCTACAACTTCAGAATCTCTTTTTCACACAGCAGAAGTTGTGTTTTGTGGTACATTAGTGATCCTTGAGTCAGGGAGTTCCAACTTTTGGGGAGCACATGCATTGTAACCTCCAAGTTTTAGATTTTTTATCAGGGTTAGTGTCAATACTTGAACCAAAGGACCATACACTGCCATTGGGCAGATACCAGGTTCAAGTCTTCAAAACATCAAAAACCCAAATGTTTTCTTTGTAGTCTTTAAGTTCAGCTTTTCACCTGGGAGCCATAAATTAACCCCTGTGGTTTGGCACGTCACTGGTGCTCTGTTTACTTCCATGGTTTTAACTCTTTGCCCTCCAGGCCAGACACACACCTTCTCAGCTGTCTTTTTATTGAAATTTGTGCTCCCGTATCTATTCCAAATGTCATTGTTGATGAGGACTGACACAAATAAAGATGTATGACCATTATAATCTATCTTCTGACAAGCTTCCACTCAACTGACTGGCCCATTTGCCATTCAGGTGTTATTTGGGTTTTGATCTTGAACTTGGAGAGAGAAAGTTGTTATCCCCTTTCGGAGCTGGCCATGATGTCCAAATGTTTGGAGTATTTTCTCTCTGATTGCTATTGCTGAGTCTGAACCATATTCATTAGACTCTGGATGACCCCAGCAGGCTGCCTTTGAATTGCAGCTCTTGGAATTCCTAATGCTAGTTCTTGGTTATATAACCCTCTCCACCTCTGAGTTCTGTTTGGACATTCAGCAGGTTCTGGTTCCCAGGAACTATTAATTTGCCCAAGATTGCAGCCTGTATTTTTGGTTTCACCAGACAGGATCACTCAGTCTCATCTGTTGCCCATGGTTCATGGTATTTTGCATTAATGTTGCCCAGGCAGGGAGATTTCTGTGCATTAGGTCTTCTTCCTGATCCTCAGCAACCTCCCTTATGGCCAATGGCAGGTTAAAATCTGTGTCTTTCTTAATGCTAACTCTTTTTGTGAAGAGGTAATGTTTCAGTGTGGCATGTTATAGCATGTCACAGCTTACAGTTATCTAAAGAGGAACGTTCAGGGCTGTGCTTGTGCATGGCCTGGCTGCAGCCAGCTTTTGTAATAGCTCTGGAGAATACATTCAAGGATCTAATGGGTATTCACAGACATTCTCCTCTCCCCAACACATCCACTCCTCCAGTCCATGTGCCACCCCACATGTTATGGAATGGGGATGATCTGGTTGTTGATTCTCAGAATTGAATTGAATTGATTCTCAGAGCTGAATCAGAATTTAAAAAGACACTAGGCCCCCAAACCCCCTGTTCTCATCACCATTTAGTAAGATACCACCTCCTCCAGTTAGACATGAAGCCTTGGTGTGGATACCTAAAACATAGGCTAGACAAAATTAAGAGAATAAAAGCAGTATTCATTAAAAGCTTTCAATAGATACACCTTGGGCAGTCAGAAGCCTTGGAGAGGGGCTACACCCAAGATGGATGAAGGTCATGGGTTTTTCATACTGTTATAAGTTTGGTCCATTTACATATCTTGGTTAATCCTCCAATCACAGTTTCAGGTAATGAAGTCATATATCCCCAGTTTGCTCCTCCCACTTTTGTTTATACTTTTTGCGGCCTGAGACAGTGAGATATCCTTGAGTCCCAGGCCTAGAGAGGAATTGTTGTGTCTGACCAAAATGTGAAGACAGTAACTAATGCTCTGTATGGAGTTTAGAGTTATATACTAAAGAATTGCAGGATTACAAATACATGAAACATATAAAAGCTAAAATCCTAAGGCATCAGACACGCCAGCCACAAACATTCTATTTCAGTCAGGACACACCAGGGCAAAGAGGTCTGTGAAGAAGCCAGAGGTCACAGCAGACTTGATGGAATTGTTGGGCCCCCATGTGGCAGTCCCAAAATCAGCCCCCAGTCTCATCACTCATCTCTGCCCTTGGCTCTGCACAGCCAAGGAGGGACACTGGCACACTACAGCCCCTTCAGCCCACAACCCCACAAGTTGGTGCTGCCCTTGGGGCTGGTGGTGTCAGCCTAGTGGTCCATGCAAGGCTGGCAGCAGTCCCAGAGATAGAGGCTGGGAGTGGGGAGAAAGCAGGAGCTGCAGCTCAAACCTGAGACCTGGAGGGACCAGCAGGAGCAGAACTGTTTGGAGCAATTCTGGCTGCATGAAGTATAAGCAGGGATTCCTCCTGGTGTCAAGGGACTATCACCAGTGTTTCACAGTCATAGACACTGTCTTTTCTGTTCTTTGAGTCTATACCAAATGTCACCAGGAATGGAAATGCATGTTTCTGCAGGAGACAACATAATGCTAAAATCATAGAATTATAGGATCATGGAATGGTCCAGGTTTAGAAGGGATGCTTACTGGAGTTATTGTTTGGATCCCTGTCCCAGTCATGGTGTCCTCACATGCGGTTTAAGTCTCTGCCTCAACCACGGTGTTCTCAGATGCAGTTTGGATCCCTGGCTCAGTCGTGGCATTGCCAGAGGTGGTTTGGTCCCTGCCTTAACCACAGTCCTCAGACTGAAATGAGCCATGACTCGACCAGCACAGGGCAAGCCCCAACACAGTGCCAAAAGCTGCTGGTTTTCACTGGGATAGGCAAGGCACCCTTCTGTCAGCTGCAACACCAATTTACCAGGATTTTTAACCTGCTGAAGTGTAAAATCCCAGGATACAGGGATTTTGCTCTGGCACTTGCCCAAACACTTTCACACACCCTGTCACTCAGGCACCAGCCACCTCCAGGCATATTTCAGTGTTGTTTTACTCAAAAGTTGTCTATTCTCACACCAGGATGGCACTGGATTCCACAAACCTGACAATAAGCCCACAGTGTTAATTAGCACAGCTGTTAATTAAGCAGCTCAGGTGAAGGTAAACAAGGACTTGGGAAGCCTGCAAAACAAAAGAACTCGTGTCATCTGCAGATGAGAAGAGGGATGGGTATTCCCTCTTTCTCTCCATTCCACTGCTCCCAGCACAGCAAGGGCATTGCAAAGCACCTAGCCTTTGATCCTATCAAAGTGCTCCCAAGCTCATTTTAGATGTCAGAGCACCTATCGAAGGTAAGGCTTAAATCATAACAATCTAAATAAACATCTGAGCTGTGCATCAGGCAACCGATCTGCAGCCCTTACTCAGGACAGTGGGGAGGTATTTCAGGTATCTGCATGTGTCTGTGGTGGTGATCTGGTGTAGGAGGTGATGAATCACCCGTGGGAAGTGCCACTCTCTTTGCATGGATGAAGGAAAGGACTCACGTGAATGCCTTTGATATACTACACATAGCTTTACCATCCCAGTGGGGACATCTGAAAGGAATCAGTCTCATAAACCTCCTTTTCATAGCATAAGTGAGCAGAAACTGTGCTCCAAGATAGAGCTTGTCTGAGCTAATTGAGACTTTTCTGATATTTATTTGGAGATATAATTCTAAATAGAAAAGAATTTATCTCCTTGACCTCCAGAGCAGGTGCCTTCACCTGAGCTATACAGATCATCAGGGGGGTGAAATAGCCAATTTCAGATCTAAATGAATCTCCTACAAAAGTTATTCCTCCTCCAAAAGTTACTTAGTCAGGCAAGCCACAAGGATCAAATTTCTTCCAGTGGTGTTTAAGAGACTTTAAAAAATAACCTAGGCAAAAAAACCCCAAAACCAAAACAAAACAAAATTAAAAAAAAAAAAAACAAAAAAAAAACCAAAAAAAACAAAAAAAAACCAAAAAAAACAAAACAAAAAAAAAAAAACTGACAAACCAGGAAAATGTTGGACATGAGAAAACCATCTTTTGCAGCTCCTGTGTCAACTCCAAAGGCTGAGTGGGGTTAGAAGGAGGCTGATTTACTTGTGCTTGGTGCGACAGATGCAGCTGATTAGAGCAACCAGTCCAACTTCTTTCCTGCTCACAAAAACCTTCTCCCTGCCACCTCTCTCCCTACAGTGCTTTGGACATAGGTGTGAGGTTCAGCAACCAGAGCTGCTGACCCGGGCTCTGATGGCAAGTGGTGGGTTCACATCCAATCATTTACTGCAGCAAGCCATGCACACAAGGAAATGCATGTGGATCACACAGCTGGTTCCCACTATTCAGCCAGAGCAGTGAACATCCTGTTCACACTGGCTTTGCCAAAACCTTCTGCCCTCTCTCTCAAATAATCCTTATAGCCAAACTCAGGAGATACAAGCTGGAGAAGTGGAGTTTAAGGTGGGTGAAAATTCCACTAGATGTCTGGACTCAGAGGATTCTCACTAGAGCTAAACACTGAATCCCCCACACAGGCACCTTGAAATTTGCATCATCAGACTGCCTTGATTCTACAAGAAACAAAGGGCAAAGGTTCAGACAGAATACAGAAAGAAATGCCACTGTCTTGAGGGCTGATTAAAATCCTCCTGTTTACGATCTCCTGTGCCAGTAAAAACAAACAAGCCAACAAAACTGGAAAAGTTCCCTAATTAAGCATATGGGACTGTGGTTAACTGCCTTCCAGTTTTTAATGAGTGGTGAGAAACATTCCACACTTCATTAGGGGCCACATGATGCCCTTAGGGGGATCACACATTTTAAAACCATTGCAGGCAACCCAGGCACCAGGAGCTCTAAGTCTGATGTTACTGTACAAAATCTGTTCCTCTGGTAATTCCAGATGGGCCCATCTGTGCCAAGGGGATCCATATCTGAATAATGTCTCCTCAGGAGCGCAGTAAACAGCACAGATTCAATACCAGTATAACACCCAAGGGAAAGATGAATAAAGAGGTAGGCAAAGGATGCTGTTGATTTCTTATGAGATTTAAAGATTATTTGCATGACTTTGTCAAATATTTCCTATTCTTGCTCAGTACCCCTCATTCATCACCAAAATTTCTCTGGCAATCAAAACCAAATCTCCACCTGCAAGACAAAGCCTGCAATCAGGTGCTCACCTACAGGATTTCTTCTCTACTCAGTCTTTTCCAGCTTGGGCCCTCACACCCTTACTTCATCCCAGAATTCTGTAGTCACTCTAGAAAGACTTTGGACATTATCCCTGGAGCCCACATCAAAGAGCAGCAAATGGTACTGCTCCAAAGGCAGGGCAAGCTCAGCAGCCTTGTGCAACAAGAAACCTCTCAAGACATCAGGTCAGGTTAGGAGACTGGTGCTTAAGATTCCTGAGAGAGGGAGTCTCCTGAAGATGTCACAGGTATTTTCTTCTTCAAGGGCAAAAAATTATTTGAGCGCAAGTCCTTCTGGCAAATTCCCCAATATGTCTCTTTGTTCTCACCACTTTGTAGGTGACAGCATCTGACAGCATCTGTACACAGGGAAGCAGAAGCCTTTTTTCTATTGCCAAAACTCACCAGCTTCCAACCTTCCTCCCCGTCAACCTTCCCCTGACCTGGCCATGGTCCCCATTTGCCTGCCTTCCTTGCTCTGTGCAGCTGAAGCTCTAGACTCTGTGTGACAAGCACCCACCACACAGCACTGGTGGCAGATCCAGGGTTTCCATGCACAAGTTGGGCAGGATTTCTTGGCATTTCTCCCTTTCCATAAAGCTAATGCTCTTTTAAGCTTTTTAACATGAAGAATGCAAGAAACAACACAGCCTGCAGAGCCAGGCTGTGCTGAGGAGCACTAGCTTTGGGATGGCCATCACATCCTGTTGTGATGAGTGCCAGGAATGTACACACTCATTTGTGCTCATCTGCACAGCATTGCATGCAAATCTGTCCATGTCATGCATTCAGAGGAATTTATCATCTACCTAAGTGCATCCATCAAGCAAAAATGCCCTGGTGTGACCAGTGTGGGTTCAACAGGCACAACCCTGGCTAGGCTGGAGCACACCAAGGCACCTCAAGGCCCAAAACATGGATTGGCTGAGGATCCCTACTCATGGCCTAAAGAGTGGAGGATGCCAAGCCTTGGAAATCTTTTCCAAGGTTGGTGAACAAAGGAGATATATTGAAGCTCAGCAGTGCAGTTCAGCTGCCTGGAAGAGAAAGACCAATAGCAATCAGAAGGTGCTGGGGGAGAGAGAAAAGGAAAAGGACATGATGTATCCTCACAAATGGGATCCATTCGGAGTCCAGACAAGGATTGCAGGGCTGAGAGGAGCTTGGCTTTTTGTCAGTGGGGTTGAAAACACCATCCCAGGACTGCCCCAGGTCAATGGTCCAGGTCTGTAGAGGACTTCTCCACCAATTGGTGTGAGTGTTCTGACCACAATTACATGCTCTTGTCCCAGAAATTTTAGGAAATCTCATTCTAACCTCAAAACAAACATCCATGAGGGAAATATCATAGTGTAAACAAGGAAGTGAAAGGCACCAGGAACCTGAAACACAGCTGTATCATCTGGGATGGCTTACATTTCAGAAGAGCTTGTCCAAATGTTTGCAGTCGGCTTTTTCAGTCTCTGAGCCTGGGGCAGTGCAGGATCAGTATAAAAGCCAATGCAGGTCCTTGGTCTCTCATCCACTTCACTCTCATTTTTCTCCGTAAGAACTGGGTGAGTCTGCAGTCCCTTTTCCTTTTGCTACTCCTAAAGGAAGAAGCCATTACTCAGTGGACAGGTGGTGTGGTTTAACCTCAGCCAGCAGCTGAGCATGACAGAGTTGCTCACTCACAGTGCCCCAGCAGGATGGGAGAGAAATTTAGAGCAGTGAAGGTGAGGAAATCCATGAGTTGAGGTAAAAACAGTGTAACACGTACAACAAAACCCAGCACATAAGAAAAGCAGACCAAGGAATTTATTCAGCATTTCCCAAGGCAGGTGGGTGTTTAGCCAACCCCAGGAAAGTAGGGCTCCAACAGGTGGAATGCTGACTTGGGAAGACAAAGACCTGAACTCCAAACATGCCCCTCATCCTTTTTCCACATATTTATATGCAGAGCATGACATCATATGGTCTGGAATATCTCTTTGATCAGTTGGGGTCAGCCATCCCAACTCCTTGTGCATCTCCAGCAGGTGGAATGGCATAAGGAGCCAAGAAAGCCTTGGCTGGGTAAACACCAGTCAACAATAACAAAGACATCCCTGTATTTTCAAAGCTGCTTCCACCACAAATCAAAGCATGATGAAGATGGTATGGAATAATGGGTGCAGAATATACCAGTTTGGGCTTGGATAGAGTTAAATTTCTTTAGGGTAGCTGATATGGGGCTGAGTTTTGGATTTGTTCTGAAAACTCTACTGATAATACACCTGAGATCCTGTAGCACAGGAAGCTGAACTTCATGTGGTATTTTGCAATGTGGTGAATGGGCTCCTCTCCTTGGAGCCAGCTGCTGCCTCATATGACAACAACCTGTCCTCTCCTCTGCTAGTACCAAATTTTACTGTAACAGTGAGAACTCTGATAGGTGTGAGTGTCTGATTCTGTCCCACCATGACTTGGCTCTTTTGCTGGGTAATGGTGTCTGGAAAAATGTGAGAAACAGTGTAAGTGCAAGGAAAGGCTCCAGGAAGCAAGTCTACATGTCTGATGCAAGTTCTTACGGAAGAATTTTCCCCGTTCCTTGCTAATCAGCAAGAACTCAAGGGCTGGCGACAGCGAAATGGTGAGGAGAAGAGCTCTCAGTTCGCAGCTCAGTGTGGGATTCCACAGTGGGGCAATGACCTTCACCTCACATAAGATTGTCCTACAGGACAACTGTATGTAGCCCCACTCCCAGATTCCTGCTCTCTTGTTCCATAAAATTCCCAGGAAACTCTGTTGTGTCACCTTGGTTCTGGGATATATGGAGCAGCTAACAAAGTTACATCCTTCCTCCAATTTCTTGTTATCTGGGGTCCAAATAACCCAACAAACCAAAGCCAGAATGAAGAAAAGAGGGGTCTTTGGTAGTTTTGACTCACAAGAAGAAATCAGTAGCTGTATGTACCAGACAGAAAAGAGAGTGGGGCTGCCTGTTAGTGTTAATGGGCACAGCTGCATCTTCGAATACAGAATCCATGTTTACAGGGCAGAAAATTCAAACAGTAGAGAACTTCCTCAGAGACACAAGTGAGAAACCATGGCCTGAATGAATTAGAAGGTGAGACAGAGATGAATGGAGGCAGAGAGGGAGCAAGGAAGGGAAGACTGGGGAAAGAAAAGCAGTAGTTAGTGTGCACTGACTGAGGCACCATGGCCATGTCCTGAGCAGTGCTTGCTGCTGCTCTTACAGCTCTGCCAGAAGGGGCCAGAAACAACCAGACTGAGTCAGGCCACAGGGATTCCATTCTATTCAGGGATACCTGGGATAGGAATCAGGTGCCAACCCTGGCAATAGAGCACTAGGGACAGGTGGGCACCTCTCAGGAACTGGCAAACTCCTACCCCAGCAGAGAATCCCTCTATCCCTTTGGCCTAGGGGCCAGTCTTGGATTAATTCCCTGATGCATCTTTGTGCCCTCACTGGAGCAAGGTGAGAGAACCTCTTCTAAAGGAGCAGTCACCAGGTGAGCTGTCCCTGTCCTCACACACAGGAATCCCTGGCTGTCAGCTCAAGGATTGCAGGGCTGGAAGGAGCTTGGCTTTGTATGCCCTGTCAGCTTGCCCCATGGGAGTGCGCCAGGCCCATGACTCCAGCCTTCGAGGAAACCCTGCAGGAATTCTGATGCAGTTTATGGTAGCAATGACATACTCCTGCAATGGAAATTCCTAGAATTTTCATCAGCCCTCAGAGAAAATATCCACGGGGGAATAAACATAAACACAGGAATCAAAAGTTAACAATGCAGGAATCTGAAACACAGACCATATCATTAGCTGGAATGTTTTGCAACTCATTTCAGGAAATTATTGCTTCCACAAGAGAAAATCTCAATGCCTGGAGCAGTTCAGGACCAGACCAATTATTAACTCTCCCATCCATATGCTGGAGGTTAGGATTTTTTTTTCCTTTTTCTCTGAGGTAATTTTCTCCCATCTGTTACCTTACAGATAATTACAACCAGTAGTTAAGAGAGTCAAGGTGGGGGGAAGGATGCAGCTGGACTCTCCTAGCTGAGGGACTTTATCTTGGAAGGGCAGAGATACCAATAAATTTTGGCTGGGGAGTGAGGGAGTAGGCTTGGCCCCTGTCTCTCTCTCTCTTGGGATTGGAGGGAACGGTTGAGTTGCTGGTCCTGAGGGAAGAATTCACCAGGATGGAGTTCATATGGAGTTCATCCCAGCACTGCTTCTTCTTTACTGTGGGTGAGCCTCTGCTCATTAGAGCAGCTAGTGAACTAGACCCTAGTAACACGTGATCTGACAGGAAAGGACCCTCACCATCTACTCAGGTGCCTCAGGGAAAAAGCGTGGGACCCTGACCCCCTCCCCTGTCCTGAGGGTGCATCTCCCGGCTGCACATGGCAGCTGCTACAGAGATGCCCAGCTGCTGCTGCCYAGCCCACTGCTTTGTGCTGCTGCCTTGGGCTTTTTCACTACACTCTAACTCACCATCCCATGTCTCTGACCCTCATGGCTTCTGCTAAGGCTGTCAAGTTTTCTGTTACATTTTTATCACCACCCCAGGGTATGCCTGCCTCTGCCATTCTATCCACCACTCCTGCTACAGCTTGTTTCATCATCAGGAGGGGCACCGGGACCGGCTTCTCCTGTGGGTTTATAAAGGGAGCCCCTTCCCCATCCCTGGGGTCTGTAAAGGGATCCCTTCTCCATCCCTTCCCCCCCAGGCCCCATTAACAGCGTGAAAAGGCGACTGAGCTGGCGCCACAGCGCCCCCTGCAGGGCAATCATCGCACCCGCCCTGGCCGGCCGGGAGCCAACAGCGCCCCTGCTGGCTGTGCCTGGAACTGCACCCAAGGGGAAAGGGCTTGCAGCCGAGAGCAGCTGGGACTGGTGTCTGCTTCTCTTTGGTGCTGCTGCCAGTGTCATTTGTTTGAATTGTTATACACACACATACTGGTAAAGAACTGATGTTCCTTTTCCCATGTCTTTGCCTGAAAACTCCTAATTCCAAAGTCATAATAATTTTGAGGGAAGGGGTCATATTCTCCATTCCAAGGGAGGTTCCCATATTCCTTGGCAGATATCTGACCTTTAAACCAGGACACTCTTCACTTCCCTTTGCTTCATTCTGCAACAGGTGAGATAGGACCTCTGTTCTGCCAGGATATGGACTTATATGAATGAATCCTGTGCTCCAGGTCCTGGGCTTGAAAGAATGTTCATGGTTATGGCTGTTATATGCAGAGTGCTTGTAACCTAAAGGAAAGGATTATATCTGCCATCCTACATAGCACCTAACTTACATAAATGGGCCTAATATAAGTGCCCTGTGTGCCATCCCACTGCTGGGCATGACTGTGTGCTCTGATAGAGGAGGTGGCCTGGTTTGATTTCTTTGGAATCCTTGTGACCTGGCTCTCGCAGTTCAGCCAATTGCATCACAGTGCTAGGTTTATCTTTAGTTGTTATAGTGGGCCCTACCTCATAAATTAATTCAGTTTTTACAAGTTGGCAGAGTTTAGGGTGAGGCGGGGAGTTTGTCTTTACTGCATCAAACTCCTCCGACAATGAATGAAGGGTGGGGAGATCATATTGAATGAAGTCTGCCTCCCCGTCTACCTCATTAGCAATGCTGGAATACTCAGTATAAAACCTAAAACTATTAGTATTGTATAGAATATGATACGATAGTGCACTATATCAAAGTAATTATATTAAACCAGTTATATTAAAGCTAGCAAAAAAAACCCATCTATTAAAATAGATATTAGTGCCACTCAGCATACCAATGCTCGTGGGCAGACCTCTTTTAATTGACATAAAGGAGTATTCCTGAAGGGGGATTTCCACTCCAAGACAGGAAAGTTCATGCACATATTGCAGCAGGAAAATGTTAGAATAATGTATTGCATAAAACTTCTATAGTATTGAGTGATGGAATGTCAGTCATGTGTCTGTGGTTGCAGCAATGTAGGGTGCTGTTTAGGGTTTGGTGAGCGAATACAGAGCCCCTCTCAGTCCACTACTGAGAGCCCAGCAAACAGGGCATTCTTTAAGTTGCTTGACCACATTGCAGGACAAAGCATCCTGCTGCAGTGTCTCACCCTTCCTCCCTCCAGGAAGACCCAGGGCTCTGATCTGTGCCTGCCACATCCCCCCAGAGCAACACCTTTCTCTCTGGCAGCTGGGGGACAGTGTGGGAAGAGAGAAGTACAACACGCAGGAACAGGCTGGGATGCAGCAAAACTTTAATGAGTTGGAAGAGGGAAACAAGGTCCTCGGAGTGGGCACCGTGGTGCAGGGAGCACCAGGGGAATGTAGGAGACTCTGTCCCTTGTTCAAGGTGCAGTTCACAGCTTGGATGGGGCCTAGCCAGTGATCACAGCCCAGGGGAGGACATGAGAGCAGAGACAAAAAAAGAAGAGTGGGAGAAACAGGCAAGTTAGACAAGGACCATGGTTCTGGAGAGCCCAGGCACAGCTCCTCCCGAATACCATGGATGCTCAGTGTCTCTAAATGACCATGCTCAGTCCATTTCCATCTTCTGGGTTCCAGGGGGTCCTTCTGTGGGGCTGTCACCCGCAGCTTTAGCAGATCCTGTTGCAGTAGCGGTTGGTGATACAGGAGAGGTCAAAGCCCCCGGAGCCGACGGGCACTCCACCAGAGCTGAGGACGCTGCCAACAGCAGCAGAGGTGGAGGATCCCACCACGGTGTTCTGGGGGAAGGAGCTGAGGATGGGGCCAGGCAGGGTCACCACCACAGGGGAGGGTTCAATGATGATGGTGGAGCTCTGGCACTGCCTGACACAGGGCTCATTGCAGCTGTTGGCCAGTGGGGTGGGGCCGCAGGACGGGTACCAGGGGGGACAGGGCTGGCACCAGGGGGGACAGGGCTGGCAGCTGGACATGGCTCTGAGTCACAGGTGCACCTGGGAGAGAAGAAAGAGACAAGACGGGGATGGTTGAGGCGCCACCTCTCCACACACCACAAGGGAGCCAAGACACAGCCTGGCCTGGGAGA
>PYHW01010536.1:0-24803 GCA_013186435.1 Turdus rufiventris
TCTTGCAGGGGTTACAGGGTTAAAGGAACATACCATTCTTAAAGCATTGGGGTTTACAGGGTACCTCAGGGTACAGGGTTACAACATGCTCTCATCAGAATGTTCAAACTCTCAAAAGATCAGGCAAAAGCTATTGTAGTAACATGCTCTAATTGCCAAAATTACCAGATACCCTCTATGGGTACAGGAGTCAATCCCAGAGGACTAAACAGCTGCCATCTGTGGCAGACTGATGTTACCCATTTCCCATCTTTTGGGAAGTCAAAATACGTGCATGTGTCAGTTGGCATATTTTATGGAGCAATTTTTGCATCAGCTCATGCAGGGGGAAAAGGCCACTGTTGGGGGAGTTTTTACTCTTTCCTTGGGTGGAGAATTTTTTTCCCATTATCATGCTAAGAAGCTGGCCGGGCGACTCCCTTCACTTTTAATTGCTGTAGACAAAAGGGAGGGGTGGGGGTGGATGGTCGTGGGTTGCTTTGTAATTCCGGGGGGACGCTCTCTCGATGGCCCAAACGCAGAGGAGAGAGGTTATTTTTTCTCCACGGTGGGACCGGGCCCTGCACTCCGGCACTGCTACTGTCTGCTGCTTCTGAGAACAGCGCTGAGGACTGAGACGCAAACGGTGAGTGGAGGTTTTTTCCTTCACCCTTTCCCCACCTTGGACCGTCCTGCCGCTGCCGCCTCACCTGCCTGCTCCTGCAGCTGCTGCGACTGAGAGAAGGCGGTCCCACTCCACCGGGACCGTGTGGAGAAGGGGGTCTGTGACTGGAAAAAGAGACTGAGACTGAGTTTCGTTCTGTTTTGTCACTGATCTTTTCATAGCTGATGTTGTTCTTGTTTGTCTTGTAAATATATCAGTAAAGAACTGTTATTCCTAAACCCATACTTTTTACCTGAGAACCCCTTAATTTCCAAATTCTAGTAAACTGGGAGAGAGGGGATTTTCACTCTCCATTTTGGGAAAAGCTCCTGCCTTTTTTTTCCTGGCAATACTGTCCTCTAAACCAAAACAGCCACTCATGTTATCAAGCATTTTCGCCATGCATTTGCTACTCTGGGAGTTCCTAAAAAGATAAAAACTTATAATGGTTCTGCCTACCAATCCCAAGAACCAAAAAGGTTCCTCAATGAATGGGGAATTGAACACACTAGGGGAATTCCAGAAAACCCCACAGGACAATCCATTGTAAAAAGAACACACCAAACTTTCAGAAGAGTCCTCAACCAGCAGAACAGAGATACAAAAATTTTGTCTCCAGTTGAAAGACTCTGCAAAGCTCTCTGTGTCATCAATTTCCTCAATTGCACAGCGTCGGAGCGTGATCCACCTATCCTCCGACATTTTGCAAATTCAACCCAAGCTAAGCTCACAGAGAAACCACCAGTGTTAATAAAAGACCCAGAAACACACCAAGTTTCTGGACCTTTTCAATTGACGTGTGCCGCTGCCTTCAGGCTCCAGGTGGTTCCCAGGGAAAAATGTGAAACCATACCTAGGTAATGCAAAAATCACACCTAAAAATACCAACAAAAGTCCTCCTGAGTCAAACACCAAACCTCCTCAAAACCAGACCAGTTCAGCCTGGAGAAGGAGATGCCGCAGAGCTCCCACACAACAGAAAATAGATTGTCCTGTCACACGACAGCAGATGAAACAGAAAACGAAACTGTCTTCTGCTATTTCAGTCAAATCATAAGTCAGAATTAGTCTGGTAAGAGAATAGTGTTTAGATGTTGTTAAGTCTGCTGAAAATCCCATTGCTACCTCCTTATAACCCCTATCTAGCTCTTAAGCCTATACCCACTCCCCCATCCATAGAGTTAAGTAAAAAAAATCGGGGGGCTAGGGACGAAGGAACCCTATTCCTTCTCTCCCAAACTTAAGTTAACAAATTTTGCTTGTGTCCCTATCAGAAGTCACACCCTTGTCCAGGGAGGTAAAGCATCTTTGTTGGTGTTGCCCTCACTGCTGCCTGGATGCTTCTCACTGCACCGCATGCCTGCGTCTGGATAGCTCCACAGGCCAACCAAAAAGTCTGGATGACTTTAGCAACCTTGTTAACGGACTTTCCACTTGTTTAGTAGGAATTCCTTTGGTAGCAGATGATTGGTCCGTTTATAACTCAGAATTCCTTTGCACCACAGGTAAGAGACCCAATCCAGTGGACATTTGGGATGTGTGGACAAAAATGCTGCCAAATGCACAGGAGGAACCCCAAGAATTGGATTTGTTGGGGTCATCCAAGTCAACATTTAGTGTCAAATTTTACTTTAGATACATAAAACAAATTTTCCAGATTTGGATTTGACAATAAACACATACAGAAAAGATATCTCACCCATCAACAAAGCTTACATTTCCCTGGATTGGTGCAATTACACTGCTCACACATTTTCAGACTCCTCTCTCCACCCCAAAACTTTGCCCAGAGGAATGTTTCTTATCTGTGGAGATCAAGTTCGGGCCATAATTCCCTCCCCCCTTCAGGGAAGACCCTGTAGCCTTGGCAAGCTTTCTACCCTCACCCCAAATATCACTGTGTTGCACAATTGGAGAAAAGATAGTGAATCAAAACGCTAAAAAAGGTCCTACACTGAATATGAGGAAAGTTGTGACCCTAAATTGTACAATTGGAACAGATCCAGAAGAGTTGCTGTCTCCCTGTTTCTACCCTGGGTAGCAGCAGCAAAAGCCCTTGACAAAATCGATCATTTGGGGTGCTGGCTTAGTAAGCAGGCCAGTGCTACATTTACTGCCCTGAGTGATCTCTTGAAGGATGAAGAAACCACAAGACATGCCTCCCTGCAAAACCGTACCGCAATCGACTTCCTGCTGCTCACCCACAGACATGGCTTCCAGGACTTTGAAGGGATGTGCTGCTTCAACCTCTTATCACGCTCCACATACATCCATGCCAACATCCAGAAGCTGCATGAACTCATGAAGGATGTGAAAATGGAAACCATTCCCAATTGGGTCCATGACCTTTTTGGCTGATGGGGACTGACGGGATGGACTTCATCTTTGGTCAAGGAATTTTGTGGATTTTAATTGTAGTTGTTATTGTGTTAGTTGTGTTTGCATGCTTTGTTCAATGCCTCAAGAAAGCTGCAGAAAGCGTTCTTTTAGTAAATACAGAGAGAGGAATTGTGGATGATACAATTACCCCCAAATTGTCTGCTCCAGGCCCCTGTAATTTAGTTTAAAAGATAAAGTCACCTAGATACCAAGGCTGAGCCAAATTCCTTAAGAATTTGGTCACTCTCCTATCACCTTGGAAGATAATTGGCTAGAAATTAGTTTGTGTAATTGGTCAGTTCACCTTTAGAACTTATGACTTAGATTGGATGCTGTTCTTTGTGTAACTTTCTATCAGTTGTATTTTGAATCCCCCTTGAACCTATAAATATGACTGTCTACCCTTTGTCTCCGGGGATCCGTGCTTCACCACCCTTCAGATGAAATAAAAATTGTTGTGGAACGTGTCTAGTAAGGCCTCCGGTCTTTCTCTGCTGGCTAAATGTAAGCTGCTGAGAGTTTGCTGACCAATATCTGAACCCTCAGGTCCTGGTAAAATACCCACCAGAGACAGGATAAGAGCTTAGATCCACTCATATTCCTGTTTTTATTCCTAAGAAATCCCTGGAATTTCACTATATTTTGGGGCAATTTTTGGTATTTTAGTGCAGATTTTAGGACTTTTCTGGCCATTTCTCGTGCGATTTCTCAGGGTTTTTGCATTTCTTGCTGCGAATATTTAGGGATTTCTATGGGTTTTTATGCTGAATTTTTTACGGATGCTTTTCCCAATGTTTTTTCCCAATAATCCTGGATATTTTTTGGAGGTTTTGGGTGTTTCAGCGAAAATTTTTGGATTTTTGGGAGCATTTTTCCTGCGATTTTTGGAGTTTTATGTCCATTTTAAGTCGTATTTCCTTCAGAATTTTGCCAACCAATTTCCCCATTTTTTCGCCTCAAAAATTCCTGGAATCTCACTGGATTTTGATGTCATTTTTGTTCTTTGAGTGCTGATGTTCAGACTTTTCTGGCCATTTCAAAGGTGATTTCTGGGGACATTTTTAATTTCCTGTTGCGGATATTCATGGATTTTTCTGGGTTGTTAGGCTGATTTTTCACTGAGTTTTTCATGATGCTTTTCCCATAAATCCTTAGAGTTTTGGAAGATATGGGGTGTCTCAGTACAAATTTTTCTAATTTTTTTGGTCATTTTTCGTACGATATTTGGGGGCTTTGGGCCATTTTAAGTCAGATTTCCTTCGGAATTTCCCCCACCCATTTTCCTGATTTTTTTCCTAAGAAATCCCTTGAATCTCACTGGATTTTGGGGCCATTTTTGGTTTTTTTCTACCAATTTCAGGAATTTTCTGGCCGTTTCTCGTGCCATTTCTGGAGGCTTTTTCCATTTCCTGCTGTGAATATTTAGAGAATTTTATGGGATTTTAGGCTGAAATTTTTTTGGATACTTTTCCCAATGTTTTTCCCACTAATCCTGCCAATTTTTGCAGTTTTGGGGTACTTCAGTTCTATGTTTCCTATTTTCTTGGGTCTTTTTACTTGCAATATTTGGGGTTTTGGGGCATTTTAAGTCGGATTTCCTTCAGAATTTTGCCCACCCATTTACCAGGTTTTTTTTTCCTCAGAAATCCCTGGAATCTCACTGGAATTTGGGGCCATTTTTGCTATTTTAGTGCATATTTTTGGAATTTTCCGGTCATTTCGCAAGCCATTTCAGGGGGATTTTTACATTTCCTGTTGCAAATATTTATGGATTTTTTTGTGGGTTGTTAGGCTGAATTTTTTCTGAGTTTTTCCCTGGTGCTTTTCCTATTAATCCCTGGGCTTTTGAAAGATTTTTGGTGTTTCATTGTAATTTTAGGATTTTTTGGTTCATTTTTCACGTAATTTTGGTGTTTTTTTGGGCATTTTAAGTTGGATTTTCTTCAGAATTTTGCCCACCCATTTACCCCTTTTTAAATTTTTTTTAATTTTTTTATTTTTTTCCTAAGAAATTCCTGGTATGTCACTGGATTTTTGGGCCATTTTTGCTATTTTAGTGCCGCTTTTCAGATTTTCTGACCATTTCTCTTGGGATTTCCCTGGGATTTTTGCATTTCTTGCTGTGAATATTTAGGGATATTTCTGGGATTCTTGGTTGAATTCTTACTCGAATTTTCCTGATGTTTTTCGCCATAATCCCTGGAGTTTACACAGGTTTGGGGTGTATTTTAGAGCAGATTTTGGGATATTTTTCGGCCATTTGTCACACAATGTTTGGGGTTTTTGGGACATTAGAAATCAGATTTCCATCGGAATTTTACCCACCCGTTTTCCTCCCTTTTTTCCTCGGAAATCCCTGGAATCTCACTGGATTTTGGGGCCAATATTGGCATATGAGTTCTGATGTTAGGACTTTTCTGGCCATTTCTAGTGCCATTTCTGGGGGCTTTTTGGAGTTCCTGGTTCAAATATTTAGAAATTAGTATGGGTTTTTAGGCTGAATATTGACTGGAATTTTCCCAAGTTTTTTTCCAATAAACCCGGATATTTTGGTAGTCTTGGGGTGTTTTAGTGCAAATTTTTTGGGGTTTTTTTTCATTTTTTGTGCAATTTTGGGGTTTTTGGGCCATTTAAAGTCAGATTTCCTTCAGAATTTCACCCACACATTTTCCCGGGTTTTTTTTTTTTTTTTTTCTAAAGAAATCCCTGGAGTCTCACTGGATTTTTGGCCATTTTTGGTATTTTAGTGACAATCTGAGGACTTTTCTGGCTATTTCTCATTAAATTTCTGGGGACTTTTTGCATTTCTTGGTACGAATATTAAGGGATTTTTCTGGGATTTTAAGCTGAATTCTTACTCAATTGTTCCTGATGTTTTTTGCCATAATTCCTGGAGCTTATAAAACACTAATCTTAAAGAAATTAAGATTTTAGTTAAAAGTTAAAAGAAACTGGGCTTGAGATAGTTACATGAAACTTAAATAATTGATTGCCTGTCAATTTATGCTTGCTTAGCTGTGCTTGCAATGGGAAAGGGTGAAACTAGTAGGTAGGTCCAAAGAACAGGAATAATTGCAACCAGAAAATCATTCTTTGCAAAACTGCAGTTGCCCCAAAAGTCATTTGTATTGTCATTAATAGAAAAGGTCAGGGCCAGGAAGACTCGCCTTACTTCCTCCTTCTAAGACTCCTCCCCACAAAAACGACCCCCGGCTTAATTCAAGAAGCCAACCACGCTGCTTAACAGCTATTCAAGCTAATTACCATAGGAAGCAGGGGATGGGAGGGGCTGGTATTATGATTATGTATTTGTTTAAACCTTTTGTCAATAAATAGACTCTGTGACCACCTGTAATTTTGCAGTGCGTATTAGGGGGCTACCCAACGCTGCTGCCCAGCGCTGAACAAATATACCCTCTCTAACTTTAAAATGTTAGAGAGACTTTTGTCCGTCACAGTTGAGTATCGGCACTAGACAAATACTCATATTTTGGTAAATCACTTACACAGGTTTGGAAGTATTTTACAGCAGATTTTTGGATTTTTTTGGCCATTTTTTTGTGAAATGTTTAGGGTTTTTGAGCCATTAGAAGTCAGATTTCCTTTGGAATTTTGCCCACCCATTATCATGCTTTTTTTCATCAGAAATCCCTGGAATCTCACTGGAATTTGGGGCCATTTTTTGTTTATTAATTGCTGATTTTAGGTATTTTCTGGACATTTCCTGTGTGGTTTCTTGGGGATTTTCCCATTTCTTGTTGCGAATATTTAAACATTTTTCTGGTATTTTTAGTTGAATTCTTACTCAATTTTTCCTGATGTTTTCTGCAATAATCCCTGGAGTTTACACAGGTTTTGGGTTTTTTTAGTGTGCATTTCAGCTTTTTTTGGTCAATTTTTTGTGAAATGCTTTGTGTTTTTTGGGCATTTTAAGTCAGATTTCCTTCGGAGTTTTGCCCAACCAATTGCCCCGTTTTTTTTCCCCTCAGAAATCCCTGGCATCTCAGTGAAATTTGGGGCCGTTTTTGGTATTTGAGTGTAGATTTTAGAACGTTTCTGGCCATTTCGAGTGCCATTTCTGTGGGCTTTTTGCATTTCTTGGTGTGAATATTTATGGATTTCTATGGGTTTTTAGGTTGAAATTTTGCCTGGATTTTTCCGAATGTTTTTCCCAATCATCCCCGATATTTTCTCAGGTTTGGCTTGTTTCATTGTAAGTTTTTGCATTTTTTGGATCATTTTTCATGCAATTTTGGGGTTTTTAGGGCATTTTAAGTCAGATTTCATTCGGAATTTTGCCCACCCCTTGTCATGAGTTTTTTTCCTCAGAAATCCTTGTAATCCCTCAGGATTTTGGGACCTTTTTTGGTTTTTGAGTGCTGAATTGAGGATTATTCTGGCCATTTGTCATGTCATTTATGGGGGCTTTTTGCATTTCTTGGTGTTAATATTTATGGATTTTTAGGGGTTTTTAGGCTGATTTTTTCCTGGATTTTTTGATGTTGTTTCCGATAATCCCTGCTATTTTGGCAGATTTGCGTTGTTTCATTGCAATTGTTTTGGGGGGGGGGCTATTTTTCCTGCAATGTTTGGGCTTTTTGGGCCATTTTCAGTCAGATTTCCATCAGAATTTTGCCCACACAGTTTCCTACTTTTTTTACCACAGAAATCCCTGGAATCACACCGGATTTTGGGGTCACTTTTGGTATTTTAGTGTAGATTTAAGGACTTTTCTGGCCATGTCCCAGTTTGGAGGACAGGTGTCTTCTAAGAAAGGCAGGAGCTTATCTTTGAAATGGTGAATGTAGACCCCCTCCCTCCAAATTATTAGAATTTTGAAATCAAGGGGCTTTCAGGCAGAGATATGGGAATTAGGAATAACAGTTCTTTACTAGGGAAATTAAAATAGAAATACAATACTACAAAGAAACAGACCCCAAGCCTTAACAAAGTCAGAGTACAACCTGACACCCCGTCAGGCAGGGTGTTGTTAGCAGTTCGATTAAAATGGTGGCTGTAGTCCTTTTGTAGTGATAGATGTGATTCAGTTGAAGCAGTGGTCCTGTAGAAGGTGCAATTTCCTTCTGGAGGTCCAGTGGTGATGTGGAGAAAATCCAGCTTCCCTCTGGAGTCCACTGGAGAGGGGGCTGCCTTAGTGTCCCAAAACCTCTGTTTTATCTTGGTAAGGAATGTTGGGCCCTTCCCCCTGGCTGGAGCAACTTCCAATGGGATGAAGTAATTTTATCAGTCACACAGTGGGATTCACTGGGCCATTAGCAGAAGACACCTCCCTGGAGGTAGGATGGGTTGTGAAAAGATAAAGAACAATGGCCTGCCTGGTTTCAATGGACGGGCCATTAGCAGACCATCTCCCACGGAGATAAGCATCACCGCCCCCACCCTCAACAGATGGTGATAGAATAGACCTTTTGTCACACCCTGTATTGTAACCCAAGACATTATCCACCCCTTATTCTATTACCATCTGCATAATGACACCTTACACACTTAAGATTAGGTTTCCCTGTGGTATACAATGGGTTTCTCCATCTTTCTGCATTACCCACCAAGTGTAACCAGGTCCTTGAGCAAAAACAATTCCACGGATGGGTTTGTCCTTGCCCGTGATGGGACTAATCCAAACAGGCTTACCTAAAATACCTTTCATGCATACCACAGCGACCATATCTCCATCCACTGTATGCAAGGGTTCAGACTGGGCAGGACCAGCTTGATTTATGGACCCTCAGGTGTTGAACATCCAGGTGGCCTTTGCTAAGTTAGTTTCCCAATTCTTGAAGGTTCCCCCACCAAGTGCTTCCAGTATGGCCTTAAGCAACCCGTTGCACCGTTCAATTTTCCCGGCAGCTGGTGGATAGTAAGGGATATGATATATCCATTCAATGCCATGTTCTCTGGCCCAGGTGTTGATAAGGCCATTTTTGAAATGAGTCCCATTGTCTGACTCAATTCTTTCAGGGGTACCATGCCTCCAAAGGAACTGTTTCTCAAGGCCCAGGATGGTGTTTCAGACAGTGGCGTGGGGCACAGGGTAGGCCTCCAACCATCCAGTGGTGGTTTCCACCATGGTCATTACGTGGCACTTGCCTTGGCGGGTTTGAGGCAGTGTGATGTAGACAATCTGCCAGGCCTCCCCATACTTATATTTAGACCAACGCCCACCATACCAGACAGGCTTGACCCACTTGGCTTGCTTGATGGCAGCGCACGTATCACAGTCATGGATAACTTGAGAGATACTGTCCATGGTTAGATCCACCCCTCGGTCTCGTGCCCACTTTTACGTGGCATCTCTGCCCTGATGACCTGAGGCATCATGGGCCCACCGAGCCAGGAACAATTCTCCCTTGTGTTGCCAATCTATCTTTGACGCCTCTATCTTTGAGGCCTGATTTACCTGCTCGTTGTGTCGGTGTTCCCCGACTCTTGGGGACATGGGAATCCACATGACGAACTTTCACAAGTAGCTTCTCTACCTGGGTGGCAATGTCTTTCCACTCATCAGCAGCCCGGATTGGTTTTCCCCTATGTTGCCAGTTTGCCTTTTTCCACGTTTCCAGCCAACCGCACGGAGCATTGGCTACCATCCATGAGTCAGTATAAAGGTAGAGCTTTGGCCACTTCTCTCTCTCAGCAATGTCCAGGGCCAACTGAACAGCTTTGAGTTCAGCAAGTTGACTTGATCCACTTTCTCCTTTGGTAGCTTGTGCAACTTGTCGTGTGGGGCTCCATATGGCTGCTTTCCACTTCCAGTTCATCCCTACGATGGGGCAGGAGCCGTCGGTGAAAAGAGCGCAGCGTGTTTCATCTGCTGGCAGTTGGTTATACGGTGGGGCTTCCTCAGCCCGGCTCACTTGTTCTTGCTCTTCGTCATCAGCAAAACTAAAGTTTTCACCTTCTGACCAGTTCGTAATTATTTCCAAAATCTCAGGGCGATTCGGGTTTTTGATGCGGGTGCGTTGCGTGATGAGGGCAATCCACTTGCTCCATGTGGCGTCAGTGGCATGGTGGGTAGAGGGGACCTTTCCTGTCTTTTCTAAACATTTCCTGTGTGGTTTCTTGGGGATTTTCCTGTTTCTTGTTGCGAATATTTAAACATTTTTCTGGTATTTTTAGTTGAATTCTTACTCAATTTTTCCTGATGTTTTCTGCAATAATCCCTGGAGTTTACACAGGTTTTGGGGTTTTTTTTAGTGCACATTTCAGCTTTTTTTGGTCAATTTTTTGTGAAATGCTTTGTGGTTTTTGGGCATTTTAAGTCAGATTTCCTTTGGAATTTTACTCAACCAATTGCCCCGTTTTTTTCCCCTCAGAAATCCCTGGCATCTCAGTGAAATTTGGGGCCATTTTTGGTATTTGAGTGTAGATTTTAGAACGTTTCTGGCCATTTCGAGTGCCATTTCTGTGGGTTTTTTGCATTTCTTGGTGTGAATATTTATGGATTTCTATGGGTTTTTAGGCTGAAATTTTTCCTGGATTTTTCCCAATGTTTTCCCCAATAATCCCTGTTATTTTTCAAGTTTGGTTTGTTTCATTGTAATTTTTTGCATTTTTTGGATCATTTTTCATGCAATTTTGAGGTTTGTAGAGCATTTTAAGTCAGATTTCATTAGGAATTTTTGCCACCCATTTTCCTGTTTTTTTCCTAAGAAATCCCTGGAATCTCACTGCATCTTGGGGCTATTTTTGTTCTTTTAATGCCAATTTTGGGAATTTTCTGACTGTTCTCATCTTCTTTCTGGGGGATTGTTGCATTTCTTGTTGTAAATATTTAGGGATTTTTATGGGTTTTTAGGCTGAAATTTTTTCGGTTACTTTTCCCAATGTTTTCCCCACTAATCCCCAATATTTTGGCAGATTTGGGGCACTTCAGTTCTAATTTTCCTAGTTTCTTTGGTCTTTTTACATGCAATATCTGGGGTTTTGGGGCATTTAAAGTCGGATTTCCTTCAGAATTTTGCCCACCCATTTACCCGTTTTTTTTTCCTCCGCAATCCCTGGAAACTCACTGGAACTTGGGGCCAGTTTTGGTATTTTAGTGCTGATTTTCAGATTTTTCTGACCATTTCTCTTTCGATTTCCGTGCGATTTTTGCATTTCTTAGAGCCAATATTTAGAGATTTTTATGGGTTTTTAGGCTGAAACTTTTTCAGATGCTTTTCCCAATGTTTTTCCCAGTAATCCCTAGAATTTCGGCAGATTTGGGGTGCTTCAGTGCTAATTTTTCTATTTTTTTGGTCATTTGTTGTGCAATGTTTTGGGTTTTTGGGGCATTTTAAGTCAGATTTCCTAGAGAATTTTGCTTACTCATTTTCCTGTTTTTTTTTTTTTCCTAAGAAATCCCTGGAACGTCACTGGATTTTGGGGCCTTTTATGGTTTTTTAGTATTGATTTTAGGACACCTCTGGCCATTTCCCGTGCGGTTTCTTGGAGATTTTTGCATTTCTGGGTGTGAATATTTATGCATTTCTATGGGTTTTAAGGCTGAAATTTTTCCTGGATTTTCCCCAATGTTTTTCCCAATAATCCCCGATAATTTCGCAGGTTTGGCATGTTTCATTGTAATTTTTTGCATTTTTTGGATCATTTTTCATGCAATTTTGGGGTTTTTAGAGCATTTTAAGTCAGATTTACTTCGGAATTTTGCCCACCCATTTTCCAGTGTTTTCTCCTGAGAAATCCCTGGAATCTCACATAAATTGGGGGCCATTTTTGGTGTTTTAGTGTAGATTTTAGGACTTTTTTGGCCATTTCTTGTGCGGTGTCTTGGACCTTTTTTCATTTCTTGGTGTTAATATTTATGGATTTCTATGAGTTTTTAGGCTGAAATTTTTCCTGGATTTTTCCTGATTGTTTTTCCAATAGTCCCTGATATTTTTGTAGGTTTTTGGCATTTGATTGCGTACTTTTTTTCTTTTGGGGCATTTTTCTCGCAATGTTTAGGGTTTTTGGGTCTTTTAAAGACTGATTTCATTTGGAATATTGTTCACCCATTTTCCTGTTTTCTTTCCTTTGAAATCCCTGGAATCTCTCTGGATGTTGGGGCCATTTTTGGTATTTTAGTGCACCTTTGAGGACTTTTTTGGCCATTTCTGGCTCTATTTCTGAGTGATTTTTGCATTTCTTGCTGTGAATATTTATGGATTTTTTTTTTTGGTTGTTAGGCTGATTTTTTCCGTGTTTTTCTTATGTTTTGCCCATTAATCTCTACAGTTTTGGCAGGTATGGGGTGTCTCAGTGCAAATTTTTCTAATTTTTTGGGCTGATTTTTCATGCAATATTTGGGGGTTTTGTGCCATTTTCATTCGGATTTCCTTTGGAATTTTGCCCACCTATTGTCCTGTTGTTTTTTCCTCAGAAATCCCTGGTATCTCACCGGATTTTTGGGCCATTTTTAGTTTTTTACTTCCAATTTGGGGATTCTTCTGACCATTTCTCTTGCCATTTCTGGGGGCTTTTTGCATTTCCTGGTGCGAATATATAGGGATTTTTAGGCTGAATTTTTTCTGGATTTTTCCTGATGTTTTTTATAATAATCCCTGATATTTTGGCAGGTTTGGGGTGTTTCATTATAATTTTTTGGGTTTTTTGGGCCATTTTTCTTGCAATGTTTGGGTTTTTTGGGCCATTAATTCTGGGAACCCAATACATCCCTCTGACTTCCCTGGACGGCTCGAGACTCTGGCAGGGGGCTCAGGAGCCTTGGCACAGTGCCCAGAACCCCTGCGCCTTTGATTTCTCTCCCTGAGAAAAATTACCACCTATACATGAAGAATTACAAGTCACAAAAAATAAGTAGAGTATAAGTTGGATTATTATAAGGTGAAAAAGAAGGTTTTTAAAGATTGTTTATAATAAGGGTCTGGGGTCAAGATGGAGGAACTTGGGTGTGTTCTTTCCTTCTTTCTCCTTCTACCTAGCATCCATATTTAGGCGATGTTGGCACTTTTAGATTGGTCTAGAGCAGAACCAGACTGTACAATATAAGTGATAGCTATTGGAAGATAATTGTAAATGATATTTATGTAGTTTTTCGTATAAAAAATAATCCCATCCCAGGGGTGGGCAGTGTGCCTGGGGCTGACTAGCAGGAAGGACTGCGGTTAGTCAGGGAAAGAACTTTTAGATTAGATAAAATAAACCACCTCTGGAAACAACAGAAGACGTCTCCTGACTCTTTCTCCGGTGCTCGGGCTGAATCACAGAGACTCTAAAACATACACAGGTGCTCGGCTCAGGTTCCAGAGACATCACCAGCCACAATTAACAGTCAGATTTCCTTCAGAATTTTGCCCACCCATTTTCCTGTTTGTTTTTTTTTGTTTTTTTTTTTTTTTTTCAGAAATCCCTGGAATGTCACTGGATTTTGTGGCCATTTGTCGTTTTATAGTGCCTATTTTAAGACTTTCCTGGCCATTTCTTGTGAAATTTCTGTGGAATTTTTGTGTTTCCTGCTGTGAATATTTAGGCATTTTTATGAGTTTTTAAGGCTGAAGTTTTTTCCCGATCCTTTTCCCAATATTTTTCGGAATAATCCCTTGAGTTTCTGCAGCTTTGGGGTGTTTCAGTGCAAATTTTTATATTTCTTGGGCCATTTTTTGTGGAATTTTTGAGTTTTTAGGTTCTTTATGTCGGATATCCTTCAGAATTGTGCAAACCCATTTTCCTGGGTTTTTTAATCTCAGTAATCCCTGGAATGCCACTGGATTTTGAGGCAATTTTGGTTTTCTAATGCAGATTTTAGGAAATTTCTGACCATTTCTCCTGCAATTTCTGGGGGATTTTTGCATTTCCTGGTGCGAATATTCATGGATTTTTTTTGGTTGTTAGGCTGATATTTTTCTGTGTTTTTCCTGATGTTTTGCCCATTAATCCCTAAATTTTTGGCAGGTATGGGGTGTCTCAGTGCAAATTTTTCTAATTTTTTGGGGTGATTTTTTGTGCAATATTTGGGGGTTTTGGGCCATTTCAAGTCGGATTTCCTTTGGAATTTTGCCCACACATTTTACTGGTTTTTTTTCGTCAGAAATCCCTGGAATCTCACTGGATTTTGGGTACCATTTCTGGTATTTTAGTGTCAATTTGAGGACTTTTCTGGCCATTTCTCGTGCGATTTCTGGGGGACTTTTGCATTTCCTTTTTTGAATATTTAGGGATTTTTCTGGCATTTCAAGCTGAGATTTTTCTGGGTTTTTCCTGATTTTTTCCCCCAATAATTCCAGGAATTTTGGCAGGTTTGGGTTGTTTCAGTGCTAATTTTTCTAATTTTTTGAGTCATTGTTTGTGCAATGCTTTAGGGTTTTGGCCATTTGAAAATAGATTTCCTTAGGAATTTTGCCCACCCATTGTCCTGTTTTTTTTCCTCAGAAATTCCCTGAATATCACTGGAATCTTTTGGCGATTTTTGGTTTATTTGGGCCAAATTCAGGATTTTTCTGACCATTTCTCTTGTGATTTCTGGGGGATTTTTTCATTTCTTGTTGTGTATATTTTAGGGATTTTTCTGGGTTTTTAGGCTGAATTTTTTTGAGTTTTTCCTGATGTTTTTCCCATTAATCCCTGAAATTTTGGCAGGTTAAAGTGTTTCTGTGCTGATTTGGTGTTCCCAGTGACTTATTTTAGGACTTCTGGGGGGAATTTTTTGGGGTTTTTTTTTGCTCAGCTGGATTTAGGGCATTGCATCTCATATGAATCCTGCTCCAGAGTAATAACTTCCCCTTTCTTCTTACTGCTTAGTAGGAAAAAGACTTATATATATTTCTATATTTTCTATTGTCTCAATTTTTTTCTAGTATTCTCTAAAAATGAAACCAAGTCAAAAGTAACAGTTTAATTTAGGAGCTTCACTTTCTAGAAGAGCTACAATTTAATGACTAAAGTTCATTATTAATTGAATGTTAAGGTGTAATTGTCACCCTATTATTCAAATATTCCACAGTACAGTAATTTCACGACCATAAAGTGCACCGGACTATAAGGCGCACCCCCCGAGAGTCACAACTTTGTAGCTCAGATAAGGTGCATCGGACTATAAGGTGCACTATTTTTTTGCAGCGAGGAGCCGCGCGGCGCACAACAAAGTAGCGAATTACTGGCAGGTTCTCAATTTGCAAAGTTTTTCTCTGCTTTTTCGCCACTTTTTGCCGCTATTTTTTGCCACTTTTCGGTGGCTTTTCGTGGCGATTTTTCGCCGCTTTTCGGCAGCTTTTTGCTGCGATTTTTGGTCGCTTTTTCGTGGCAATTTTTCGCCGCTTTTCTGCGGCACTTTCTCACTGCTTCTCGGTGCTTTCCCACGGCGCTTCTTGGCGCTTCCCTGCGGCCGCACCGCTTCCCCCCGCTTCTCCCTGCCCGGCAACCGCGCCGGTTCCCGGTTTCCCCCCCCCGGCAGCCGCGGCTCCCCCAGTTCCCGACTCCCCCCGCACGGCCACAGCTCCTGCGGGTCCTGGCTCAGTTTGCAGACCGCACTTCCGGGTTCGCAATTTTCCGAACTTTGTAGATCAGATAAGGCGCACCGGACTATAAGGCGCACTTCCGGGTTTGAGGGAAAAATTTAGTCAAAAGGGTGCGCCTTATAGTCGTGAAATTACTGTACTGTGAAATTCTACAGCCAACTACAGCTGTGATAGTGTGGCACCCCTTTCTTCCTGCAGCCCAAATCCGTGAGAGACATTCCCCTCCCTAGTTCAAGGCTGGCAGCAGGGCCAGAGATTTTGAGAGCAACACTCCAGCTGGATTTTTATTTCCTTTACTTGGCTCTCAATTCCCCCAGGCTTTACAATCCTCTCCCTGATAACCCATGGGCAATTAGAACAATCTTAATTCAGTGTAGATAAAACGCTTCCTTCCCTAGCAGTCACTCAAGCACAAACGTTTACTATACTTTGGATATATGGAGAGCAATTCCAGTTCAATACTATAATCTCTGCAGAGAATCTCCAGCACTAAGTACCTCAGGATTCTAAAAGGGCCTGGCCAGACTGGCTGACCTCCAGCCACCTCAATTAACTGTAAAAATGAAGTATGTGTAGTGCAGTACTCCGAGAATATACTGCAAGATACCTGAGACAAAGAGTTGTTTCAGGAAATCTGAAAGAACTGAAAAGGCCAAGTTCCCTTTATGCCAGTCAAAAGCAAACATTGAGCAACCTGATGTTTCCAAATAAGTTGTTTTGGATGCTGTCTGTAGCACCCATTCAAATGCTTTTATATAAAGACCAAATTAATCAGTAACACACAGATAACTCAGATACAGTATTGTATTAGTCAGCCTTATTGTAAATGCAAATGCTTGACACAAATCCTGACACCTGCAAAGCAGTGCAGCCGTGATCTGGGAGAGTTCCTGCATCCCTTGCAGCAGACTGGCAGTCACTGAGGTAATGTACTTATGTTTGCCGTGTAAATTGGCATCACAGAGCCTGGAGTCCCTCGGAACACGTGTGACAATCCTGGAACATCTCTGCTCATGAATGGGATGCTATTCGAGATTCCACCCCCCTCAAAAGTTTCAAAAAAAAATGTAAACAGGGAGGACATAAGAGCTGATGATATGCTAAGGTAGACAGTCAACATGAAGATTGGCAAGAGTCACAATAAGTTACAAAACCTCTTTCCAAGAACTACGTGCTGTGAGATTCTCATACCATGACCGTGCTCCTGTGATATTCGTGATAAAAGCCATGTCCGTGTTACATTAACTACAGCACTCTCAAAGCCCATCCATGAGCAAGCTTTCAAACACATAACACCTAAAATGCCTAAGGAGGTAAGTTGGACGATTCTTAAAATCACAGAGTAACCTCGAGTTTTCTCCAAAGAAGCTATGAGGAGACCAGGAGACAGCAGATAAACTTCATGGGCAGTGAAAGCTTTGCAAAGCTAAGTCTATGGTATCATAAAGGAGTCCATACCCTCAGTCAGATCATGCACATGGGCATGGGGGTGACACATGTCAGTAGCTATTTTTTTTTCTGGGTTTTAAGTATACTTGAAAGGCAGAAATAATGCCTTGGTCCTCCTCTAAGCACAGTGCATGCCCATGGACAGAAAGGTACCACTGTGCCACTGTGAAAGACTCCCTGCCCTTCTGAACTCAAATCCTCATGCTCTGAATCACTGCAGTTGGTACTGAAGGGCTCTACTCAATCAAGAGTACAGGTCTGAGAGCCAGGAATTCTCATCTACTAATTTCTGAGCAATTCTCTCACAGACACCCCTTGGGCTAAGTCTGCATGAGGCACTGCAGGAGCCTCATAAGCTCAGCACTTCCAGCACTCAAGCACTCATGCTCTACAGAATAACTCAATGCTTGTGGTGTAAGAGTTTCTAATTAAGGGAAATGATGAGGCTGCCCAGATTGAGCAGTTTGCCTTTTCTTCATAACTGACCCGAATAACAACATTCTGAGACACAACAAAAGCTATGGCACAGCTGTTGTCCCAGGGGAAGCAGAATCTACCTCTGTGGTGCTCAGTGCACAAACAGGGCTGGCACAGCTCTGGAGATTCCAGGTGCTGTGTGCTCTGCCTCCATAATGGCCTGCAGCATGTGGCACTGATGAACCAGGCCTTCTTCAGCATGTAACCCTTCATATATGAACTACACCATGTATTTAACATACACATAGAAACCCACATCATATATCAAAATATTGTTGTGCTTTTATCAATTTTAAATTTCACGAGTGCGTCCTTCTCAAGAAACGTAGGGAAGATGCTACCAAATGTGGAGAACAGTTCAATTACTGCAGTACTCATTGATGTGTCTACTTCAAAAACAACAAACAGATGCATAACTTCTTACCTCTAGCTTCAATGTAAATAAATAATGCAACATACAATTTGAAAGTTATTTTCAAAATGTATTTGGGGATACAGAAATGACCCACCTGTTGATGACACAGATCCAATCCATCTCATCATATAATCCATTTAGTGTGGTGAACTGGTTCTGTACCAGAAAAGCTCTCACATTTTTATTTGTTAACAAATAAGGACTTTCACAATCCAGATTGTTCTTAATCAACAAAGTACAGTAATTTCACGATTATAAGCCACACGATTTTGACTAAAATTTTGGTCTGAACCCGGAATGAGACTTATAATCAGGTGCACCTTATATATGGACAAAGAACAAAAAGTTGCTGTTTTAGTTTGGAGGACAGGTGTCTGCTAAGAAAAGCAGAAGCTTCTCTTTGAAATGGAGAAGGCAACCCCCCTCCCTCCAAATTATTAGAATTTTGAAATCAAGGGGCTCTCAGGCAAAGATATGGGAATTAGGAATAACAGTTCTTTTCTAGGGAAATTAAAATAGAAATACAGTACTACAAAGAAACAAACTTCAAACCCTGACAAAGACAGTACAACCTGACACCCCGTCAGGCAGGGTGTTGGTAGCAGTTCAATTAAATAGTAGTTGCAGTCCTCTTGCAATGACAGATGTGATTCAGTTGAAGCAGTGGTCCTGTAGAAGGTGCAGTTTCCCTCTGGAGGTCCAGTGGTGATGTGGAGAAATCCGGTTTTCCTCTGGAGTCCAGTGGAGAAAGGGGCTCCCTTAGTGTCCCAAAATCTCTGTCTTATCTTGGTAAGAAATGTTGGGTTCTTCCCCCTGGCTGGAGCAACTTCCAATGGGATGAAGTAATTTTATCAGTCACACATTGGGACTCAATGGGCCATTAGCAGAAGACACCTCCCTGGAGGTAGGATAGGTTGTGAAAAGATAAAGAACAACGCCCCGTCTGGTTTCAATGGATGGCCCATTAGCAGAATATCTCCCACGGAGATAAGGATTACTGCCCCCACCCTCAACAGATGGTGGTAGAATAGATACCTTTTATCACACTCTGTATTGTAACCCAAGACACTCGGAAGTGTGGCTTATAATCAGGTGCGGCTTATAATCGTGAAATTACTGTAACTACTTGAATGATTATTCTACTAATTACTCAGCTACTCAATAGAAAGGGAAGTAATTACTAAAATAATTCAACCATCACCAAAGGAATTATGGACATGCAGAGGTTGGAAATACAAAACATAATTTGTAAAATGATATGCTTAATTAAAGAATGAACAGTTAAGATATGTTTCAAATTCCATGTTATTTAGTTCACTCTAGAATGGCTGCTCTCAAAAATGCAACACTTACTTACTCCATCAAAAAGGAAAATCCAATATGCACAATTTAGCAGTTGCCACTGATATTTATTTCCACTGTAGGAATAAATATCAGCAACTAGAAACCAAAATGAATTTTTATGATGGAAATTTAGACAGATAAAGCACACTACTGAGGCCCTCTGCAGATCAGTCTGTAACAGTCAATCTAGAAAGATACACATGGCCAAGGAAAAAAGTTTTACCAAGGTTAAAAAGAAACAAATAAACAAACCTCCACACAAATTAAAAAAACCCTGGGTGTGATCAGTTCAATTTCTTTGCTCTTGATGAATACAGGAGAGCCTAAAAAAATGAAGAACAGAATTCATGATCATGTTCCACAGGGAACTGCTGTAACAACTGATTTGCAGTAGTTTAAGGACTGGTTTTATTTGGAGTTTTCCTTTACATTTATATACCATATTCCGTAAAGGCAGTATGGTATGAAGCCTTAGCACCCCAGCCCAGCCCAGCAGCTGCAGAGCTGTGTTATCCCTGGGGTGAGCACACTGCAGTGCCTGGATAGAAGTCTCTGTGGAGCTGGTGGCCTTCTCTCCAAAGGCAGCCCACTGACAACCATATCCTCAGTTTCCCCTACAATCATTTAATATTATTAAAATGGGGAATCTTTCCATTTTACATCTTATTTAGTGCCCTTTTTTGTCACTTACTACATGCTAGGTTGCAGTTTGAGTGCAGAGACTCCTTAAAGTAATTTTGACTCTTTTTTTCTAGGACTTCTACATATACGTTAGGAAAAAGGAAAAGATGAGTAACTTTACCCAAGGACCCCCTTCATTTATTCAGCACAATGTTTACATTAAAAAAAGATCTTCCAGGAAGGAAGAGAAAGATTATTTGGAGAGCTGTTCTGGGACAATGATTTTAAGGGTTCCCTTCCTCCGCATGACTTTTCACTCTTTAACAAGTTAGGTCAGAGTAGAGTCCTCAGTAGAGCACTTGTACAGCTGCCCCTCACTGTCAGGCCTTTCATGGATTGCTCTGCTGTGGAGTTGCCAGTTTTTCAAGGGGCAACCTGGTCATTTAGGGAAAAAACTCCCTCTAAGAGCTCCTCCAAACTCAGAGGCTGATTTATTTCCTCCTCTGTATGTCCTGAAGGCCATTGGCAGAGACCACTCACAAGGAATTAGTGTTTGAAGAAAACATACCCACTAAAGCCTGAGTTCTACTGTGCCATCAGCTGCAAATCCTTGTCCCCTTCCTCACATTATTTTCCTGAAAAAACAGGAAAGCCACTAAATCCAGACTTCCATAAAACCATGAGATGATGAGATAGATCTTTGCTCACATGGGCAAATCAAGAACTTGAAATTATAGTAATTTCACGCGTATAAGGCGCACCCTTTTTACTAAAATTTTGGTCCGAACCCGGAAGTGAGCCTTATACCCCAGAGTGCCTTATATATGGACAAATTTCGGAAATTTGCCAACCCAGAAGTGCGAGCCTGCAGCAGCCCCAAGTTGAGCCAAGCCCGTCCAGCCCTGAGCAGGGCCGGGGCCTCCCCCAGTGGCAGCCCCAAGCGAGGTCAGGGCCTCCCCCGGTGGCAGCCCCGAGTGGGGCTGAGCCCGCCCGGCCCTGAGCCGAGCCAGTAAACCCTGCGATCGCACAATTCCGTTACTAATTCGTTACTGCAAAAAAAAAAAAAAAAAAGTGCCTTATACGCCAGTGCGCTTTATATATGGACAAAGTTCTGAAATTTGCCGACACCTGGAAATGCACCTTATACTCCGGTGTGCCTTATACTCGTGAAATTACTGTGATTACATAAAATGAGACACTTAAACCATTTCTTCATCAATGATTTTTGGCAAGTTCTAACAGAACAAAATTAATAACAGCACTTCTCTACAGCAGGCAGAGGCAGTTACACAACTATTATGCAGGAGATTTTATTTTCTGGTCTGCACTTTGTAAATGTATATTTTAAAGCAAGATCTGAAGGTTACATGGGATTCTCTAGATTTCCCATATTTGGGAAAAGGCACTGTAAGAACTAGAATACTCTCAAGCTTCCACATTTTTCCCTCTTTAGATTGTTCTTTGATAATAATTTCTCATTCTAGCCAGGTGCTGCCCTTCATCCCTCCCTTCTTTCTCTCTTCAGACCCATCTCTAAGCCTCGTTCAGCTGCAGCACTTCTGGGAGCAATTAATGAATACATTGCCACATTCCCACCCTTCTGTCCAACCTGCAGTTTTACTGCCTCTCTTTGAGAACAACTGGATACCCACTCCATGGAGAGGGGCAAATCCTCATCCCCTCAGTGCCAGGTTGTGCCCCCACCTCCTAACACATCTGATGACAGCACCAGCCTTCCCATGATCAGTGCCAAAACCTGTGCTACAGCACACAACCCCACGTGGAAATACAGGAGTATGGAAGTGGCATCCTGGTCTCCAACAAATAAAGGTTCTCAACACAAGCAAGGAACCACTATTTATAATTTATAGACACAGCCCCTATTCTAAAAGAGTAAACTTATTTCCTAAGATGGCAAATTTGGACTACATGGCACTTCAGCAATCCTATCACTTCACAGCAGCACATGATTCATTAATGGATTCATCTCTATCTGTAAAATTCTAAGGCAATTAAATAGGAATTGGTGTTTCTCCAGAGAGGCTTCTCCAGCTAAAACTAAAATAGAAGTGCAACAGCGACTGGCATTATTTAGATCAACAATTCTACTGCAATGATAATACAGCAGCTTTCACATGCAAATATGCATACATATGAACGCTTAATAAATTTCTTTCCTTGTGCTCAATCTTTTCATTTGATTAAGAATCTTATGAAAGCTGTCTCTCAAAGCAATGCTTTTGGACTGTCAAATGTCAGTATACTACACTGAAAATATTCTTGCAACATATGAAAGAAACAGCAAGTGGTTATAAAGACACATGAATAGCTTATTACAAAGTTTACTCAAATCAGCATTCAACAGCACACTAAATCTAAAGGAATAACCAAAATGTTTCAACATGTAAATGACATGAAGATACTAAAACTTTCAACAGAGGATAGGATCGTGTCCACAGGATCTATCATTTAAAGACTGACCTCATGAATAAACAGGAATCTACAGTAAAGGGGTTCTTAGCACACTTAAAACAACAAAGCACCAGCACAATGGGCTGGGTCCCACTGCTGGTATCCATGCAGTAATAGTTCCTGTCCAAGGTTAGACAAACAAAAATAAGGTTGTGTCTGGAAACTTCTGTAACATTCATATATGGGAGGAACACTGCAAAAAAAAAAGTTAATTTACACTGAATTTTCACAAGTGTATTTTCTCTACCAATTTTAACACCCTTTAGTAACTAACACAATGCTACAGAGAAACAAACACTAAATCAGAGTTCAGATACCAATATTTAATTACTTGAAGAACAATATCCGGTTTGCAAATTATCACAACACAGAGCTTTTCATATCATGATGTATAACTACAAAAACAGCACATATTTCTCGGAAGACCCATACACACATAAGGTTTTCCCTCCTAATTTATGCTAAATTTTTACCTTCTCTTACCTCAGCATTATTAATAACTAAAAAATTGCAATCACCTCAGATTTTTCTCTTAAGATTTCTGATCCTCTTGATCAGAATATCATATTGATCCTTCTCAAACAATGTTATTTTTAAAAATTCTACAGAAGTTTCAGAACAGCCTAGTCCCCAGACACTCTCCTTCATACCTTCTAAAATTTAGTCCATGTTTTGATTCTGTAAGATCAGATACATTCTGGTTTTAAGCACTGGTAAGAAACAAACAAAAAACCCACTCCAACAGAAATTCGTCTACTTTAGGTCAAAAATATCTATATTGATATTTTTCTACAGTTCTCCAAACTGATAGGTGTATCATCACACAACTATGAATAAAACTGCTTTACTGATCAGATTCCTTAGTTCTGAATGAGAAGAGAAACCAAATTATTCTCATTACCAAAAATAAGATTTCACTAAGAAAGCAAAGAGATATGCAAGATATGCAATAGACTTTGATTTACACTTGGGTCAGTACAGCAACCTTTACAAGCACCTAAAAGAATTGGTATAAAACTTGGTATCTAATACAAATACATGCTAACAAAATTTTAAGAAGTCAGTGGAAGTTTTTACAGGAATTTTTTGCTGTTAACAGATTCTGACAATTTGCAATTCTTCTGCCTAGAGAAGAACCTGCTGGGCTTTCTAGGATGATGGAAGTGTTCATTGCTCTCTACACTTAGTATTAACTATTCCAGTTAACCCTCTTCCCAAACTTACATGACTTCCAGCTGACAGTTCCATTGTATGAAGAATCGAAACATCAGCTGTGGGTGACTTTGAATGATGCCGCTGCTCAGTGCCCTCAAGAAATCACATCTACAAGACTCAGGTAGCCAGTTTGCAATATAAATGGAGTCAGGTGTCAAGCTACTCTTTTCAGTAATGAGGGATTCATTTATCCTCAAAAGAACTGGAAAAATTGTATAGATACAAACCCAAATTCAGTGCAAATATCACAGACTCCCAGCTGTTCGGAGTTTACAGGAGGGCTGCTATCTTCAGAACCTCTAACAGTGCCTCTTGAGTTTGCCAGGGAGAGTTCATCTTTAAGACAGGTATTTGAAAATGGCAATAGACTGACCTCAGCTAACTGAAATGATCCTTAAACATAACTTTACAAAGCTGTTGAAGCTAATAATTGTTACCTAATATGGATGACAGACTTTGCACAGCTTAAACAACACTCTATAGAAGGACAAAGTATAAAATGAGTTGTAAATGTTTCAGTACTGGAAAGTAGAGAATTGTACATCACAAACAACAGGGTTTCAGCTCATTTTCTCCATGCACTTAAGGAAAAAGGAAGCTAGCTTATAAAAATGCATATGGGGAAAACAGTTACTCTTCATTACAGTAATTTCACGACCATAAAGCGCACCAGACTATAAGGTGNGAGATGGCAAAATTTGAAACATTGTAGATAAGATAAGGTGCACCGGACTATAGGGAGCACTTTTTTTTGCAGCAAGGCTCTGCCCCCAGCTCCTCCCACGAGTTTGCTGGCCGAGGCCTCGCCCCCACCCGGCAGTCATTGGCCCCCGGGCCCGCCAGGACCCAACAGGGGTGGCGCCACGGGCCCCCGAGCATGCCTGGACCCATGAGGGGTGGTGCCTCGGGACCCGAGCCCACCCGGACCCGGGAGGGGGGGGGTGCCACGGGCCCCCGGGCCCACCATTGCCCGGGAGTGGGGGGGCCGCAGGCCCCCCGGGCCACTTCCATTCGGCAGCCATGGGCCCTCGGGCCCACCCAGACCTGACAGGGGCAGTGCTGCAGGAACCCAGCCTCGCCTCCACTCAGCAGCCATTGGCCCTCCCGAACCTGATAGGGGCGGTGCCGCGGGCACCTGGGCCTGCCTCCACCCAGCTGCCGCAGCACTGCCGGCCGCCCCCCACGGCTCACGACTCGCACTTCCGGGGTGGCAAATGTTGCAACATTGTACAGTAGTTTCACGAATATAAGCCGCACCATTTTAACTAAAATTTTGCTCCCACACCGGAAATGCAGCTTACATTCAGGGGCGGCT
>PYHW01010538.1:20624-32873 GCA_013186435.1 Turdus rufiventris
GTCACCAGGGGTACCATCACTGTCACCAGGGACACTGTCACCGTCACCAGGGGCACCATTGCTGTCACCAGGGGTACCATCACTGTCACCAGGGGCAGTGTAACTGTCACTGTCACCAGGGTGCTGTCACCTCGGGGCAGCCACAGCCCATGGCTGTGTGTAATCGCTGTGGATGATCCCGGGCCCTGCTGCGGTGCCGGTGACAAGCCATGCGGGTGTGGAAGTGTCACCGCCGCAGTCAAGAGGCTGCAGGTCCCCAAGGACCAACAACAACCAAGCAGGGAGCCAGCGCAGCGTGTCCTGTCCCCATGGGGACACCGGGGCAGGGCAGCGCAGGAAGCTCCCCCTGCTCCCCTCTGAGCTCCCCTGTCCCTGCCGTGTCCCCGCAGGCCTGGAGTCCCTCCGTGACAGCGCGCACTCCACCCCGGTGCGCTCGGCTTCCCACGGCGACGCCTTCGCGGGCCCCGGGCGGGGCGGCCGCGCCGACAGCAGCGAGCGGGTGGCCGTGATCGCGGACGAGAGCTACAGCCCCGCCGACAGCGTGCTGCCCACGCCCGTGGGCGAGCACAGCCTGGAGCTGATGCTGCTGTCCCGCCAGGCCAACGGAGCCCCGTGCAGCATCGAGGAGGAGAAGGAGTCGGAGGCGGGCACGCCGGCGGCCGAGGCGGAGGGCGAGCTGCGGGCGCTGTGCCCCGGCACCGCCGGCCTGGGGCCGGCACAGGCCCAACAGGTGAATAAGTTTCTTTTAAGTGTCCTCCGTTTGCTCCTTGTGACAGTTGGACTCCTCTTTGTTTTGCTCCTCCTCCTGATCGTCCTTACCGAGTCCGACCTTGACACTGCCTTTTTCCGTGATATCCGCCAGACCCCAGAGTTCGAGCAGTTCCATTACCAATACTTTTGTCCCCTCAGGCGATGGTTTGCCTGCAAGCTCCGCGCCGTGGTAAGCCTGCTCATTGACACCTGAAGGCAGGAGCCGGCACGGGGGCCTGGACGTGCCGCGGGACCGCCGGGGCACCCGCTAACCCTCCCCTCCCGAGCCAGAGCCCGGCCGGCCCAGGAGGGGCTGTCCGGGAGGAAGAGGAGGGTGGGCGCAGCCCCCGGAGCCCCCCCTGCCCGTGCCCACCCCCGGAGCCCGCACATCACCTCCCGTCCCGACCCCGCGCCCACGGCCGGGGCAGCACCGAGCACAGGGGAGTTCACTGCTGAGCCCCTCCCGGGCTGGCGGGGCCGTCCCGCAGGAGCTTTAGCAATGGTGCTACTGAGGTTTAATTTTACACTCGTCTACTGTTACGGTATTCGATCCGCACTGTGCCCGCCACCCCCGCCCTCCTCGGAGCGCTTGGCAGAGCCGTCCCCGCTCCGCGGAGCCCTCGAGGGGACACAGCCGCGGCTCTGGGGCCGCCCCGGTGCCCTCCCCTCCCCGCTGCCATCCGGAGCCCTCGCCCTGCTGCGGACTCGGCCCTTCGCCACTTTTTTTAAGCCTTGAAGCATCGCTGCTCCCGAGGGCAGGGGAGCGTGGAAGCCAGGGGACGCCGGGCCAAACCCAGCCCTGGCGTGGAGCTGTAGTGACTGTGTCAGATTTATTGGGATGAACCTTTACCCTCCGCCAGTTGTACCTGTTTTGTAAAAAAAAACAAAAAAACAAAAAACAACCAAGCAAAAAGAACAAAAAAGAAAAAGAAAAAAAAGAGAAAAAAGAGACATTTCAAGGTCTATTTTAACAAGGAAATGCTATTTTGTTATCAAATCTAATCCAGTCTTTTTTTACTTTACGGATGGGGTGACCGTGGGTGCCGGGACCGAGCGGCTCCCGGTGAGCAAGGGTTTGAGTGAACGCCGGGAGCCCAGCACCAGCCGAGCCCTGCTGGGGTTGGGACAGAGAAGGAGCTCTGCTTTTGGGACTCTTCCCAAGAGGACACAAGGGAAGCACAGGTGACACTGAAGAAGCCAACGGACACCTTTAGCCCTGACTCGCCGAGTGCAAGTCAATAAACCCAACTGCCGGGTGAGGAGCCGGGACTGTTGGTCAGCAGGAGCAGCAGCCCATCCGCAGGGAGCAATAACAGCCAGTTCTGGTCAGCTTGGGGTGATGAGTTGGACATATCAGAAAAAAAAAAAAAAAAAAAGGGTAAAATAACCAGTTAAACAAGTTTAATTTCATCTCAGGGAGAGATTTTTCCGTAAGCTGGGGCCATACCTGCAGTTTTACAAAGCCTGATGTCCGCGTTGTGTTTGAACATCCAGCACCCAGGGGCCGTGGGGCACACGGGCTCCTTGTCACTGCAATAAGGGGAGAGGGCCCGTGGGGGCTCAGCCCCCTGCCCAGGCCATGGCCCAGCACAGCACAGGCCGAGGAGGGGCTGGGGTCCAGCCCTGGCTCCAGAGCAAGGCAGGAACCCCCGGGAGGGCTCCAGGAACCCTGGGGAGGCTCCAGGAACCCCGGGAAAGCTCCAGGAACCCCCGGGCAGGCTCTAGGAGGTGGAGGAGTGATTTTTTTTTACATGATAATCCTGTTTTATGCAACATAGCAAAAGTAACTCTTAGTGTAGTGTTCCTACCTCAGCCCATAGCGCTGATGTTTCTATGCAGTTGTGCTCGTCCCGACGCTGACATTTTTTACCCTGGGTTAACGCTGCAGTGTCGTCCTTCCTCCTCCTCCTCCTCCTCCTCTCCTCACTGCAATGTTCTGTGTGATGTGACAGCACAGCTCCATCCTGCGAGCCCCTCCCCGAGGCTTTGCTCGGGCCAGGCTGTGCCAGCCCCGGCCTCCTGTGCCGTTGTCACCCCGCGTTTTTCTGCAGAACCACAAGAACTGGTGATTTTCATTGTACGTTTCTCCCGTCTGTCCCTGACCCTGCCCTGTGTTTCAGGCCCTGTTAGTTTTACCCATGTTTCTATCAAAATGTTGTTTCCATAGGTTCTGAGATCAGAAACCCATGAATCTCGTCCTAGCATACTGCATCTTCAGCAGTAGACAGTAAAATACCTGAAAATGTGAATTTCTTAGTTTTCATAAAGAAAACCTAGAGATTAACCTTTCATGTGCCAAATACTGTAAGTTACATCCTTTTTTCCTTCAAAATGTACCTTTTTCTACATATCCAATACCTTAGTTAGCATAAAATCATTGGTGCCATGAAAAGTATTTTTAAATTTAAATAAATATTTAAATATCATGAAAAGCAGAGTCCAGATGAGCTTTGTTGAGTGATTCTGATTTTTCTTTACTCAAGTGAAAACGGCTCAAACTGTGAGATTGGGTCTTTTAGCAGCTTCTCAGCGGAGTGAGAGTTGCAGAGCTGCAGCAGAGTCCCAGGTGCAGTTTTTCAAATGCACCTGGGAATTTTGGGCCCCTCAGCACAAGGAAGGCACTGAGGGGCTGGGAGCTCAAGGATTACCTTTATTTCCATGGAAGACACGGGTGCCAAAGGTCCTTTAAACTATTTATTTTAAGACTTTCAAAGTACATTTCTGTCCTGAGAAACGACAGTGAGTTTGGGAACTGCTGCACATGGAATGAACAAAGCCAGTTTAGCAAGGCAGACAGGAAGAGCTGGGTACTTCTACTTGAACACGTGAAGGCGCCCGCTGGAGTTGCCTCCCACCAGGATGTTCTGGCTGGGGTGCACCACGTTGATGGAGCACACGGAGGTCAGGTAGTCCCCGCTGCAGAAGGAGTGCAGCAGGGTCCCGGTGTCCTGGAAGACCTGGATCTGCCTGGGCTGTACCATGCTGCCCACCAGGAAGCAGTGCTCCTGCTTGGGGTCCCAGATGGCCCTGAAGCGGGTGAGCCAGCGGCCGGTGTTGTTGTTGTGTCTGCAAGGGAACAGGGACATTGCTCCTTGTGAACCCAGCATTTAAATCAGCATTTATGTCCCATCTGCTCCTTTGCCTTCCAAACCTTCAGCACTCACTGGAGTGCTCAGATCCCTGTCCTGGCACAGGCAGGATGGGACAATACCAGAGTGGGCTGGGAGAGACGTTAGAGAGCATCCAGTTCCACCCCTGCCATGGCAGGGACACCTCCCCCTGTCCCAGGCTGCTCCAAACCCAATGTCCAGCCTGGCCTGGGGCACTGCCAGGGATCCAGGAGCCTGCCCACCCTCAGAGGGAACAATTCCTGCCCAACATCCCTCCAGCCCTGCCCTCCGGCACTGGGAGCCATCCCCTGTGTCCCTGTCCCAGGTGTGCTGTCCTTGTCCTCACCTGATGGAGCTCAGCAGTGTCACAGAGGATGACAAGGACGTGGTGTCGTAGACCCTGGGCACAGAGCAGATGAACACGTTAACACCATGAACCCGTGCCAGGCCAGCCCTTCCCTCAGCAGAGCAGCACGAGGGCACAGACACAGCCTGGCTACAGGCAGCAGCACCCAGCTGCAACCCTGCAGGTGTGGGGCTGCAACCACTGCACATGTGGGGCTGCAACCACTGCAGATGTGGGACTGCAACCCTGCACATGGGGGGCTGCAACCACTGCAGGTGTGGGGCTGCAACCACTGCAGATGTGGGACTGCAACCACTGCACATGGGGGGCTGCAGCCCTGCACATGTGGGACTGCAACCACTGCACATGGGGGGCTGCAACCCTGCAGGTGTGGGGCTGCAACCCTGCACATGTGGGACTGCAACCACTGCAGGTGTGGGGCTGCAACCCTGCACATGTGGGACTGCAACCACTGCAGGTGTGGGGCTGCAACCACTGCACATGGGGGGCTGCAACCCTGCACGTGTGGGACTGCAACCCTGCACATGTGGGGCTGCAACCCTGCACATGTGGGGCTGCAACCACTGCAGGTGTGGGGCTGGAACCACTGCAGGTGTGGGGCTGCAACCCTGCACATGTGGGACTGCAACCCTGCACATGTGGGGCTGCAACCACTGCAGGTGTGGGGCTGCAACCCTGCACATGTGGGGCTGCAACCCTGCACATGTGGGGCTGCAAGCACTGCAGCCCGAACTGCAGCCCAGCCTGGCTGGCAGCTCTGCAGCAGGGGCTGCAGAACCCAAGGCCAGCCCAGCATCCCCCCTGCTCCTCCACAGATGCAGAACCTGCCCAGCCCACACAAAGTCAGGTAATGACCTCAATCCTGGTCACAAAGTAACCAGGAGAAAAAGAGCCTCCAACAACACTCACAGCAGCTCACACGATGAACAGGTAGGCTATTCACAGAAGAGCTGATAGCATCATTATTTCAAGTACCAGCTACAAACAAATTTAGTTTCTGAGCATTTTGTGTTTGTGCTCAGCAGGCAGGTTTTGGCTGGCTGTTTTTGTGGGTTTTGATTTTGTTTGATTGTTTTTTAAAGATTAACAGTACCTGTATATTTTTACATATCTCGAGGGAAAATGAGAATTAGAGAAAAAAAAAAACCAAACAAAAAAAATCATTAAAAACTACATTAAAAATGTTAGTGTAAGTAAATGTTTATCATTTTTTTAAGTGATAAAGACAGAAGGCTCTCAATGATGGGTCATGTGGAGAGGTAATAATAATAATAATACTAACAAGAAACTGCCCAGTGAGTATTTTCCATGACTCTTCCCTGCACAGCCTTACCTCAGCTTGTCATCAGCACACACTGTGACCACCCTGCTGCCAGTGGCAGGTGAGAAATAGGCTGAGGCCACACTTTTGGTGTGTCCTGGGAGACAGCTCAGGGGCTTGTTCCCCTTGGCCTTCAGGTACCGAACATCGAAAACACAAACATCCCTGCAAGAGGCACCACACACACTTCAGTAGTTATCCTTCATTCACCAAACAAGCTCCAGAGCACGGCAGGCTGTTTGGGAGCTGCTCCAGAGCTTCAATATCCACTCAAGTGGTGGCTCTGAGGGACTCTGGCAGCACCAGAACTACCCCAACCAGCCTCCATAAAGTCTCTCTGTGCCACCAGGGCCCATCTGTCCCCATCTGGTTTGGGAAATCAAACCAAATCCCACCTTAAATCCTGCTAAGGACTGGAAACTTGTTTTCTAAAAGCACCAAGACAGCTCTGACTGTGAACGGAGAAACTCCTCAGCCCCAGCTGTCCCCAGCACACAGAACCCTGGGCAAACAAGCAGGTCAGTGTGGGTTCTTACGTCAAGCCAGCAGCCAGGAAATAGTGTTTGCTCAGGGGGTGCACGTGCACTGTGCGAGTCCTCCTGAAGCCAATGTCTGCAGAGAGCTCTGGGGACACCCCTGGGGTCCGTCTGTCCACCACAGCCACGGCTCCATCCCAGCGACTCACGACGGCAGTGCAGGCGTTCTCCTCCAGGAAGTCGAAGCAGGAGAAGTCTTCCTCACTCCTGCAGATCTGAGCCCAGGGAAGGTTCAATGTCAGCACTAAAGGAAACAGCCAGTTGTTCTAACACCCAAACACTGCCCGGGCTGTGGGGTTCATCCTTTCCCTGTTAAATTCACTAAAAACCATGCAGCCCATGTGACAGCCTCACCCACAGGTAACCCTTCTGTGAAACAGGCATGCTTTCCACAGGGGAGATAATTAGGAGATAATTAACCATCCAAACCACAGCAGCAACAGCACACTCCAAATTCCCTGTCAGAGCTCCTACAAGGCACTGTCACCTCTGTGTTCCAGCAGTCAAAGGGCTCTTGGCCTTGAGCACACACTGAGCGAGGATCAAGGATCTCCTTCCCTTCTCCAGCGCCCCAGAAACTTTTCATCATGTGCAGAAATGCAAACGTGGAAACTGGGAGAACCCAGGCTGTCACTGGGTTTTGGTGAGTAGGAAACATCTCCCTATTTATGTGATGTTAATTAAAGGTCAACTGACATGTCCTTGTGGAAACAGAACCTGAACTTCCTTGTTAATAAAACAACCAAGCAGAATAAACCTTCCCAGCAGCGCCTCACCTCGTCGAAGACAGCCCTGGTGACATCGGCACAGCGCAGACTTTCATTGCTCAGGGACAGCAGGTGAGCAGGGTTGCAGGGAGAGAAGTGCATGCAGCTGACCTGGAAGCTGTGAGGAGTGAAGGTGTGGGCTCCTTCCTCAGACCCGCAGCTCTGCAAAACGACAGATCCCTCAGACACGGCTGCTGATCACTGCAGCTATTTCTGTTAATGAGCACGGCTCCTCAAGCCAAACCTCTGCTTTTGGAGGAGGCAGAGGGTGCTGGGTGGGAGGAGAAACAGCAGAGGTAAAACGGACAGTGAGGCTGCTTCTGGTCCCTGAGCATGGAAAGCTGCAGTTAGTGCCACTGCAGCCACCAGCCCCAGGTCTGGACAGCAGCACCTGGCTGTTTCCACGCCCACAGCTGGGTTCTGCGACCACATCAAAACATGCACACACTGCGTTACTGAGAGCTCAGGCTGAACTATTGGCCCAAACTGCATGAAAGCAGGATCTCCCCTGTCTTCTCTTCTAAATTTTGCATCGTTTTGTTATTTTAAAAGAAAATGAACAGGTCATTTTGGACCAAGTTCTGGCTCATCCCACAAAAACGACTCTGCTCTGAAATTTCATAAGAAAACAAGGGCGAGCAAAAGGGAAAGGCATTCTGGCAACTGTAAATTTGACACTCACTCTTGACAACCACCAGGTATTATCCCTAAGAATGGAAAAAACCCAAAACACTCTCAGGAGCCTGACAAACCGCAGCTGTCCTGAACCACACACCTGCTCAGGTGAGGAGCACACCAACCACTCACCACGTTCCAGAGGCCAACGTGCCCCAGCTTGTCCCCAGCCGCCACAAGGATGGTGCTCTGGGAAGGGTGGATGGCCATGGAACACACCCGGGCTTTCACCACCTTCCTGACGCTCCCCTCACTCAGCACCATGCTGCTCAGGCTCTCCTGGTACCTGCACAGCCAAAATGAACACCATCACCAAAGGTTCCTAAGGGAAGGAAGCGGGGCAGACACCCCCAGTCGTGGCTGCTGTTTCCACATCACCTCTTTATGTCAGGTGTGCCCGGGTCAGCATGGTCTGTGTTCAGCTACAGACAGAAAGGAGATAGTTCATCAAAATCACAGCCCATTATCCACATTATCCACAAATAACAATTAAACTAATAATACCTCACTTATCCTCATCCACGTGCCCAGTAAGGCCTCTGTCCATTTACTGTTCTCTGCCTCATCCTCTGGAACCATGGGCAAAGGTCCAGCTGGAACCTGGGGCTGGGAGGACATTGGCAATTTTTGTAACTCAAATCAACTAAAACCACAAACAAGGTGAATTGGTACTTTCCCCACAGCAGACATTCTGAGAACACGCCTACAGAAGGACAGGAAATAAACAGAACTAAACAGAAGGTGGTATCACAACCCTATTAAAAAGATCAAGAGAATTTCACTGGTAGCACAGACAAGCTGCCTCCCTGGGTTTCTTCCTCTCCTGATACTCCAGCAAGACCTTTATTTCCAGATTCCAATCTATTCCACAGCTCCATGGAAAATTTAAATTCCCATCTCTCAGAACAACATAGCTTTTAGTTGTTGCTCCATCGGTGCTTCAAAGATATGGTAAATATTACCCAGGAAAATAAAACCAGCTCAGAAGTTACAGCAAAATAAAACCCAGAGTAATAAACCTTTGGATTTAAGGCTGCTCAGCTGCCTGGGCTGTTGATGTGGCATGTTTGACCTCAGGACCCTTCTGTGGATCCCCAACTGGGCCATGGCATCAGCCCAGGCCCCAGAGCGCTGCCTGGCTTGTGGTGAGACTGGGGGTGACAGAACTGACCCTCCCTCACTGTCCCCAGCTCCCTGAGGGTCTGCAGAGCCCAGTGCCCCCCACCAGTGTCACAGCAGTGTTTTCAGAAAGCTGCTGTGCACTCCCTCCCATCTCACATATTCCTCTGCTGCTGGCGGGGCAAACGACTCCACCAAGGGAATGTCTATCGGCTGCACCCGGAGCAGGCGCATGGATCGGCGCGGGGCTGGGGCCGGCTCATCCTCCACCTTCTTGGGCTTGGCTCTGCAACAGTGACAACAGCTCAGCTCAGAGCAGAGGCCGTGTTCAGTGACAGCCCCGAGGGCACACACAGACTGCCACCAGCCCCGAGGGCACACACAGACACAGCCTGTGCAGGCCCTGCAGGAGGAACGTGCTCTCCATGACAATGAGGAACAAAACCACAAGCGCTGTGCAATGCACACACAAGTTTTGCCCACCCTGCTGTTTCCCCTCCCAGCTCTCCTCATTCATTACCCGCCCAGCCTTTCACTCTCCCATCACACACCCTCTTTTTGGGCCTCAGCTCATTTTCTGCTCAGCCTGGCACGGTGCTGGCAAGGCCAATGCCATCTGCCCCACATTCACCGGTTATCCTTGCCCTTGCACCTTGGTCATGCCCTCTCTTCCTTCCCCCCTCCACCTTTTCCCAGCATGTTTTTTCATCCCACAATGAAGAATCGAGGATTTAAATCTCCCCTACTGTCATTGTACCTTTTAGTGATATGAGATCGCCTTTTAGTTGTAAGTTGGTTAAGCCTTGCAGCTGACTTAAAGAGAAAAAAGAGATTAATTAAAGATAATGAGCATAAGATTAACCTGTATACAATACAATTATCTCAAGGCACCAATGAACTTAGTGCAATTATTTAAAATAAGAAGAATGAAACTGTGGTGCCCCATCCCTGTAAGCGCTCCAGGCAGGCTGGATGGGGCTGGCAGCACCCTGGTGTATGGGAGGAGGTGGAATGAGAGGGGCTTTGAGGTCCTTCCCAAACATTTCAGGATTCTGTGATGTTCATGGCTTTCCTCATATCCAGCTGCCCCAGTGAGGAAAGTGTTTCACACCAGGAGGGTGACAGTGTAAATATGACACTTGGAAAGAGCATTCTGGTGATATTTAGACCCCACACAAACCTCATGCAGCTTTAGAGCAGCGAAGAATTTAGCATTTTCTGTAATGTTCTTGAGTCTTTTCCTTTCGTAGGCTGATAGGTGGGAGTCTCCATCCTACAGAAAGAAAAGCCAGTCACTCTCCATCATACAGTCCCAGAGGTCCCAGGCTCAGGGAAGTGAGTCTCTAAACTGATTAAATTACTTTTAAGTGCTTCGATGTACTTTGTAACAAATATAAGACCATACAAATTGTGACGGTGATGTATGAACACCAAAGTCTGTCATACAGGTCCAGCTTGCTTTACAAAACTTACTCTGCCACTAACTCTATGAAGAGAACTTTATCAAAAATTTTAATAATGAAAACAATAATTAAGAGATTCATAAAGAACTTAACACTTCAGTGAAAGGGTAAAATGAAGTGGGACATTGCCAGTCAGAGGTTAAAAGAAGAAAAACACTTAAAAGCTTTACTTTATAAAGATGACAGCCGGGGGCCGGGTACTCACAGGAACCGCGTCTCCCCCGTCGCTGCCGTCACTGTCGGCATCCCACAGCCCGTCCTGGCCGCGGGCATCAGAGCTGGGGCCGGGGGCTGCTCTGGGGCCGCTGTCGGGCTCCGGGCACGGCCTCTTGCTGGCCGGGCCCCGGGGGCTCAGCAGCCGCTTCTGGGCCCGCGGCCAGGCCGCCTCGGGCAGCGGCGTCAGCAGCACCCGCAGCTGCCGGCCCGGCCCCGGCAGCGCGCTCGGCCGGGGCTCGGTTGGGTCTGACAGGGGCAGCTCCTGAGGGGGAGAACAGGGCTCGGTTGGGTCTGACAGGGGCAGCTCCTGAGGGGGAGAACAGGGCTCGGTTGGGTCTGATGGGGGGAACTCCTGAGGGGGAGAACGGGGCTCGGTTGGGTCTGATGGGGGGAACTCCTGAGGGGGAGAACGGGGCTCGGCAGAGCCTGATGGGGAGCACTCCTCAGGGGGAGAACGGGGCTCGGTTGGGTTTGACAGGGGCAGGTCCTGAGGGGGAGAACGGGGCTCGGTTGGATCTGACGGGGGCAGCTCCTGAGAGGGAGAACGGGGCTCGGCAGAGCCTGATGGGGAGCACTCCTCAGGGGGAGAACGGCAGTCAGCGGGGTCCGACGAGGAGCACTCTTGAGGGGGAGAACGGCAGTCGGCGGGGTCCGACGGGGTCAGCTCCTGCGGGGGAGAACGACAGTCGGCGGGAACTCGCGGCGGGACCCCCAGCACCGCCGGGCCCTGAATCCCGCCCGCCCCGCTTCTCACCTCCCCCGGTTTCTCCCCTCACAGCCCAACTCCTCTCGGGTCCCCTCCCACCTCAGTCCCCGTCTCCCCCGCTGCCCCGGACCTGCGGCTGCTGCCGGGTGTGCGGTGACGGCTCCTCGGGCTCCTGCGGCCCGGGCTGGGACAGCGCCATGGCGGGCACGGGGCGGAGCGGCGCTTCCCGCCCGCACAGCGGGGCGGCCCGGCCGGGTCCCGCCCTCAGCGCGGCCCGCCCGCCGCACCGCCCGGCCTCAGGCTGCCGCGGGGGAGGGTGACTGTCATGGGTCTCAGAAATCCCTCCCTGAGCCCCTGAGGCCCTGGCACAGCGTGAGCAGAGCAGCTGTGGCTGCCCCTGGATCCCTGGCAGTGCCCAAGGCCAGGCTGGACACTGGGGGTTGGAGCAGCCTGGGACAGCGAAAGGTGTCTCTGCCATTGCAGGGGGTGGAATGGGATGCGCTTTAAGGTCCCTCCCAACCCCAGGCACGCGGACTCGTTGCCCAGAAACTGTGGGTGAAATGATCGACTCCGGGCAAGAAGGGGAGGGAAGGGCCCGTATGCCCTGCCCCGTGCCCCGGGCACGGCCGGGAGAGCACAGCCGTGACTGAGGGCACAGCCGCCCCTCAGGGCCCTGATTGAGGGCACAGCCCTGACTGAGGGCACGGCCGCCCCTCAGGGCCCTGATTGAGGGCACAGCCCTGACTGGAGGCACAGCCGCCCCTCAGGGCCCTGACTGAGGGCACAGCCGCCCCTCAGGGCCCTGATTGAGGGCACAGCCCTGACTGAGGGCACAGCCGCCCCTCAGGGCCCTGACTGAGGGCACGGCCCTGACTGAGGGCACAGCCGCCCCTCAGGGCCCTGACTGAGGGCACGGCCCTGACTGAAGGCACAGCCGCCCCTCAGGGCCCTGACTGAGGGCACAGCCCTGACTGAGGGCACAGCCGCCCCTCAGGGCCCTGACTGAGGGCACAGCCGTGACTGAGGGCACAGCCGCCCCTCAGGGCCCTGACTGAGGGCACAGCCGCCCCTCAGGGCCCTGATTGAGGGCACAGCCCTGACTGAGGGCACGGCCCTGACTGAAGGCACAGCCGCCCCTCAGGGCCCTGACTGAGGGCACAGCCCTGACTGGAGGCACAGTCGCCCCTCAGGGCCCTGACTGAGGGCACAGCCCTGACTG
>PYHW01010538.1:120088-135758 GCA_013186435.1 Turdus rufiventris
CCCCCGCCCGCCGCTCCCCGCACCCACCTGCGGGCGGACGCGCCGCCCCCCCGCGCCCTCCTCCTCGCGCAGCGCCGGGCAGCGGCACCGACACCGGCAACCGGGCACCGGCACCGGCACCCGGCACCGACACCGGCACAGAGCACGGGGCAGCGGCACCAACACCGACACCGGACAGCGGCACCAGCCCGGCACGGGCACCGGGCAGCAGGTAGCGGCCGGGCAGCGGCCGCACCCCGCGTCAGCACCGCAGCCGGGGGCGGTGGCGGCGGCGGGAGCGGGAGCGGGAGCGGGGTGGCCGCGGCTTGGAGGGGCGCGGGGCACACCAGTCCCGGCGGGGTGGGGAGAACCGGGGTCGGTTCTGCCCCGGTCGGCTCTCCCGGGTCCGAGGGGTCCCCACGGGAAGGGGCCGGGGGGAGCTCGGGGGCACCGCGGGCTCCTTTGGGAGGGGCTGGGAGCAGCGCGGGCACTGACCGCAGCTCCGGCGGCCGCAGGATCCCCGCGCAGGGCACGGAGGGGTGCGGAAGGGCCGGGAGGGTTGTGCCCTCTCCAGGGGCACTCTGGGGGCACTGGCTGCTCAGGGCTCCAGGAACACTCTGAGGAGTGGGACAGGCAGCGGGGGCAGCGGGAGTGGGTGGCAGTGGCTGTCATTGGGGCGGCAGAAGCAGGGGGCAGTAGAAACACAATAGACAGCACGGCTGTGGCTGTTTCTCCTTCCCTCGGGCAGTGAGGAAGCAGAGATCCCGGCTCCAGCCCAGGGAGCCATCAGGGAAGTTCACACAGCCTCCAGTGGGCTTCGTGTTGTGGCCCCCAGACCCAGCAGGCCACCGAGATCATCGGAGGCTCTCTGATCTCCTGGGGAAGCCAAGGCAGCGTCTGCACAAGGTGAGTGGCCATGGCCAGAGGGACAGCGGGATGAGGGCAGTGCCCAGGGAAGGGCAGGCACCAAGCAGGGGGCTCAGCTCTTCTCCGTGGTTCCCCCCACAGCCGCCACAGCCACCACCCAGGGGAGGCAGCAGCCATGGACGAAGCGACGGAGCTGGAGCTGGGGGGCAACTCCCTCCTGAAGGCAGTGTGGCTCGGCCGGCTGCGGCTGACCCGGCTGCTGCTGGAAGGGGGGGCGTACATCAACGAGAGCAACGACAAGGGCGAGACGGCGCTGATGGTGGCCTGCATCACCACGCACGTGGACCAGCAGAGCATCCACAAGGCCAAGATGGTGAAGTACCTGCTGGACAACAGAGCCGACCCCAACATCCAGGACAAGTCCGGGAAAACCGCGCTGATGCACGCCTGTATCCGAGGGGCGGGGGGCGAGGTGGTGTCCCTGCTGCTGGACAGCGGGGCCGACCCCAGCCTGGAGGATCACTCCGGAGCCTCGGCGCTGGTCCACGCCATCAATGCCGAGGACAAGGCTGTGCTGCAGCGCCTCCTGAATGCCTGCAGGGCCAAGGGGAAGGAGGTGATCATCATCACCATGGACACATCAGCCTCCGGCACCAAGACCGCCAAGCAGTACCTGAACGTTGCCCCCGCGCTGGAGTTCAAGGAGAGGGCTCCCCAAGAGGAGAGCACAGCCCCCTCCAGTGCTCACCCGAAAACTCCCTCCTCAGCACCTTCTCCCGCCGAGAAGGAGAGCAGCATTCTCACCCCAGAGACCGAGCCACCCTCCCCGGGCCAGAGAGCTGGCACTGCCCGCAGAGCCCAGCTGCCCCGGCTGAAGCGGCTGCGCTCGGAGCCCTGGGGTCTGGTGGCACCCTCGGTGCTGGCGGCCTCGAGTCACCGCGACGACACGCGGGTGTGTGCTGACAGTGAGGTTATCACGGGCATGGGCGAGCTCTCGCTCTCCAAAAAGCCCTCCCTGACCCGCAGCAGCAGCAGCAGCAAGGGAAGGGACCCCTCTCTCTTCCCCCCAGTGGATGAGCAGGCCCCGGGACCACTGACATGGAAAGCCACGCACGAGAAGAGCCCGGGCACCCACCCGTGCCTGTCCCGGAGCGTCACGGTCCCGGAGGAGCCAGAGAGCGCCGGCTCGGGCGCAGGGATGGACGCTCCGCACTGGTGGAGGCCAGGCACTGAGCACAGCGCAGACCCCCAGGTCACCGAGGCGGGCAAGGGCCCCTCAGAGAGGAGGAAGCTGAGCGGGTCCCACCTGGCCCTGCTGGATGGATCCTGCGGCTCTCCCTCGGGCAGCACCAGCTCCTCGCCCAGCACCGCCCGGCGCCGGCCGCCCGGCTTGCTGGAGAGGCGAGGATCCGGGACCCTGCTGCTGGACCACATCTCCCACACAAGGCCGGGCTGTCTGCCCCCCCTGAATGTGAACCCCAACCCCCCGATTCCCGACATTGGCTCCAGCAAAGCCCCGTCCCCGCTGGCTGCTGGGCTGAAGCCGCTGGTGCCCCTCACGCCCAGCTCGCCCAGGCGGGGCGATCTGAGAGCCCACAGGAAGCTCCTCCGCAGACATTCCATGCAGGCAGAGCAGATGCGGCACCTCTCCGACTTTGAGGAGGTCGTGGCGCAGTAGCCGTGTCACCATTTGTTCACAGGGAGGTGGCCAAAGCCGCGCTGTCCCTGCAGGAACGGGACGGACCCGCACACAGAGGCGGGCGCTGGCTCCGGGACACGCTGGTGGCCGGGAGCTTCAGTCCTGAGCCCGGGGGCTGAATCGGGAGCGGGCTGATTGAGAGATCGATCCCCCCGTCCTCGATCGCCCAACTCCGTGCCAAGGATCCCACCACAGTTCATTTATTCCTCACTAGTCCGCTTTTCTTACATCCTGTTCGTTCTCTCACCGAATCCCCTCCCGAAGTCCCCGGTGGTGACCTCTGGGGCCGAGGCGTTCATGAGGAGCCTTCCAGCGGGGGAAGGGGCTCGGTGCTGCGGGGCTGAGGAGCGGGGACAGCCGTCCCGGCACGGAGCGGGTCGGTGTTCGGGACAGGGAGACCATCCTCCCCCTCCGGGACTGCCGAGCGCTCCGAGCTCCCCCGGCACCGCTGCAGCCTTGCGGGCTTGTCTCGTCTCTGAACTTCAGGGGGTTCATTCCCCACGTCGCCGAGGAGCTCTGGATTCAGGAAACGCTGAGCAGGGCGGTCCAGCCCGGCTGCTCTGCCAGCGCCGGGAACCCGGTATGCCAAGGCACATGGGTGACCCGGGCTGACCCCGGGCTTTCATCCCACCCGAAAAGGCGCAGCCGAGACCCCGCTGTGCTCCTAGCCCGGGCAGGGAGCCCCCAGCCCCCAGATTCCGTCATGAATGCGTTTATTTGCGCGCAGGGGTGCAGGGCAGGTGTTGGGGTGACGCCGTGGCCCTGCGGAGACTCCTGCGCTGGTTTTGCACTGCATTAATAAAGCGCTCAGCTTTGGACGGAGGCTGATCTCGCTGCACCCGACACCAGCCCGGCCTGGGGGTCCCCGGGAGCGCCGAAGGGATCCCCGGGTTCGCGGTGTGCTGGACCCGGAGATGCCGGAGGGATGCCGGGGTGCCGGGCTCGGTGGAACGTTCCGGGATCGCCGCCCCGGGGCCGGAGGTGCCGCCCCCGCCCGCTCCGCCCCGATCGCAGCGGAAGCGCCACGTCAGGGGGGCGGTGCGGGGCCGTGCGGAGCCGTGCCGGGCTCGGAGCCGTGCCGTACCGGGCCAGGTGCGGGGCCGTGCCGTGCCGGGCTCGGAGCCGTGCGGGGCCGGGCCGTGCCGTGCCGTGCTGTGCCGTGCCGGGCTCGGAGCCGTGCGGGGCCGGGCCGTGCCGTGCCGTGCCGTGCCGGGCTCGGTGCGGGTCGCGATGCCGGGCTCGGTGCGGGTCGCGATGCCGGGCGCGGTGCGGATGCTGTGCCTGGCCGCGCTGCTGGGCGCGCTGGGGGCCGGCGGCACGGAGCTGACCCTGGAGCTGCCCGACAGCGCCCAGCGCTGCTTCCACCAGGAGCTGGAGAGCGGCACCAAGTTCACCCTGGACTATCAGGTACTGCCCTGCCTGTAGCTGCTGTACCTTCCTGCAGCCCTGCACGCTCCGTGCCTGGGCCCCCTGCCCGTACCCCATTTGTGCCCCTGCCCATGTCTGATCCGTGCCCCTGTGCCTGCCTGTGCCCCGGTGCCCGTGCCCCTTGCCCACACCTCTGCCCGTGTGTGTGTGCTATTGCCCGTGCCCGTGTGTGTGCTATTGCCCCTGTCCGTGTGTGTGCTATTGCCCCTGCCCGTGTGTGTGCTATTGCCCCTGCCCGTGTGTGTGCTATTGCCCGTGCCCGTGTGTGTGCTATTGCCCCTGCCCGTGTGTGTGCTATTGCCCCTGCCCNCCTGTGCCCGTGTGTGTGTGCTATTGCCCCTGCCCGTGTGTGTGCTATTGCCCCTGCCCTTGTGTGTGCTATTGCCTGTGCCCGTGTGTGTGCTATTGCCCCTGCCCACACTCCTCTCCTGTGCCCTGCAGAGCCTGCAGTTCCGCTCCGTGTGCGCCCCAGCTCCCTCCATGCTGCACCAGCAGCTGTTCCCAACCCCAGCCCCATGCCCAGCAGTGTCCACCTCAGAGCCACATCTGGGATGTGCCCACATCAGCCGTGGACACCCAGCCTGGGTCATGAGGGCAGTCCCTGTCTCCAAGCACCCCACCTGAGCCATGGGCACCCCACCTGAGTTGCTGGCACTGTGGTGCTCTCCTGGCCTGGGCCCCATCCCGTGGGCATGGTGCCCGCTGTTCTCTCACACGGCTGTGGGGCTGGGCAGGTCAGGGGCCCTTGCCACGTCGCTTGGCGTGTGCCATCTGACACACACGTCCCCGCACAGGTGATCAGCGGAGGGCACTATGATGTGGACTGCTACGTGGAGGACCCCAACGGCAAGACCATCTACCAGGAGACCAAGAAGCAGTACGACAGCTTCTCCCACCACACCGATGTCAAGGGGGTCTACACCTTCTGCTTCAGCAACGAGTTCTCCACCTTCTCCCACAAAATTGTCTACTTCGACTTCCAGGTGGGCGATGAGCCGCCCATCCTGCCCGACATGAACAACCGCGTCACTGCCCTGACACAGGTGGGTCCTGGGAGGAGAGGAGGGAGGAAAGGAGGAAGGAAGGGATGCCTTGTGGGATGGCAGTTGGGGACCTGTCCCCCTCCTCCTCGGCTGGATGCAGAAGTGCCAACCGCCAGCCAACGGCCCCAGCACACACCACATCCTCTGCTGGGGCCAGGGGGCTGTGCTGGGCCTGGGCTCCCCTGTGTGCCACAGCCCAGTCCAACCCACAGGAGGGAATTGCATCACATCCCTTGGTGTGAGCCTGTGAACTGGGCATCCAGGTGCCCTGGGGGCCTCTCAGCCCTGTCCCAGTGGGGAACCACCCTGGATGGGGTCTGGCAGGGAACCTACAACACTCCTGTCCTGCTCTCGAGTGTCCTGGCACAGCCCTGGGCTCCCTCAGCTGTGCCATGGCAGAAGCAACAGGACGCTCTTGTCCTTTTCCCAGCTGGAATCTGCCTGTGTCACCATCCACGAGATGCTGAACGCGGTGATCGACTCCCAGACCCACTACCGGCTGCGGGAGGCGCAGGACCGGAGCCGGGCTGAGGAGCTCAATGGACGCGTCTCCTATTGGTCCGTGGGGGAAACCTTCATCCTGTTCGTGGTCAGCATCGGGCAGGTGATGCTGCTCAAGAGCTTCTTCACTGAGAAGAGACCCATCAGCGGCGGAGCTGGCACCTAGAGCTGCTGCGTGTGTGCCTGAGGGGAGCAGGGTGGGACGGCCCTGGGGTCGCACTTTGCCTCCGAACCGTGCCGTGGGCAGGCGGGGGGTGGGAGCAGGGGGTGCCGTGACCCTGCTGAGCCGGGGGACACAGCCACCCGAGTACAGGCGTCCCCCAGCATCACCTCCCACCTGCCATCACACCTGCCCTGTCCCCTCGCCTGGCCACCCCATCCCTGTCCTCTGGCTCTCTGGGAAGCGGGTGGGACCAGCAGCAGCATCAACGCTGGGGCACCCTCGTGGCTGCCGTGACTACACACTGCCCTCGGAGCCCTGTGCAGCCCGAGGGGATGGGGCAGCACTGGCCCACCTGGCACCCCCCCAGTCCCAAGGAGAGCTGCCGTGGGCTGGGGGTCTCTGTGTGCACCCCGGCTGTGCTGTGGCAGGCAGGGTGCTCCCAGCAGCGGGGCCACAGCAGCAGCAGCATCCAACAAGGGAAGGCTTTTTGCTGGGTGGGCCTCTGGCTCTAGCAGCCCTTCCCCTCTGGCATTTCTCAGGCTGGCAGCAGGTGGTGTGCCCCTACTGTGGTATTTTCATACTCACACCAGTCTGTGCCTGAGACTCAGCCCCTCACACATTCCCCCCGCCCTGTGGATACCCTGTGCCAAGGCAGCCCCATCCCTGCCCCAGAAGCGTGGAAGACACACACACACACCTGGGACTGCAGCCCCTCATCCCCTGGAGCCCCACAAAATGGAGAACCCCCAAGAGCCTGGGGTGATGCCCCTGTGCAAGACCCTGGAGCGGTTGGTGTGCTGGCCCTCCAGCCCCCAAGCAGGTGTGAGATCATTTTTCAGAGCTGAAGCAACTCCACTCGACGTTTCCTTTGCCACTTTGAAATAAATCCCTGCAAGCACGGCTGGCACTGCCGTTATTGGGCACAGCGTCTGCCTGCCCTCCTGCCTTGCCCCCTGGCACAGACTGGAGCCAGAGAGACCCCTCAGCAGGGGCAGCAGCCCTGCCTGTGCCCCAGTGTGAGGCTGCACTGTCAGTGGGCTGTGATGGGTTCCCCCTGCGCACGGAGGGGCCAAGGGAGCCTGGTGGGGACCCCCGGGCAGAGCCCAGCCCTGCGCTCCCTTCCCTGGGCTGGGGGGATGCCAGGGCAGTTCTGCTGGGCTGTGCCTCGCTCTGGCAGTACCCTGGTGCTGGGGAGCTCTCGCCCATCTCTCCGTGCCCCAGCAGCCGTGCTGGCTCCGCCGTCAGCGCCGGCCTTGGGGCAGCTGCTGCAGGCGGGAGGAGTGGCCCCGTGAGCCTCCCGGCAGCCTTGGGCAGGAGCCAGCAGCTCCTGTTTGGAGCAGAGCCCACATCACAGCACCCTGGGGCTGCCACCATCCCGCGCTGGCTGGCAGGGACCGGCCCTGCTCCCGCGGGGACACAGAGCCCCGTGGGGATGAGCAGGGAGGGGAGCACCCAGCCCTGACCAGGCTGTGCGTGGCCTTGAATGCCCCTTCCTGGGGACGCTTGGTGGGGACAGGGGCAGCTGTGACCCCAGTGGGTCAGGGGCTCTGGGGACACCAGCTCAGCTGCCTGCTGGGGAACACGGGGAGGACAAGAGGTGGCCACAGGACACTTTATTGGTGCTTAGGGCACAGAGAAGGGAGAGGGGAGAGGGGACCACCCCAAGCCTGCAGAGGCACTTCAGGGTGCAGGAGAGACCAGCAGTGACTCCATGCCCGCTGGACCTGTGCTGACCCGGCCATCCTGCTGCCAGACCCCCTGCCCCGAGCACCCCAGCGGTGTCACAGGGAGCTGCTGTGACAGGAGGTGTCCCTGGCAGCCCCTCGGGACCTCCTCAGCCCCTGGACGCCCCGCCGGGCCGGCAGGGAGGAGGCTGAGCAGCGGAAGGAGCCGGTGGCCGGGGAGGGGGGCTCTGCCGGGGGGCCGTGCCGGCATGGGCAGCCCCAGCCCCCGCGGAGGGGGATGGTGAAGAGCCCGTAGGTGATGGGGTCCAGACACGCGTTGAAGAGGCCGAAGATGAAGAGGATGTGGGTGAGGGCCGGCGAGATCCTCTCCTCCATGGCGCGGGGGCAGAACCAGTGCCAGAGCCCCAGCAGGTAGTAGGGGGTCCAGCAGAGGATGAAGGAGGAGACGATGACCAGGCTCATCCGCAGCATCCGCAGCCGCGCCCGGGGGATGTTGTTCCTGGAGCACCGCAGCGAAGCCTCCTGCGAGGAGACTGGAGAGGGGCACAGCCGTGAGGGGAAACGGGGTTTGGGGGGAGAGCTGGGGGGTCCCTGCAGAGCTACAGACAGGACCTGCCCTGGGCATGGGGCCGTGCCCCGCCGAGCCTGGCACTCACACAGGCCGGAGCCCATCCGGCGGGAGATCTCCAGCAGGATGCGGGCGTAGCAGCAGACCATGATGAGCAGCGGTAGCAGGAAGAGGCAGGCAAAGCCCACCATGTTGTAGAGGGTCTCGTGCCAGGCCCGGGGGAAGCTGCCCCGCGTGGTGCACTGGGTGAAGTTGTGCGGGGGGCGCAGGGTGATGGTGTGGAACAGGAACAGCTGGAGATGAGGGGTGGGACGGGGCTGACGGGGTTTGTGCCTCCCGAGCCAGGGAGGGCACAGGAGCCCAAAGCAGGGACCCCTCAGACCCACAGGGACAGACCCAGCCCGTGGGGTGGGGCACAGCTGTGTGAGGGGATCGCTGCCGCTGCCACCCTGTTGCCAATCTCCGTGCCCACCCCACAGGGCTCTCCATGCCCACCCTGCAGGCCACCAGCCCTGGCAGTGACCCCGGACAGTGTGCCCGGCCCCCGGGCTGGCTGGGGGTCTGTCCCAGGGCAGGAGGCCGGGGTCGGTACCTGTGGCACGGCCAGCCCCGCGCTGAGGATCCAGGCCGCGTGCAGCATGGCGCGGTTGCGGGCGCGGGCGCGGGCGATGGCCAGCGGGCGCAGGATGGCGGCCTGCCGGTCCAGGCTGATGACCACGGTGACGAAGGCCGAGGCGTACATGGCCAGCAGGCGCAGGTACATGAGCAGGCGGCAGGCCAGGTCGCCCGCCCGCCACTGCAGCGTGATGTTCCAGACGGCGTCCAGCGGCATGACCAGCACGCTGACCAGCAGGTCGGCGGCTGCCAGGTGCCGCAGCAGCAGGCGGATGTGGGGGCGCCGGCCGCTGCCCCGGCCCCCCACCGCCCTCAGCACCGCCAGGTTGCAGCCGGCCGAGAGGGCGAAGAGGGCGAAGGTGACACCCACGCGCACCTGGGCGGCCGGGGAGAAGGTGGGCAGGCGCAGGGGCTCCTCGCCCTTCCCCTCGGGGGGGCTCCAGGCGCAGCCCCACTCGGGGGGGGTGATGCTGGGGGGCTCCACGCTGGTGTTTCCCACTGCAGGGCGGGTAGGATGGCCCCCGCCTGCCGCAACAGGCAAAGGGGCGGTGGCAGCCCTGAGCTGGGGGCTCTGGGAGGGGCAGCACTGGGGGTCCTGTTCCCTAGAGCCCCCTGCCCAGTGCCACAGTGCCAACATCACATTTCCGAGCTCGCTTCCCTGTGTTCCATCCTTGCTGCTACCCCAGAGCCTCCAGCAGCCCCAGAGCCCCTGCATGCCCCCAGAGCTGCGGGGGTCCCTGGCACCAAGCAGGGCATAGGAAGGCAATGGCAGCTGACCCCAACACGCCACCCACCTCAGGCCATTACTGCTGTGCCCCTCTCCCTGCCCAGAGCACCCCTCATGATCCTGCCTGGGATAGTGACCCCCCCAGCCCAACAGTGACACCCTGAGGACCAAACACCCCCTTCCCCCGCCTCACCTGCGTCCAGGGTGTCCTGCCTGGCATTCCCCAGCCCGGCCATGGCGGGGCCGATGCTCACACAGTGCTGAGGCTCTGTGCTGAGGGCTCCTGCATCTGCTCTGGGGCACGATGGGGAGAGGGGCCGGTACTGGGACAGGTACTGCACAGAGCCAGCACCTGCAGCTGCTGTGGCGTGGGCGCCCTTGGCAGCTCTGAATGGTCCTTGAGGTTGCCAGCGGCTTGGAACAGCACGGTCCTTCCCCTGCCACCCACGGCACATGGACACACACGTAAGCGTGTGTGGTGCTCACACACAGCAAGGGACAGTGGGACGTGCCCCACGTCTGTGGGAGGGAGCCCCTAGCCCAGGGGGGGCTGCCAGTGCCCCCAGGTCTGGCTCTGCTGCTGCCAGGGCTGGGTATCAGAGCACACAAGGGCTCCTTGCACTGAGGTGCAGCATTTGGGGGGCTCAGAGACCCAGAGGTCCCTCCTCCCAGCCCTGCGACTGCCAGCTCCTCATGGAGACTGTGATCATCCCCATGGCTGGAGCATGTCCCCAGGTCCCTTCAGCCCTGGCTGGAGAGCAGGGGCTGCAGACTAGGAGAGGGCAGAGCAGGGGGCTGCTTTACACCTCAAAGGCTTGTCTCCCGTTCTGCCACCCCCCACCTCCACCCCAGCAGAGGATATTAACCTCATTAGAGAGTCCTTTCACACTCCATGGGGTTCATTAACCCCCAACCCTTCACCCCAGACCCCAGAGCTGGGAGGATACTCCCCTGACACATTAGCACATGGCTGCCAGGTCCCAACACCCTCCTGCTAATGGGCACCCCAGACTTCAGGGAGCCAGCAAAGGGGCTGGGGGCATAGGATCCCCATCATAGGCTCCCCCACGCTGCTCCTGGCAGGGTCTCCAGCCGGTGGGCTCAGCCCCATCCCCACACTGAGCTGGACCCCAAATCTGCCCATTTCACTGTGCACTGGGAGCTCCCACAGTGATCTGGAGGGCGCTGGGGATCCTCACTCCTTCCTGGCGGGGTCAGGCCCCAGAGCAAGGGCAGTGCCTCTCTTGATACTCCCCCAGGTTGCTCTCCCAGCCTGGCTGCCCCGCAGCCCCCAGCCCTGCAGCCCAGCGAGGAGTCCCAGGAACGCCAAACCCCATCCCGTGCCCAGCTCCTGGCAGCAGCCACACGGACACTCAAAGAGGGCACAAGGGTTTATTCACATCCAGCCGCCGCCCGGCGCGTCCAGCACAGCTCCGGGCTCCGGCGGGGCAGCTCGTTCCTGCAGCTGTCCCGAGGGCTGCGTGTCCCAGGCTGCAGGGACACACGCAGGCATCGCGGGGCTCTGGGTGCTCCAGGACTCATCTGGGCTGTGGTGGGAACAGAGCCTCCAGCAGCGAGAGCAGGTCCGCAGAGAGATCCTGGGGAGCAGACAGGGACAGGGTGAGCAGGCAGACAGAGGTGCAGCAGGGCTGGGGGTCGTGGCAGTGACAGCCCACCCACTGGAAGTGCTCCTGGGCAGGGACAAGCAGGACAACGGACCCCACTCTGTCCCCACTAATGGGATCCCCACAAACACAAGGGAGAGAAGAACCAGGACAGATGGGGCAGGCTGGGGGATCCACCTCACCCGCTGCTCAGAGCAGGGCTCACCTCTCCATTCCCGACCCCAGACAAGGCTGTTGTTACCCCAAAACCAGTTCCTGCACTGCCCCGCACCAAGAGGACTCTGAGGCCGCCCCAAGGGTGTTGATCCCTGCCCCGTAACAGCCCCATGCTGAGAGCGACCCCAATCCCCACCAGCACGTACCTGGGTGACTGTCCCTGTGCCCACGAACTCTGACAGCACCAGTCCCGTGTCCAGGACATCACCAGGGAGATCCGGGGGGGCCGCAGCCCCTGAAGAGTGGGGAGGGGTCAGCCAGGGGGATGCAGTGGAGGTGACAGCCTTGTTCAGATCTGAGGAGGTCCCCACTGCGGGCACGTAGGGGGGTGGCCCCCAGGTCTCCGTCTGGATGTTGGAAACCCCAAGCACCTCTGGAAGGGTCCCGGTTGCAGGGATGTAGGAGGGAGACCCCCAGGTCTCCATCCCGATGTTCGGACCCCCAAGTACATCTGGGAGGGTCGCTGCAGCAGGGGTGTAGGGGGGTGACCCCCAGGTGTCTAACCCCATCTCCGGACCCCCAAGCAGCTCTGGGGCAGTGCCCGCAGCAGGGCTGCAGAGAGGTGACCCCCAGCTCCCCATGCCGGGAGCCCCGTGCAGCTCCGGAGGGGTCCCCGCCACGGGAGGTGACCCCCAGCCCGCGGCACCGGGCGGCGAAGCATCCCGGGGGTCCGTGTCCTGGCAGCACCCCAGGCCCCGGGGGCACAGGGGACAGTGTCGGGGGGCCGGCGCCGCCCGGCCGAGCCCCAGCAGGGCGGAGAGGTGCGCGATGTAGCGGGTGGCGAGGCGCAGGGTCTCGATCTTGGTGAGGGTGTGCCCGGCGGGTGCCAGCGCGGGGGGCAGGTAGTGCCGCAGCCGCAGCAGGGCCTGCGCCAGCCGCCGCATCCGCAGCTTCTCCCGCTCGCTGGCGCTCTGCCGGGGCACCCCCGCCGCCCCGCCGCCCCGCACGCCCTTCCTGCCCCGCGGCCGGGGCGCGGCGTGCCCGCGGCAGGGTCCCCGGGCGGCGGCGGGGGACGCGAGGCCGCACGAGTCGGGCGATGCCGCGGGAGAGCTGCTGCTGTAGCCCAGGGGGTCCGGAGGGTCGCCCCAGCCCGGCAGCGCGGCGGTGGCGGGCAGCGTGTGGCCGTGGGCCATGGCAGAGCCGGAGGAGGCTGGGACCTGTGTGCCGGTGGCTCCCGGTCGCCCCGGCTTTATGCCGGCCCGGAGGTGTGAAGAGGCACCTTGGTGGCTGCAGGAGCAGCACTTCAAAGGCCGGGGGTCTGGGGGGGGCCGGGGGCCGCGGCTGTGAACGCGGGGTGACAAATTTCACCCCAGAGGTGTGAAGCTGCTCGGTGCTGCCCCTCGGCCCCGCGCTGGGCTGGGGACGGGGCCGGGACCCCCACGGGAGCTGCAGCGGGGTCTCGGTCGGTCTGCACGGGAGGAGCTGCAGTGGGGCCGCAGCACGGGCTGCACTGGGGGTGCAGGGGTGTTTGTGGGGCTCTGATGGCGCTTCAGTGGGGTTTGCAGTGGGTCTGAGCGTGTCCCTGTGTGTCCCCCCGCAGAGGACCCCAGGCAGGGAGCTGCCCCCGTGGCTTTGTGGGACACCCCCCATCCCGGTTTGGGGGTGCCGGTCTCCCAGCGCCCCTGACGGGCCCCGTGGGCTGCCCGGGGCTGGCAGCGGAGCCCCACGGGCCGCGGGTGTCGGGAGCGGGGCCGGGGCTGGGAGGAGCCCCCCCGGCGCGTTCCCAGGCCCGCAGGTGTTGGGGCCGGAGGGTGTGAAGGTTTCCCGGGAAACGGCCCCGCCGAGGGACGGAAAATCCATCAGGGAGCAGGGGAACACGGGCATGGCACAGCACAGCCGGAGCCGGTGTGCACAGCCTGGGCCGGGGTACATCGGGGGGCACAGCACCCCCGACCTGGCTGTGCACAGCCCGCTGGCACCGCGGGGTGCAGGACCCCCAAACGAGGCGTGCAAAGCCCTGGGGAGCATGAGGGACACAGGATCCCCACAAAGCTGGGGGGCACAGCTGGGGGGATCCATCCGGGGGCACAGCACCCCCAAACCGTGTGTGCACGTCTGAACAGTGCCCAGCACCGATCCAGCCGGTCCAGGGCCCAGTTCCAGCCCTGTTCCAACACCCAGGCCCAGTCTGGGGGCACAGGGGTGTCTGGTGGGAGACCTGCACCCCACGGGCCGGGCCAGGCTCGGCCCCTTCCCCGCTGCCGGCCCCCTCCTGGGCCGCATTAGCTGATGAGCTCCCGGGTAATGAGTTCTGCACCCGCCGCAGCCGCTTCCCACCTCCCTGTTTGGACAAGTGCTGGGCTGGGGCAGCACCGGCCGTGGGGTCAGAGCCCCCGCCGTGTTGGGAAAATCTTTAATTGTAACAAATAGAAATCGTGTGTAAGTCTTGCGAATTCCTTTAGCTTCAGCCAAAAGTGTTTAGTCTCATATTAATGGGTGCAAGTGGTTGTCTTAGCCTTAAAGACTGGGCCTGAGCAACACTGGTGAGAAGAAGTATCTTGGCCAGACCACTGAGCTGGGATGTATCCATAGAAAAGAGATTTTTTTGGAGGCCTATGACCAAAACTGGATTAGTTTGAGGAATGGGGTGTTCCCCAAACGAGCATCAGAGACCTTCAAAAGACCCCTACTCTTATGTAAATAAGCTCCAAAAAGTGATATAAATATGCAAAAGCATTTGCGGGAATGTTTAGCATCATGAGGAAGTTTTGGAAAATGTAATTGATAATTTATAAAGATTTAAACTAGTCTGTTAGCCAGCTGTGGCATGTGTAGAGATATCCCCTGCACACCCAGCACTGAAATAAAGTAATGCTGCTTTCTAATACTGAAATTACAGGGTTAGAGGGGTTTATTTGCTATTTTTGGTGAAAGCAGAACACCTCACAGCCCCTCACCCCCATCCCTTCGGCCCCTATCGATGGAGCCACCAGACAACACGGCCAGGGCACCACGACAGAGCTCAGGCCATGCCCAGCTCCGGCTGTACCCCCAGGAGCCCCCAGCCCTGCTGGGACCCTCCCAGGACACGTCCCCGTTCCTGGGCATCGCCTTCCCTGCTCCAGTACCTCCCGGGCCAGAGCCCTGTGTGGTGTCTGGGGTTCGTGCTGGGCCCTCTGTCTGGGACGGGCACGGGGTCAGTGCCCAGGGCTGTGCCTGGTGCAGGGCTCAGCGCTGCCAAGCACCCCCAAACTGCCCCCCTCACCCCCGCTCTCCCTCAGCCCATCTGCACGGGCGTCCCCTGCCTCCGGCCCCCTCAAGAGTGCACCCCAACGTGCTGGGGACCCCAACCCCAGGCACCCCCAGACCCAGCAGGGGCACAGCTCGGTGGGTCCCCAGGCGCCCTCGGCTGCTCTGGAGCCGTCCGGGGCTGCACCCCATGGGACTGCGGGGACAGGAGCAGCACGGCCAGAGCAGGGATGTCTGTGGGAAGGGAGCACCCCGCACACTCCCGCACACCCCCGCACACCCCCGCACACCCCGGGGCTGCGAGCTGGGCAGAGGGCACGGAGCTGCGGGGCTCCGCTGGGTGCCAGGGCTCGGGTCCCGGCACTGGAAGGTCAAGTCCCGGGTTCGGCCGCCGCCGGCAGAGCCGCGGTGCGGGGAGCGGCGGTGCGGGGCGAGCCGGGGCTGCTGCGGGGCTGGCGGCACGTTAGCATCTCTCACGGCCGTGTGAATGGCTCTCCACACACTTCCCAGCGCCGGCAGGGCCAATTAAGGACCGGAGGAGTCAGATCTGACACCTCTGCAAATGGGCCCGGCATTCCCAGGCTCCTGCCGCCCGCCTGGAACGGGGCGAGCCTGGGGGAGCTCGGCCCCTCCAGGTGGGCACAGGGGCATTGCCAGATGAGGCCAGCAGAACAGCCCCCAACCATGGCCAGACACAACACCACCCCAGAGGTGCTTGGGGGTCCAGAAATGGGGTTAGAGACCTGGGGGTCACCCCTCTACACCCCTGCTCTGGGATCCCCCCAGAGCTTCAGAGGATTCTCAGCTACAGCACCCTGGAGCCTCCCCACCGACGTGCCACAGCCACGGGTGATGGGATGGCTACGTCCTGCTGCTCAGGGCAGGACTGATGGACACGGGGCACCACAGAACCCCTGCACCTGGATCCCAGCTGCCCACACATCACCAGGTAACCAAAGACCCTCCCCAGCCCAGCCCCTGCTCCTGCAGTCCCTGGTCCTCATGGGGTGGGTGGCAGGGGGTGCAGGGTGGGGTGTCCCACAGCCCCTCACCCCACACAGCTCAGCAGTCTCTGGGTCCAGCCAGGCTCGTCCTCCCGTTCCTGCCACAGCCTCTCTCCTGCCCTGCTGCACCCCAGCACACAGCACTGCTGGGCTGGAGCTGACTGCACCCCCAGACACAGAGCCTCCACAGGCACGCTGGCATGGCATGGGGCAGTGGTATGGCCATGGGTGGCAGAGCTGCACAGGGTGGGACAGACACCAGAATCCTCACTAAAGCCTCCCTGCAGCGCTGCTCCCCCATTCCTTACTGTGGGACCCCCCGTGCTGCACCCCAGCACGGGCAGGACTGGGACTATCGTCC
>PYHW01010538.1:144689-160436 GCA_013186435.1 Turdus rufiventris
GCGGGGAGACAGCAAGGGACAGCCGGGGACAGCGGGGGACAGGGGGGTCCCTCCCGCCCCACGTGTGTCTGTCTGTCCTGCTGTCCTCCTGCTGTCCTCCTGCCCGACTGGCCGCCCCAGCTCCCGCTCGCAGCTCCAGGGGAAGGAAAGCTTCCTCCAAAGCTCCGGGGCAGGAACCCGGAGCTCTCGCCCCCTTTAACCTCCTGTCTGCCGGCCGGCGGGGGGACAGCACGGGCTGCCCCGCACTGCAGCGCTTCTGAGGGGAAGGGCTGGAGGGGAAGGGCCCGGGTTTGGGGACACGCTCCGGCGGGCAGGGCTAGCCCAGCAAAACCCGGTCCCCGTGGGTGCCACAGCACAGCACATCTGGCCGGGGGCCAGGAGCCATCCAGGAGCCCTGCCCTGCCCTGCCCTGCACAGCCCTGCTCAGGCCGCATCCCCGGCTCGCTCCGGGCTGGGCACGGCTCTGGGGACCGAGCCAGGGCTGCCCCTCTCGGCTCCCGCACAGCCACCGGCACCGGCTCGGAGAGGAAATGACGGGCGGGGGGCTCGCTCGGGGCATCGCAACCCGGCCAGAGAGCGGCCGGAGCGGCGAGAGGCTGCGCTGGCCGGGCACGGGCACGGGGCTCAGCCTCCCCCGCCCCGCAGAGCCGCAGCGCTGGGGTCTGGCGAGCCCGGGACGGGGCACGGGGCCGGAGCTGTCCGCAGAGCCGCCCCGGGAGCTGCAGAGGAAGCACGGGCTGCCGGGGATGCTGTGGCGTGGGGCCGGACACGGGCACTGCCCACGGCAGCCCAGCCCCGGACCCCCGGCCTGGCACTGAGCAGCCGCCAGCAACTCGCCAAGTCCCCTCCGAGCGTCTCGGTCCTGCCGGACTCTGCTGCCCAGCCCCAGGACACGGCCCAGGCTCGGTGGCTCACCTGCACCCTTCGCCGGCACCTACAAGAGGAGAAGGAGAAGGAGGAGGAGGAGGAGGAATAGGAGGAGGAGGAATAGGAGGAGGCGGAGAGGAGAGCCAGTGGACAATACAGCAGGTTGCCCAGCTTCCTGACCTCCAGGAGCGCTGATGTGGCTAGCGGGCAGCTGGGGAAGGGTTAAGCTGCAGGGAGGGGAAAATTCCTTCCAGGCAGAGTCACGGTTTCCCTGCCAGGGGAAGTGGAGGCAGAACCCGGAGCACAGCTGGGGAGCAGAGGAAGGGCCCCTGGCCAGCCCCAGGGGCTGGTGGCCAGATGGAGCCTCGACTGAGCCAGGGGCGTGGGGCACACGGCTGACAGAGCCCGTCAGGGTCCCTGTGAAGCCCAGGCCGAGCCCTGCTCCTGCCCGGCCTCAGAGGACCCCAGCCCCAGAGCTCCCAGGCCCCCCAGGAGAGCTGCACAGACCCCCCAGCCCCCTCCCCGTCCAGCAGCAACCACAGCAGACACAGACACAGGTTCAAGGGAAGTTTATTGGGACACAGGGACACACTCCAGCAGCCCCAGCCTGGCCTGACCCTGCCCGTCCCCCAGGTCACTCAGCTCCCAGCCCTCCTGCTGCCACATCCCCACTCCAGCATCTCCCCCACACGGTCCCCAGGACACACAGCAGAGCCCAGGAGTGACCCCATCCCAGCTGGGGCCCGTCACAGACAGCAGGGCCAGGGCAGGGGACAGCCATGGCTGGGAGGATGACAGAGCCAGCACTACAAGCGCACTTTCACCACTGGGAGTCCCAGGAATCCCAGGAAAGGCAGGAGCCGACTCTTCCTCACAGGGAGGAGAGGAGGCTGCACATCCCCAGGGACAGGGGGAAGGAAGGGCACCCTCCTTGTTGGGGGACCAGAGAGCAGAACTGAGCCCAGGTCCAGCGGGAGGGACCCCCCAGCCCGTTCTCTAAGCCCTGCCACTCTCCCTGCCCTTGGCCACCGTCAGCTCCCGTGTGCCACATGGGCAGAGCCCAGGAGCAGCCAGGGAGCCCAGCTCTGCTCAGCTGGCAGCTCCCCAGCACGGGCTGCTCACATGAACTGTGACAGGTTGGGCACTTTGATGTTGATGTCCCCGATGTTGATGTTGCGGGGGATCTCGGGCAGGTTGATGTTCTTCACGGCCGACACAGCGCGGGAAGGAGCAGCTGAGAGGCCTCCCTGGGGACAGAGGGACAGTGACCACCGGCCTCACCCACAGCCCCTCCACAGCCACATCTTCTATGAACCTTTGATGGCCTGGGGTCATTAACCTGGCAGAAGAATCCCTTCCACACTCTGGCAGCCCCCTGCACTCCTGAGCAGCACCTCTGGGCAGGGCTGTGCCCAGCCCCATCCCGAGGGCTCAGGAGGGCACTGGGGATACCCTGCACACCCCTATACCCTGCACACCCCTATACCCTGCACACCCCTGTCCCCAGGGGCCAGGCTCTGTCAGCTCCTGCAGGGCAGAGCCACGGTGCCACTGCTCACCTCTGCCTTCTCCAGCTTGCCCTGGGCCTCCACCTGTGCCACAATCTCGTTCATGTTGGTCTCCAGCACCATCCCGCCGATCACCATCTCCTGCAGGATGTGGTGGACCTGCCAGGGAGGGAGGGAGGGAGGGAACAGAAGGCTGAGGGTCTGGTCCTGTCAGCACCTCCCCAAGGCACACAAATCCACCCTGATCCCTCCACAGCCTGGAGCATCAAAGGGTGGCCAAGGGGAGCCCCAAAGCTCCACTCACCACCTGTATCCCACTCTAGATGACCCCCACCCACCCAGTGGGCAGCCCCTGGAGCAGCCACATGGCACTCATTCCACTGGCATGGCCTGGCTGTGTCACCTCCACACATGGCTGCTCCCTCCCTGGGCCAGGAGCCAGGGTACAGCAGGAATGTGTCCTAGAGATGACCCCAGCAGGCAGCAGGGTCCTCACTGGGCAGGACACTTGTCCCCAGAAGATCCTTCTCAGAAAGCCAGGACAAGCCTGGCCTCTCCACTGCCCCTCAGGAAGGTTGGGACTGTGACACCGGCACGGAAAAAGCACAGAACTGCCAAGGCAGTCTGCTCCTTTCCTGGGATCCCTCCACTCCGAGGATGAACAGCCAGGCAGGGGCAGTGCAATCACACAGCCAGAGCACAGAAAAGAACATTGCTGACTTGCAACTCCAGAAACTGCAATTAGCCCCAAGGCAACAGCCAGTCTGTGCTGGTGGCTACAACCACCTGAGCTCCTGCAGCCAGTCAGTTCAGCATTCCCTGCACAGTCAGCAGCTCCCAAGCAATTCCCAAACACAGACAATCAATTTATGGGTGCCAGTTTCCATGTAATAATACAGGAGCACTGTTGGGTTATGAGATTGTTTTATGGTTTCAGAGCCGGGCTGCACTTGTTACCACCTTGTGACAAACACCTCCAGGACAATACCAGGGACAATAACAACAAGAGAGAACCTGCTCTGAGGGCAAACCAGCTCTGTCAGGTGATCCCAGGGCTCCCCATAGGTCCTGGAGCAGCAGAAGGTGTGTGGGATCAGTAGGGGTGACCCCCCCAGCCCCACAGCCCAGTCCCGGTGCGCGCTGAAGCAGCTGGAGCAAGTGGCTCCCACAGCCAGAAGGGATATGGGAGCATCAGGAAACATTCCTTCAGGATCTGGCTTCAGCCCAAGCTGGCTCCAAACCAACAGGGCAGAAATCCTGAGCAAGTTTTGTTTTCCAAGCACAAGCACAGCACTTCCTGAGAAATCCGTGTCCCCTTTGGGACCCCACAGCTGCTGAGTGCAGCTCACACTCCCCTCCAAGGTGGAGAGCACGACTGAGAGCTGGGCACAGCCCCCCCGAGCCTGTCCTTGTGACAGGGGATCCCTGCAGCTCTGAGCCTGGGGCTCACAAAGCCAAGCAAAAGAAAACAAAAAAAAAAAACAAAAAAAAACCAAAACAAAAAAACAAAACAAAAAAAACCAAAAAAACAAACTGTAGAATGAGCAGAAGTTGCACCTGCACCCCTGCCCAGGGAGACATACACAGCCCTGTCCATGGCCCTGCCTGGGCATCCAAGGGGGCAACCAGGGCCAGCAGGACACACCACCACATTCCCAGCACCCCAAACCCTGTCCCTCTGCAGCCCAGCTCCTGGGAGCACAGGAACAGGAGCACATCTGAGAAATAAACATGTGCCAAATATAGAAAGAGACCGGAGGACCAGCTGATAATGGTAATGATAACAATAACTGATAATAACTCCAGTCCAAGCTGGGAAGCAGTTGGAGCACTGGATAGGAAGTAAACAGGGCTGGGAGAGCCTGCAGTGACTGATAGTGGAGCTGGGATCACCACTATCAGAAACCCCCGATTCCTGTCTCCTGAGAATGTTCCTCAGGCAGGAGAGGTCAGAGGAACGGTGACCGCACTGCTGCTGGCAAAGGTGTGAACTGCCCGGCCCCAGGGGCCGGCTGTGAGACCCAGCGTTTCACTTGCAAAGCTCGAGGAAAGCTGAGAGTAAGGCTGTGAAAAGCTGCTGAGTCCTGCACATGCCACAGTCAGTACTCATGAGCATGTCCTCCCCCAGCTGTGGGCAGAGGTGACCTGGGCAGCTGCCAACACTGCTCCCACAGCTGCTCGGCCTTCCTTCCTACTTTGATAAACACTTTTGCTGACAAGATAATCATGTTATGGCATTCTGGAAAGTTTACAGTAGGGCAAACGGTGGAATGAAAGCTCAACCTCAGCAGCTGGTAACACAGAGCAGACCTGCTCACTCCCCTTCCCTGCCAGCTCGCCAGCTGGAATCACCAACAGAAAAGGAGTGCTTTACACATTTTCTTTTTCTGCGGTGCTCTTTTTTGTTGATATGTTTTTATCTTCAGCAAATAAAGAAAATCTTGCCTCAACAGCAACGCAAGCCCAGCACCCCCAGCCAAGCCCCTCCCTGCTCCAAGCCTATTCCTGGCTATCTCTTCCCAGTTATCTGCAGCCCTGCAGCCCAGGACACGATCAAAGGGGACGGTTTCCGCCCAGGATCTCCGTCCAGCTCCAGAGGAAGCATTACAGGCTGTGGCTCAAGCTAGAGTTTACCCAGCACTTTGAATTCCAAACACTCCCATTGTTCCTTCCCCATTTTTTCCCTGCAGCTGTAGTAAAATGATAACTCCCACGAGGTGTCTGGGTCTGCCCAGCTCCACCAGTGCTGGCTGTGCAGCACAGACGAGTCACTGGCCCCAGGGCTGGGAACAGCTCCCCTGGGCTTGGAGCAGCCCAGCCCTCGGGTCTCTAGTCAGAAGGACATTTTTGGGGATAATTCTGGGATAATTTTGAGGTGAATGTGGGTGAATTTTGACGTGAGTTTTGATGTGAATGTGAGTGGCTTTTGGAGAGCACGGGCTGGAAGCTTCCCTTACAGGATCTCAGTCCCTCCCAAAGGGAGCCCAGCCATCCTCACACTCTCCTGGCCAGCCCCAGCCACGAAACGCAGGCTCAGAGCAGCCCCGAGGCCACCACCCACCTTGTCCATGTGGAAGATGAGGTCCAGTTCACAGACATTCTCAAAGCACTTGTCCAGCGTCTCCACAAACACCTGGGACAGACAGAGACCAGGCAAGACGGTCACCCCAGCCCCATGGAACGCTCCAGGCAAGGCACAGAGTGACTGGACAGCTGGAAAAGGACCGAGGGGTGCTGGTGACTGTGGCTGAACACGAGCTCAGGTGTGTCCAGCTGGGCAAGAGGCCGATGGCACCTGGCTTGTGTCAGCCCCAGTGTGGGCACAGGCCCAGGGCACTGCTGGGGCACCCCCAGGGCTGGGGACAGAAAGAGAGTCCTGGAGGGGCTGGAGCGTGTCCAGGGAAGGGAATGGAGCTGGGGAAGGGGCTGAGGGAGCTGAGGGGGCTCAGCCTGGAGACCTTCTTCCCATATCCTGGTGTTTAAAGGGTGGCTACAAAGCTGGAAACTCCCTCCCTTCACACAAGGAGTCACATGGAAAGACACGGAGTGATGAGTGTACATGAAGTGATGGGGACACTTCAACAAGAGGAAAATTATTTTCCAAAGAAATGGCCATTGAATAATCTCCATGAGGAAGTGAGGGATTCCCCAACACTGGACATTTTTCACATGCCAGGGTGTTGGCCATTGTCTAGGCCGTGCTTTGCCACAAAAGGCTGAATCAGACAATCCCTGAGAGCCCTTCCAAGCTGGGAGTCCAGGATCATGGAATTAATGGATGCACTTGATGCTCACAAGGGTCTTTCCCCACTAAGTAATTCTATGTTTCTATTTTCAAAAGATATTTTCCTTCAGTGACAGAAGCTCAGGTGCTCCCTCCCACCACTCCCGAGGGCTGGCACAGGGATGCCACGGGCACGGAGCACCCGAGTGGAGCCGGGCAGGGCTGTGCCCAGGGAGCTATGCCCTGCAGGGACGCACCTGGATGAGGTCCAGGATGCCCAGCTCGCTCTCCGAGGAGTCCACGCAGAACACGAAGTACAGCGTGGCGTAGTGCCGGTAGATCAGCTTGTAGTCCGAGCCGCCGAACAGACTGCGGGGACACAGAGGGCTGGGGACACGGAGGGCTGGGGACACAGAGAGCTGGGGACACAGGGACACGGAGGGCTGGGGACACGGAGAGCTGGGGACACGGGGGGCTGGGGACATGGGGACACGCAGGGCTGGGGACATGGAGAGCTGGGGACACAGAGGGCTGGGGACACGGAGGGCTGGGGACACGGGGACACGCAGGGCTGGGGACATGGGGACAGCCAGCACCCCTGGCGTGGGGCCAGCCCCGCACGGCCCTACCTGCCGCACTCCAGGAAGTTGCAGATGTGGTCATCGCGCTTCAGCACCAGGTGGAAGGTGTCACGGATGATCTGCTGCTGCACCTCTTCTGCCTGCCAGGAGCACACGCTGGGTGGGCACCCACGGATGCACGGCCCACCCGCGGCCCCGCTGGCCCCGCTGGCCCCGGGCTGTCCCCGCTGTCCCCGCTGTCCCCGGGCTGTCCCCGCTGTCCCCGCGCTGACCGGCCAGTCCCGGTGCCACCCGTGGGTGACCCGGGACACCCGAAGGACGCGACCGGGACACCGCCCCTGCTCCCGGACACCCCCAGCCCACCGAGCCCCGCGCCGCCCCCACGGGCTCAGGCACTGTCCGCCGCGGCCCGGCGGTGCCGGTGCCGGTGCCGGTGCCGGTGCCGGTGGCGCACCAGGTGCTGGTAGAAGCGGACGAGCCGCGGTTTGCCGTGGTTGTTGAACACGAGGATGGCGTTGATCATCCCGGCGGCGCCTCGGGCCGGGAGCAGCACTGCCAGCAGCGCCGGGCCGCACACCCGCAGCAGGAAGCCCCTCGGCCGCCCCGGAAGCGCCCCGGGCTCCGGTGGGCTGAGCCGGGGTGACCCTGCGGAGCCGCCGGGAACGGTCACGGCCGCTCCTGGGCGCGGCTGCACCGCGGCCTGCGCCGTTCCTCGCAGCCCGACGGGGCACACGGGCAGGTCCAGGCAGGGATGCAGGTGTAGCTGCTGCCCACGCCGGGACCACCGGGACACCGGGACCACCGGGACACCGGGCCCGCTGCTCCCCGCGCGCGCCGCCAGGGGGCGCCCCAGCCCCGCCGGGACCGACGCGACGCGCAGGGGGCGGGGCTTTGCGTTAGGCCACGCCCTCCTTTAAAGGGGCAGCGACTCTGGTCCGCCCGGAGGGGGCGTGCGCCTGGGCGCGGGGTCAGAGCTCACCGGCCGCTGCCCGGGCCCGCTTCCCCAGCGCGGCCACACACCGGCAACAGCGCCCCGTGCTGGGGATTGTGAGAAAAGGGCGGGGCAGCCCCGCGTGGCACCGGCGGCTAGCCACGGGCCCTTACCCGGGGCGCATGGACACGGCTCCTCGGGGCCGACGGGACCGGCGGGGGACATCGAGGGCAGGGAGAGAAGGGTCAGTGCGCGCCTCGGTGGGTTGGGAGGAACGGGGGAGGGAAAGGGAAGAGCACGGAGTGACCAGGAGCAGGAGACGGCGCGTCCTGATTGGCTGAGGCGGCTGCGGCCTCGGGCCTGCGCGCTCTGATTGGCTGAGCCAGCATCCTCCTGAATGCGCGTTCTGATTGGCTGAGATGGCCGCATCATCCTGAATGCGCGTTCTGATTGGCTGAGATGGCCGCTTCCTTCTGAATCCGCGTCCTGATTGGCTGAGGCGGGCGGGCGGCTGCTCGCTGACAGCCGGAGGTGCCGGGGCTGGCCCGGTCCCGCTCCCGGTCCCGCTCCCGGTTCTGTTCCCGGTTCTGTTCCCGGTCCCGCTCGTGCCACACGGCGCAGCTCACTCTGCTCCCCCCCGTGCCTGCTTTGTTCCCAGCTCCGTGTCCCACCCGCTCCTGCCCCGCTCCGTGCCCCTCCCCGTGCGCCGCTCCCGCTCTGTGCCAGCTCCAGGCACACCCCTGAGCACCCACGGCGATTCACAGCAGCGAATCTCCCTGCGCCTCGTCTCTCCTCGCCAGCATTGGCAAATATTTGTGTAGGCAGAGCCGTTCCCGGGCCACGTGCGGGGCGAGGCCGGGCTGGCAGCGTGGGGAGGGCAGTGGCACTTTGGGGACCGGTGACACCGGCCGGCTCCGGGCTCCGGGAGGCTCCGGGAGGGCCGGGGTGCCAGACCGGCCTGGGGGATGTGAGCAGCGGCACCGGGGACAGGGCAGGGGGCTCAGTTTTCACCACGAGCACAAAAAAAAACCCCAGAAAAGCAGAAGTGAGCCCAGACAAAGGGCTGCGTGTGGAGACAAACTCCGCTGCGATTAGTCCGGCCGGCGCCACCTGCTTCCATGGAGATGAGAATCTCCCGACACACCAGGCGAATCAATGCCTCCACATGCTCCTTCTTCTGTGGGGAGGAGACCCTCATCCTCCTCCTCTTCCTCCTCACGATGGAGGAGCCTGCAGCCCACAGATCCTTGGCTGTTGCCACCCGCTCCCCTCCCGTGTCCCATCCCAGCCCCGTCCCTCCCTTTGGGGTCCGGCTGCCTCCTGCCACCACATCCCACCCACAGCCACGCAGCTCAGCCTCTCCCTGCACCTTCTTGGGGAGGCCAACACCGCCCGCTTCCCCAAACCCTGCAGCTTCGGCATCCCCAAACCCTGCAGCTTCGGCATCCCCAAACCCTGCAGCTTCGGCATCCCCAAACCCTTCAGCTTCGGCATCCCCAAACCCTGCAGCTTCGGCATCCCCAAATCCTGCAGCTTCGGCATCCCCAAACCCTGCAGCTTCGGCATCCCCAAACCCTGCAGCTTCGGCATCCCCAAACCCTGCAGCTTCGACATCCCCAAACCCTGCAGCTTCGGCATCACCTGCTCCCCTTTCCATCCCTGCTCCCAGCCCATCTCTCTCCCCTCCTCTGGCCACCCTGCCGCCCCACCCGAGCACCGCGGCCTTTCCCTCCTCCTCTTTGTATCGGGTGAACAGCATCCCCCAAACCCCTCCGATTCCTGTGACATCCCTGATCCCTCTCATCACATTTTGGGGAGACAGGAGTCCTTGCCATCCATCCCTACAAAGCTTTTTGGGGTGCACCTGACCTTCCCCACCCCCCTGGAGGAGGGGAGCAATGCTGGCCATTCAGAAGGTCATCCCCTCCTCGGCATCCCCAAATGGGCTCACAGCCCCCCAAAATGAAGGCTGAGGTACAAAATGCCCCCGTGCTGCTGGAGGGGACAGAATGGGGGGCAGGGTCCTCATGGACCACTCCCACCCCACTCCCCACCTGTGACCCCCACACTGGTGCCGGTGGAAGATGCCGCCGGCCCGGGGGGCGGTTCGCGGTGGTCGGGCAAGTTGAGGAGGGGGAGGAAGATGAAGGGCGGGCGAGTTAGGAGGAGCTGCTTTGCATCCCTTCACGTCAGCCCTGCCTCATTCCCTCCTTCTTCCTTCCTGCGCACCCAGCGCCGGGCCCGGAGCCGCCGCCGCCGCCCCGTGGAGCCGCCGGTGAGTCCTCAGCGGAGCCCCCCGTGCCCCCAGAGCCCCCCACGGCCCCCGTTCCCCCGGGGGGACAGAGCGGGGACCCCGCGGTGCCCCGAGCCGGGAGCGATGGCGGCGGGGGGACGGGGGGAGCGGGGGGTCCCGGCTCGGCCGCCCCTCCCCAGGAACCCCCCGGAACTTTCCCCGCGGCTCCGCACAAACTTTGTCCGGCGGGGCAGCTGCGGGCAGGGCGGGGGGCGCTGACCTGTTGCGGGAGGGGAGCGGCGCACCGAGGGATGCTCGGGGGTCGCGCCGGGGGTCCGCGGTTTCGGGAGTTTCCTGCTGTTCGTGACGGGTCCCCCCGTGTTCGCAGAGGGCTCCGGGGCTGGGGGGGACCCTGTGGGCCGGTCCCGCTCCGGGCAGGTCCGGAACGCTCCGGGGTGTCCCGGTGTGGGACCGCCCGGTGCTCCGGGGGGCTCCGTGAGGGCTGGGGGGGATTTGGGTTCTGTGCCCAAGCAAAGGACCGAGGGGAGCTGTGCGAAAGCGCTCCGGAGCTCTGGTCATAACGCGGTGTAATGGATAAATTAGTTATAATAATTACTCAGTCAAGCATTTGGGATTTGCCTTGTGAGAAGCTGTGTAGGAAGAGAAGGGTGACCAGGGGGAAGAGGGGCTGCCAGAGCCTGAGCTGCACTGAACTGGAGCCTGATCCCCACCCCAGCTCCAAATCCCAACTCCTGGGCCAGAGCCTGACACCCCCAGGTCCATCAGACTCCCACGCCATGGTCCTGTGTCCCACACCACACTCCTCCCACATCCCACACGGCATTCCCACATCCCCACATCCCACACGGCATTCCCACACCCCACACCGCATTCCCACATCCCACACCACATCCCCACACCCCACACCACGCTCCCACACCCCACACCACGCTCCCAGGCTTGTCTTGGCCACTCCTCCAGGTTTGCCGTGGGTCCGAGCGGTTCCCATCGGCGCAGCTGGGTCCTGCGGGTGTTGGGGCTGCCCACAGCACTGAGCAAACACCTTTTGGGATGGAGGCAGGCTCCAGGCATGGCTCTCATGGGCACTCTGAGAGGTCCCTGGGCAGCACCAGCCTCAGGGCTCTCTTTGGAGGTGCCAGGGTGCCCAGTCCCTGGCCGGCCATGGGGAGCAGCACTGGCCAGGCTGTGACCATGCCCTGGGTGACAATGTGCTCACTGCAGGAGCAGCCGTGGAACAGGCGCGTCCCCCTGGCCTGGGCCCGGCTCCTCTCCTGCAGGCAGATTTGCAGCAGTGTCCCCTTTATGGGTCACACTGTGTCACTCCAAAATGGGAAACAGGAGCTGAAGCTCTGTGCACCCCAGGACACGTCCCCACCCAAGCCTGGGGAGTGACTGGTGGGGTCAGACACGGTCCCTGCAGCAGGACTGGGGCATCTCCAGTGGTGTGGGTCACTGCTCATCACGTTGGCTTTTTGGGCTTGGTTTAATCTCTGAGAAAGTGTGAGTTTCGGGTTTTATTGGGCCATTTTAATTTATCAACTAGTTTGGGAATCACGGTGTGGAGAGGGAGGAGCACAGACACTGTCTGGCTTTGCTCTCTGGCTGGCAATACTGAAGAATCTACAAAGTGCTGGAACACACCAGCATCACATCCCTGGAATGGCTCGGATGGAATGGGTCAGGGCACCTGTGCCACGGGGGGCTGCAAGGATGCTGCAGGGATCTGATGTGCCTGGAGTCCTCTGGATGAGGCACCGTCCCCTTCCCAAAGGGCTTGACCTTGGGGACAGAGCCCCTGCTCAGTGGCAAGTGTTTTCCTCTGTTCTGTCCCACGTTTTCTCCCCAGCCCCAGCACACCCTGCTCTGCGGGTCGCAGTGGTGTTGGTGTGGGAGAAGACCTGGCACAGCCCGTGTGCTTTCCCTCAGGGCCAGTTTCTGCCCAAAACACGGTGAAACATGGCCCGTCAGTCAGGAATGGGTGCTCCTGCTGAGCTGTGCAGGCAGGTCTGTGTTTGTGTGTTTGGGGCTCTATTTGGTGCTGCTCTGCTCGCCTGGCTTCACCTTCAGCAGAGGAGCAGGGCTCTCCCCCCAGGAGAACAAGTGATGGTGAACTTTCTCTCCCGAACTTTAATTTAAAGGGAGAAACATGGTTTTGACTTTTCCTGGCCTTTCCTTGCAGCTGTCCATCTGTTGTTTGAGTGACAGTCGAGCATTTGTGATGAAAATTAACAGGAGCAATATGCCAGCACCTGTGTGTGGCTCTGCAGTGTCCCTGTGCTGTCACCTCCTGGTCCTCAGAGTGTTTGGACAATGTTCCCTGCAAAGTGCCACGGTTTTGAGTTAAATGAAAAGTGACCAGTGTCTAGGCGCTCTTGTGCAAAGCAAAGACAAACTGGCGGAAAGTTCAGGTGAATCTTCTGCAGGTTGGCTCCAGGGGTAACCCAGGATGGCTGTGGGAGGCAGGGAGGTCTGGTAGGATGAGGTACAGCTGCACCAGGCTGCTCCAAACCCATCCAGCTGGACCCTGAGCACTTCCAGGGATGGAGCAGCTTCTCTGGGCACCTGTGAGCGTTCCCTGCCCTCTGTCAGGGCCGTTCTTCCTGGCACTCCAGCTCCTCGTCCAAGCCCCTCTCAGCTCTCCTGGAGCCCCTTTAGGCTCTGGAAGGAGCCCTGAGGTGTTCCTGCAGCCTCGTGCTGTGCAGGGTTTGGCAGAGCAAAGCCAGCCAGGCCATTGGGGCAGCTCTGTCAGGAAGAGCGGGCAGCAGGAGGAAGCGGCGCTCAGGCTGCTCATTGTTTCACTTCCACTTCTCCTCCATGGGGACCTGCCTGGGCAGGGCTCACCCTGGCGGGCTGGGGATCAGGAATCTGCTGGGCTGGGATGAGAGGGGCTGCCCCTGCTCTGCAGGGAGCCTTCACCGACCCTCAGCCCCGAGCAGGGCCAGGGGCCCTCCCTGGGCACAGGGGACTGGCCCCAGCCACCAGAGCCATACCAGCCCATGCTGGGGGTGACCTGGAGAAGGGGAAGAGGGGGAGGAAGGACAGGCAGACCTTCCAGAGGAAGAGTGCTCACCACTGCCTCTAAATTTATCTTTCCTGTTTCTCAGCAGCAGCATTGTCTCATGCCTGTTCTCTGTGTGTCAGGCCATTCTCCCCTCCCTGCCTCTCTCCTGTCCCTCACCACGTTATCCTGGTTTAACCAGCTCTGTCTCTCCCCTTCTTTTCATGTTTTAATCCTGCTGTGCTTTTCCCGTCTGTCCCCTCCGGTCTGTTCCCACACCCACCGTCCCAGGGCTCTCCCCACGTCCTGCAGCACCAGCCCCTGGCTTGGGGGTTGAGCTGGGGCTGGGAGGGTGCCAGCTCTTCTGGGCTCAGGACTGGGACTCCATAAGCAAGCTGGAGGCTTCCCTTGAGCCCTCTGTCCCACCCAGGGTGGGCTGTTCTCAAGGGAGAGCTTCTCCTGGAGCCATGGGATCATTTTGGTTTGACAGGACCAGCCTCGGGGCAGCCTGCCTGCTCATCCCAGCCTCCCCAGGAGATGCTGCCCATGGCCAGGTGGATCAGGGGCATCCAGCACTGCCTGGGAATGCTCAGGACCAACCTGGCTGCTGGGAAGAATTGTTTTTGTGGTTAGGATGGAAGTTCCAGGGAGCTGCTTCCCTTCCCAGTCAGTCCACAGGGATTCTGAGGGTCTCCTACTCTGAATCCTGACCCCTCTGCCATCCACAATGTGGGCATCTTAAAGTCCCAGCTCAAACAGCTCCCTGCTCAGTTCTGAGTTCCCTTATTGAGCTGGCTGGGAGCCGCCCTTGCCAGCACAGACTGACCTGCCCTGCTGGCTCTGCCCTGCTTTGCTCCAGAGCCGTCAGTCTGTGCTCGCTCTGTACAAAGCCACCAGCCCTACAAGTGCTCAAATGCTGTCTGGAGTGGCATTTGGGGACATGTTTTAGTGGTGGCCTTGGCAGTGCTGGGCACGGTTGGGCTCTCTGATCTCAGAGGGTTTTCCAGCCCTGGTGGTTCCATGATTCCAGCCCATGGCTGAGGGGGCACCAGCCCTCAGAGCAGCTCTGTGCCCTCTGGAGAACAAAAGCTTTCTCGGAGGCAGAGCTGTCGGCAGGGCTGGATGAGCCTCATCCATCACTGAGTCTCTGCTGATTCCCTTCACATCCATCCCTGTCAGCCTCGGCTGGGCCGTCCCTGAGCTCGCCTGCCGAGAGCTAGCCCTGATTTATGGGGGCTCCAGGGGGTTGGTTTGGCTTTGTGATTATCACCAGGGGACACATTGAAGGAAATTATTTCAACAGCTGAATATTGTGTGTGTTTATGGGACTTTCTGGCTGTGAGAAGGAAGGGCACAAAGTACAGGGGCTGTGTAGATTGGGGTGAGAACAGGGGAGGGTGAGTGCTGCAGACCCCAGGGCAAGCCAGAGCTGCCAGAACCAAGGCAGAGACAGCCCAGCCTCACTGAGACCTCGGCAAATATTAATTAGGATGAGTAAATGGTGCAGATGTCACCACCCTCCTGCTCACGAGCGGGATTTGCCCTCAGCATCTCCTTGTACCACCGGAGGAGCAGTTTATGGCAGGGAGGTGATCCATCCCCAGAGCCCACAGCAGCTCCCAGGCCAGGCTCATCCAGCACTGGCTCAGTTCTCAGGAATGGGACAGCCAGGAGCTGCAGGGCTCTGGGCATTGCTCCTGGCGTGCTGGGCTGGGTCCCTGGCAGTGTCCAACCACTGCCACACCCTGTCCTTTCAAGTCCTTTCCAGAAGATAAATATGTGTATTTTTGTACAAAATCCTGGCCTCTGCCCGGAGCCAGGAGCGCTGCAGGAGCTTTCCCAGCGTGGTGACACACCAAAGCACACGTGCAACGAGCAGGAATTGCGTTTCCCCCTGGCCTGTGACCCGGCAGCAGCGTGCAGCCAGCGCAGCATCCCCAGAGCAGACCTGTGCCTTCCCCCAGGAGCAGCAGCCGGTCCTGTGTGCTGTGCATGTCACAGGCTGTGCCCTGCAGACGGGCTGGTGCTGTGGGGGCAGCTGGCACCGCTGGCTTTGGGCCACGCGGGGATGGATGTGTGTGTTCCTCACCTGGCTTGGGTCACTCCTGAGCTGGGAGCTCTGAACTGCCACCAGCAGGGACCTTTGTCCTGCTCCATCTGTCCAGCCCAGCCTCCCAAACTCCCTGCTCAGCTGTGCAGAAAAGGATCCAAAACCTTTCCCACCTTGCGGATCTGAAAGTAGAAGTGGTGTTGGCAGCTGTGCAGCTGGGTTTGTTCCTGTAGCTGTGCGACACGTCAGAGAGCCTTGCTGTTGGAAATCTGGGAGTGGGACATTGCCAGCTGGCCTGGTGCAGTGCCTGGTGGGGTGGAAGGGGCTCAGTGCTCCCCGGTTCTGCCCACACCCCCTGTGCCCACGGAGGGAAGCTCTGGTTCTGTCCCTGCCATCGCCTGGGCTCTGCAGGAAGGGGCACTGCCCGTGTTTGTGACCGGGCTGGGTTCGGTTCCTGCTGCCAGAGGTGATTCCTGATCTGCAGAGCTGGAGGTCGGGGTGCCCCGCGCTGGTTCAGCTGTGCCTCGCTCACATCACTGAGGCAAACCACAGCTTGTGCTGTGCTCAGGGATGTCCTGGGCTGTGGCTCACAGGCAGTTCCTCTGAGCCAGAACAGCCTCAGGATGTGGCTCTGATGGAGCAGACACAGCTGGAGGTGTCCCCTGCCCTGCAGCCCCTCCTGTCCCAGCACAGCCCTCCTGGAGCTGGCAGCTCCTGCCCGGCCAGCGGACACACGTGGAGGATTGCCCGGCTCAGTATTAATTACCTACTCAAATTAGAGCCCCTCAGCTAGGATTACCTTGTTCCCAGCCCTGCAGAGGGGACAGCACACAC
>PYHW01010538.1:170478-182599 GCA_013186435.1 Turdus rufiventris
TATCCCATCCCCGTATCCCATCCCCGTATCCCATCCCCGTATCCCATTATCCCATCCCATCCAATCCCATTATCCCATCCCATCCCACCCCATCCCTGTATCCCATCCCAGTGCTGTGGCTGGTGTTTGGGTGCACAGGGCAGTGGCACAGGGAACACTTTTGGGGTCAGCAGGAGCAGGCAGCTGCCTGCAGCACAGAAAATGTCCCCAGCCCTGCTCAGTGTCCCTGCAGCTGTCCTGCCAAGGCTCTGTGGGGTTTTCCTTCTCCAAAGTGGAGGTTCATCCCACGATCTCGTCATGCTGGGCAGGTTCTCCAGGGACTGTGACGGGATCTGGCTCAGAATTTATCCCAGTTTCACCTCCCCCGCAAGATTCCTTTGTTGTAGCTGCAGGAATAATTGTATTTAGGAGAACACTCCTCCAGCAGAGGTGGCAGCTCCCAGTGGCGTCCCTGCCTGTGCTCACTGGGAGGATGCTGTGGTGGTGCTGGGACCCCCAGGGTGGGCGAGCCCAGCACAGCCGGTGCCACATCTCATGTCCTGCTGGGTCTGGGCCCTGTCCTTTGTGCTCCCTGTGCCTGCCAGAGCTCAGAGCCACACTCGGCTCCCAAACTGTGCGGGCACTCATGCCCTGGAGTCACTCCAGGAGCCCGAGGGGTGCAAGCAGCCAAACCCCAGCCCCAGGAGCTCACAAACAGCCCATCCAGAGAGGCTGACATGGGCAGGGATCCAAGCTTCCCTCGTCCTCCCAGCCCTGCAGCAGAAACCCTGGGATGCTCTGTCCCCATCCCGGGCTGTGCGGTGCTGGGGACCCATGCTGGCATCACCGGGTCGGTCTGGGGGTCCCTGAGGGACTGGAGCGAGCCCCTGGGCGCGGTGTGTGTGCTGCTGTGACCAGGGGCTCAGGGCCGTGTCTCTCCCTCCCCAGCCATGACAGCGTAGGCCGGCGGCGAGAGATGGATCGGTTCAGCGAGTGCGGGACGCAGACGGACGCCGTGGTGGTGCTGTCCCTGGCACAGGCTGCGGTCCTGGGCCTGGTGTCCGACAATGAGCTGCTCGGCGCCACCGTCACCCCCGCCGGCTTCTTCCCGGGGCTGGCTGGGGAGCAGCTGGACAATGCCAGCGTGGAGCCCGGGGAGCCTGATGGCGAGGAGCAGGCGCCTGGGGATGGGCAGGACGAGGACGCCCTGGAAGCAGACTGCTCCCTGGAGAAGCATGCCCGGAGGAGGAAGAGGCCTCCTGTGAGGCTGATGCCCAAGGTCAAGAGCGAGAAGGCAGAGGTGGAGGCCGAGCCACCGTACAACATCCCCGGGGACGAGGAGGGCGAGGGGCAGCCCAGCCACGCTCCCCAGCCCCCCGAGCCCAGCCAGGAGCCGGCGGGGCAGAGTGGTGCCGTGGAGATGATCGACCTGGGCACCTTCAGCAGGAAGCCCCGACGCCTGCGGCACCTGCGCCGGCACCGGGAGCTGGAGGGCACCGAGCGCCGGCGCAGGGGCAGCGACCCGGCCAGCGGCACTGTGGGGGCCCCACAAGCCGTGGGCACCTTCGAGGCGGGTGCCCCATCCCCCGGGGAGGCAGAGGCCCCGGTGCCGGCGTCCCCAGAGCCGGTGAAGAGCGAGCAGGGCTGCGGCTGGCAGGAGCCCGGGGAGCTGGAGGTGGCCGGCGGCACCAGCGAGCACAGCAGGAAGGCGCAGCTGGACCGGCTGGACATCAACGTGCAGATTGATGACTCCTACCTGGTGGAGGCCGGCGACCGCCAGAAGCGCTGGCAGTGCCGCATGTGCGAGAAGTCCTACACCTCCAAGTACAACCTGGTGACCCACATCCTGGGCCACAACGGCATCAAGCCCCACTCCTGCCCGCACTGCAACAAGCTGTTCAAGCAGCCCAGCCACCTGCAGACCCACCTGCTGACCCACCAGGGCACGCGGCCCCACAAGTGCGGGGTGTGCAGCAAGGCCTTCACTCAGACCAGCCACCTGAAGCGGCACATGCTGCTGCACACCGACATCAAGCCCTACAGCTGCCGCTTCTGCGGCCGCGGCTTCGCCTACCCCAGCGAGCTGAAGGCGCACGAGGTGAAGCACGAGAGCGGGCGCTGCCACGTGTGCGTGGAGTGCGGGCTGGACTTCTCCACTCTCACCCAGCTGAAGCGGCACCTGGCCACGCACCAGGGCCCCACGCTCTACCAGTGCCTGGAGTGCAGCAAGTCCTTCCACTACCGCAGCCAGCTGCAGAACCACATGCTGAAGCACCAGAACGTCCGGCCCTTCGTCTGCACCGAGTGTGGCATGGAGTTCAGCCAGATCCACCACCTCAAGCAGCACTCGCTCACACACAAGGTAGGGGCTCAGGGTGCTCTGGGGTGCTGCCCTCATGGTGCCCAGGGGAGCTGTGCCAGCTCTGGGTGTGGGTGCTGGCGGAGAGGAGTGTCCCCGTGCCCCCAGTGCTGGGAGGAGGTGGGTGGTGTAGGTGGGCAGTAGCACTGGCGTTAGCTGGGGTCCCTGACACACAGGGAGGGGACCCCTGGGACCCAGCCCCTGCCCTTCTGGGGTTCCCTCTCTCAGGGAGGGAGTTTTAGGCCTGCTGCAGGGTGACCTGGGCAGTGCTGTGCAGAGCTGGCGCTCAGCTGTCCGTACAGAGCCTGTCCAGCCCATGGAGCCAGCCTGCTGCTGGGCTCTCAGGTACACCCGTGCTGTGCTCAGCGTGAGGAGCCCATCCCTTGCCCATGGCGTCCCCTCTCCACTCTTGGCACCACCCGTGTTATCCCCAGGGCCTGGGGTCTGCCCGGCTCCCCCCGGCCCACAGCTGTCCCCCCCCGGCAGGGCGTGAAGGAGTTCAAGTGCGAGGTGTGCGGGCGGGAGTTCACCCTCCAGGCCAACATGAAGCGGCACATGCTGATCCACACCAGCGTCCGGCCCTACCAGTGCCACATCTGCTTCAAGACCTTCGTGCAGAAGCAGACGCTCAAGACCCACATGATCGTGCACTCACCGGTGAAGCCCTTCAAGTGCAAGGTACCGGGGGGTGATGGAGCCGGGCACACGGGGGCACAGCTCCTGCTCTGCTGTCCTCCAGGAATCCGGCCAGGCTGAGTGCCTGGGCATGGCAGCAGCTTTGTGATGCCTCCCCTGCTCGCTTGGGCATGGATTATCTGTTCCAAGGTGTGATGGGAGCATTGCTGCTGCTGAAATGACAGCCAGTGCCTCTCTCTGAGCAGTGCTGGAGCTCCCAGCAGCATCCACACTGCACCCCAAGCCCCCACACCGTGGGAGGAGGGAGGGAACCCCGTTATTCTCGGCAATATCTCCCCCAGGAGGGCAGCAGTTATTCCTGGTGGGAGCCCCAGGGGAGCCTGGGGGCCAGGTTTGCTCTGCAGAGCCTTGGCCAGCCCTGGGGCTGACTGTGGGCATGCTGCTGGCAGGTCTGTGGGAAATCCTTCAACCGCATGTACAACCTGCTGGGGCACATGCACCTGCACGCTGGCAGCAAGCCCTTCAAGTGCCCCTACTGCTCCAGCAAGTTCAACCTGAAGGGCAACCTCAGCCGGCACATGAAGGTCAAGCACGGGGTGATGGACATCAGCCTGGACAGCCAAGGTGGGTCCCTGGGGTGGGCTGGGTGCCGTGGCTGCCCCTCAGCCCCGGGCTGGGCTGTGCCGCGGTGCCTGCGGCAGGTTCAGGTTCGTGTCCTCTCACCCAGGCTGTGGCTCCTGGGCAGTTCTGGGCTCCGGGGAGCTGCTGGCCCCAGCCCTCCTCACAGGTGCATGACTGTGTGTCCCTGTGCTGACTCCTAGATGCCATGATGGAGCTGGCCGGGGCCGATCACGCCGAGCTGGACGGCCAGCAGGAGATGGATGACTTCGAGGAGGAGAACTCTTACGGCTACGGGGCTGTGGGCAACCCCCCGGACGAGCTGGCCGAGCAGGCCATGAAGGAGATGGCCTACTACAACATGTTGTAGCCAAGGCTGGTGGGGCTGCGGGGGCTTGGTGGGGTTCCAAGGGGGTGCAGCACCCAGCCAGGTCCCCCAGAGTTGGAGGGATGGCTCCCACTGGGCTTGGGGAACACAGGGATGTCCACAAGACTTTGCTGGACCTGCCTTGGCTGTTGCTGCCCCCCTGCCCCTGCCTGCACCCTGCGCCTGTGACGTGAAGCTGCAGGCAGGGGAGACAGGACCCAGCAGATCACTGAATGAGTGAGGGTGGGAGGGGCTGCTGTGGAGCAAGATGATGAGCATCACTAATTATTCTACCTCCTGGGTCCCCCCCTCGCTGCACAGGGGTTCCCCCTGACAGGCAGGAGCCCCTGCCCGCATGAGGAGGTGGGTTTGCATTTCCCACTCACCCCGGGGCTCCCTGTCAGCCCCTGGGATGCAGAACAGAGTATTTTCATAGAAGCTCAGGGCGCAGTCAGTGCCCACAGCTCCAGGTCTGGAGCTGCAGCCAGCGGTGGATCCGGGGGAGGCAAACCCAGCCCAGCCCCAGCAAATGATGGTATTTTGAAAGTAATTTATTTTTTTCAGATGTGCCGCGTGGTTGGATTTATCTTTTCACTGAGTTCAGTTCCCTTCAACCAATGTGCTTTGTAAACCCGTGTAAGCTGTGTGGTCTGTGTGGGGAGAGGGGGGTGTGAGGGGCTGAGGAGCAGAGCGGGGTCCTGGGCAGCGTCCCCCTGAGGAACTGGCACCCCCTCCTTTGCCCCCCAGCTACTCTGGGGCTGCAGGAAAGGCTCCCATGGGCAGCCTGTGAGGTGGGGGTTTGCCTCCTGCCTGTCCAGGGATCTGGCAGGAAGGGCAGGGCTGAGTCTGGGACTCGCAGCACCCACAGCATCACCTCCCAGAGCCGGGCTGGGTCCTGGCAGGCATCACAGAGGCAGGGCACAGGGTCTGGGACACTGTGCTGACCCCACACCCACCCTACACTTATTGTCAGTGGCTGTGCTCCCTGCAGCACCATCTGCCCCATCCCAAAAGCCCTGGGGTGGTTCTGGGTGTGCCCACCACCCCTTTCCCCCCACCACCAGCCAGCCAGGGCAGGATGGAGATGGCCACAGCCTTGGTCAGCCCCAGCCCTCCCTCAGCACGGCTGCAGGGCTGTGCAGCCCCACGTGCCACCCTCAGGCAATGCCAAAGTGCTGGGGAGCCTGGCTGCCCCCGTGCCCGCAGTGCAGAGCTGTGCCATGCCTGGGGAGATATTTAATGGCACCACACGGTTATGGGGTACATGAATCAGGGCAGGACAGACACACCCCCACACGCCCCCCACCCCTGCATTCCCCTGCTACAAAGGCTTTAAAAACACTCCTAAGAAAACTTTGGAAAAATTATTCAACTGTTCCTGAGCTGTGCTGGTGAGTTAGTGGGGGGCACTGGGACCCTCCCAGCCCCATCCATCCCAGAGATGGAGAGGCTGTCTCCTTATTTCTTGCCCAGAGCCTTGTCCAGGTTGTTCTTGATGGCATCGAGGAAGTCGGTTGTGTTCACAAAATGCTCGTTCAGCTTCACACTGGAGAGACAGAGAGGGATTGGTGGGGGTCCCTGCCCACTTCCTCCCACAGACACTACAGCCCTGGGTCCAGGATGTGGCCCCTGCCCACCCCAGTCAGTTGTGAACAGCCACCCCGGGTCCCTGGGGACTGTCCAGAGAGGCCACCTGTGGCCACTGAGCACAGCCAGCTCCTGGTCACTGTCCTCTTGTGGCTGCCCTGCAGGTCCTTGTGGTCACTATGCTGTTCTTGTGGCCACCCCCCTGCTCTGCCCTGAGAGCTGCCCGTACTTGGCAAGGCCGTGGATGCAGCCAGCAAGGTCCTTGGTCATGGTCCCGCTCTCCACCGTGTCCACACAAACCTTCTCCAGCGTCTGTGCAAACCTGGGGACGGCAGCACCGTGTCTCCAGCAGCTCCAGGGGCCCTGCCACGACTGCCACCTGAGCAGCTGCTGGCAGGGACCCTGACCCGGGGACCCCCCAGCCCCCCCTGCTCACTTGATGAGGTCAGGGTTACTGTCCAGCTTGCCGCGGTGCTCCAGGCCCCGTGTCCAGGCGAAGATGCTGGCAATGGGGTTGGTGCTGGTGGGGCGTCCCTGCACAGACAGAGTGGTCAGCTCTGGTGTGGTCAGCCCTGGCGTGGGCAGCCTGGCACAGGCAGCTGATGGGCTCTGCTCGCCGGCACAGCACACCCACCTTCTGGTGCTCCCGGTAGTGGCGGGTGACGGTGCCATGGGCAGCCTCGGCCTCAATGGTCTTCCCGTCCGGACACACCAGGACAGAGGTCATCAGCCCCAGGGAGCCGAAGCCTGCGGTGGGACAGGAGTCAGGACAGCTCCCAGGGGTGATGATGGACAGTCCAGCACACCCTACCCTGCTCCACCTTGGGCCAGGATGTCTGACTGGACATCCCCATCGTAGTTCTTGCAGGCCCAGACAAAGCCACCGGAGGATTTCAGCATCTGGGCAACCATGTCGTCGATGAGCCGGTGCTCGTACCAGATCTTCAGCTTGTCAAACTCCGTCTTGTAGTGCCTGGGAGCCCAGACCAGGGGTCAGCCATGCCCACTGTCTCACTGCCAGCACCCCCAGGACAGCCCAGCTCTCCCCAGGCCCATACTTATCAAAGATCTCCTGGAAGATGTCCTTGAAGCGCCCGTCATAGGCCTTGAGGATGGTGTTCTTAGTGCTCAGGTAGAGCGGCCACTTCTTCTGGATGGCGTACTGGAAGCAGCTGTGTGCAAAGCCAGAGATGGACTGCAAGGGAAGCACACGAACCTCGTGGGACCCTGTCCCTCATCCTGGCATCCCTGCCAGGGTGGCCAGGCCCTGCAGGGACCCGCTGAGCCCCAGCAGTACCTCGTCCGTGTTGTACATGCCCATGCCCACACCGCCGCCGGGGAAGTTGAACACCTCCCACTCCTTGGCCCCGCTGCCGTCCTTGGGCGTGAACACCAGCTTGAACGTCCCCGACTTGTCCACCACGAAGTCGGTGGCTTTGTACTGTGGGGGCCAGGCAGAGCGTCAGGCGGGGCTGAGGGAGCTGCTGGCCAGCCCCACGCCGCGCTGGCTCACCTGGTCACCGTGGGCATGGCGGCCGATGGTGATGGGCTTGGTCCAGCCGGGCACCAGACGAGGAATGTTCTTGCAGATGATGGGCTCCCGGAACACCGTCCCGCCCAGGATGTTTCGGATGGTGCCGTTGGGGCTCTTCCACATCTTCTTCAGCTTGAACTCTGTGGGGCATGCAGATGGGACCCCTGAATTCCCCCCCAGCCCCCCATGGCTCTGGCCAGCACCCAGCTGCACTGTGCCAGGGCTGCTGCCAGAGCCTGCTGCAAGGGGAGGGACAGCCAGCAGGAGATCACGACTGGCACGGAGCAGAGGTCAGTGTGTCCCCAGGGCCGTGGGGTCCCCACAGCCCCACGGGCCCCCAGGGTGGGCAGAGGGGCACACTAGGTACGGTGCAGCCCCCAGCCCACCAGACCCAGAGCTGGCAGTGGGAAGGCACTGCTGACCCAGGGGGCTGTGCACAGACAGCACCCCAAGGAGCTGCCAGCACCCCCACGGGACAGGAGCTCGGCCCCTTGCCCTGCCCACCTTCCACCCTGGCTTCATCAGGAGTGATGGTGGCACACTTGACGGCCACGCTGTACTTCTGGGTGGCCAGCGCTGAGTCAATGGTGACCTGGTCATCTGTCTTGTCCCGATGAGGCAGCCCCAGGTCGAAGTATTTCAGCTGGACATCCACGTTGGGCAGGATGAGCTGAGGGGCCAGGAGAGTGTCAGAATGGGGGTCAGCCTGCTGGGGAGCAGCACCACAGCATGGCCAGCCCTGGCACCCATCCTGGCCCAGCCTGGCTGCCTGCCCAGGATGGTTCTGCTGCCCAGGATGATCCCCCCTGCGTGAGACAGCTCCCGCTGCCCAGGACTGCCTCACTGAAAGCTCCTCCTGGTAGCTGTGCCGATTTTATGACCTCTTTCCTGCAGACAGAGGGACAGACAGAGGGCAGCACAGGGATCACCCGTTCCCCCCCCAGCTCCACTTTTGGCACACCCGCCCGCTCCTGGGGCAGGACCCCATCACCTTCTCCTTAATGAAGGCCCAGATGATTCGTGTCATCTCATCCCCGTCCATCTCCACCACTGGATTTGCCACCTTGATCCGCTTGTCGGCATCTGGAGAACAACGGGCGTGTTAGGGGCGCACCCCTGGTCCCACAGCTCCACACACTTGTGTGGGGCCAGGACATCCTGTGGGGACCACACGGCTCCATCCAGCCAGGTGTGGGTGCCAGCCTGACTCAGGGACAGGGACAGGTCAGGGGCGAGCCCCGCTGGGGTCTGGGCCAGTTCCTGGCGCCAACCCCGCTGGAGTGGGGGTCAGAGTGCAAAACCCACCATGTGAGGGGGACAGGGACAGGGACACATTCCTCTGAGAGCGGGATCTGCATGCCTCAGTGAGGTGAACAACGGGACCAGAACCAGGAGCAGCTGCAGTCCCCTGGGGCCAGACTCAGGCACAAACCAGCGCGCAAATCCCTGCGATGATCCTGGACCAGGACTAAACCCCTCCGGCTGCCAAACCTGTCTGTGGATCAGGCTGTAAAACCGCACGTGGTGCCCAGAGCAGAGGTGACCCCCCTGAGCGGGATCTGAGCAAGGAACAAAGCTCTGGGTGGCGCCGGGAGCAGGAGTGAGCCCTCCTGGGGACCAAATCCCGCCTTGGTCCGGGACCTTGAGCGAGCCCCGCACCAGGCTCGAACTAGGCAGGAGCTGGAGTGCAAAACGCCACGTGGAACCCAGACCAAACTCCCCTGGGACCAAACTCATCTGCGCAACCCCCGTAGAACCGACACCCCCCCAGGACCAGACCGAGCTACAAAACCCGCGCACCGTCGGTAAACGAGAGCGCGGGTCCGGTTTCGGACGCCGCCCCCCTATAGAACGCGGGCCGCCCCCCCGAGCCGGGGTGTCGCGGTGTCCCCACTCACAGTGGCGGCGCTGCTCGGGGCGGGCGGGCGGGCGGCGGGGCAGGCAGCGGAGCGCGGCGGCGGCACGCAGGCAGCGGGCGGCCATGGCGGGGGCGGACGCGACGGGGCGGACGCGGGGCGCGGCTCTCTCCGCCCCGGGGCGGGACGCAACCCCGGATCCCCCCGTGGGGCCCCGCGGGGGCTCCGGAAGGGGATGCTGGGGTCCCGCGGTGGGGTTCGGGTCGCTGCTGCATGCCGCCCCTCAGACAAAGCAGCGGGGGGATGCGGCCCCGAGCGGTCCCCGTTCCCTCCAGGGGGATGTTGCATCCTTGGGTGCATCGGGGTTAGGGATAACCGGCCAAACCCCGCGTGGAGCCAGGAGCAAACCCACCCGGGATCAAGCTCGGCTGTAAAATGCCATGTGGAATGGGGACCGGGTCCGATTTGGCCCAGCACCAAATCTGGCTGTAAAACCCTGCGTGAGATCTGGACCAAACCCCCGTGGAATCTGACTCCCAAACCACAGGGATCCGGGACCAAACTCCCCCAGGATCCGATCCCGCAGTAAATTCTCCCGTGAAGCAGGGAACAAAGCCCCCTGGGGCCAGGCCTAACTGCAAAACCTTGCATGGGACCAGGAATGAAACCTGGGGATCAGACACAGGTTTAAAATCCCTCGTGGAACTGGGAATGGCCCCACCCCCCGGGACCAGACCCAAACCCACGCTTTTTCCTCGTGGAACTGAGACATCCTCAGGACCATACCCAGCTGTAAAACCCCGTGTAGAGCTGGGACCAAGCCCGTCTGCAAAAGCAGTGTGGAACCGAGGGGGTGCGGTGGGGCCGTGGGCACGCAGACACAGCCTGACCCTACATGGAAGCCGCGCTCTTGGCCGGCGCGTGACTCGGCAGCTGGATCCAGCAGGACAAGGGCAGCTGCCACCGCTCCACCGGGGACCTTCACCTCGGCCGGCCCCGCCTGGGGGGGAGGAGGAGGAGGAGGAGAACAACCACGCCGCAACAATGGCAGGAGGGTGATGCACACCAGGGGCACCCCGAGAAGGTGCACGGAGTGTGCCAGGGTTGCCAGGAGGCTGCTCGGGCTGGGAATTTGTTGTCCTGCTGTCCCAGCCAAACCGATGGCTTTTTTTAGCCACATGGGACGGGCAGAGCCTGCTCCGGGAAGAAAAACAGCCCTGGAGCTGGCAGCCCCCAGCGGAGGGGCTGGAGGAGCTGTGGCACTCGCTGACGTCTGCCCGGCTTTAACATTAACCAGAGCAGGAGCCGCGGTGCCGGGGGGGTCAGCAGTGGTCCTGGGTGTCCCTGCTCCCCCAGCCCAGCCCGTGCTGCCAGCAGCCCTGCGGCCAGCACTGCTCAGAGGCCTGGCCACTGCCCCAGCTGCCCCCCTGGCTGCCCTTGCCCTGGCCCCGTGGCCGGAGCCGCCCAGTGACCGCAGCGCTGGCAGGACGAGGTCAGGCCAGCACGGCACAGTCCCCCCGCGAGGAAAGGACAAAAGCGGCCATGTGGCACAGGCCCAGGGAAGGCCCCAGACAAAGGCACCGCCCGCTCATCGCCGGCCACAGCCCAGGCACCCTCCAGTGTCCCCAGCGTGGCTGCCCTGGGGACACCAGAGCGCTGGCAGGGCTGGGTGTGGGGCCGGCACCTCGGGGAGGGACAGGTCCCACAGGTTTGGGACCCAGCCAGGGCGTGAGCAAGGACACAGTGCGGGGGCTGTGTGATTCCCTGCTGCCTGCAGGCAGGGCTGTGCCTGCCCGTGGAGGGGCCCCGGGGCGCTGACAGGGGCTCTGTTTCCTTGGGCTGCCCACAAACGCAAGAAGCCCAGAGCTGCTGGCCTGCAGGCTGGACCGGGGGCTGTGCCCCCTCTTTTGCAACCAGCCGATCTCCTGGGGCCGCCAGCTGGACCCTGCCCGGGACCCTTCTGGGATTCCTGCTTGCCCAGCACAGTGTTTCAGTAGCCGTGATCCCAGCATCTCTGGGCACTGCTGACACCCGGCTGCCAGCCACCAGCTCCGAGTGTGCCGCTGTGGGGACACCATGGCCATGGCATCCCTGAACCCCACAGAGCTACCTGTGGCCGTGAGGTGCCCAGACCCGTGAATTACCCCAAAACTCCCCGAGACGGCTATCACCGCAAACATCTCATCGCGGTGCCTGGGGCCATGTGCACAGGCATTAGGTAGCCCCACATAGCAACCCCAGCTACCAGGGACCCCGGTGGGTTCTGCCTCCCCAAACCAGGCTCCCCAACAGCCCCACGGTGCTGAAAGCCCCTCAGTGTGCTGGGGCTGAAACACGCAGCTCTGGGCACACCAGCACGACCCCTTTATGGCCGGTGCCACCCCAGGAACCGTGGGGGCCCCTCCAGCTGCCGCCCCCCAGAAGTGAGGGGAGTCCTCAGGCAGGAGCAGCCGCTCCCGGCGCTCGCTCCCCCGGGCCCCCGGGCGGTGGCGGGGCCGGGGCGGGGAGGGGCGGGCCGGCCCTTTGTTGTGCTGCGGGCGGAGCCCCCCGGAGCCGCCCCCGCACCGCCCCGCACCGCCGGGGGGGAAACACCGCGGAGCCGCCCCCGCTGCCTGCGGCTCCCGCCGCGCCTCGGAGCCGCCGAGCGGGTGAGCAGCGGGGAGGGAACACCGGGCACCGGCACCGGCACCGGCAGCGGCGGGGCGGGCGTGTGAGAGCAGCGAGTGTGCACGGGGCGCGCGCGGGCGGGTGCGCGTGCACGGGGCCGCGCGAGGGGCGGCGCGCGCACGTGCACGGGAGGTGGCCCGAGGGACCGGAGCCGGGGCTCTGAGGAGGGGCTGGGAGGAGTGAGGTTGTGGGAACACGCGTGTGTGCCCGCGGAGTGAGAGCGTGTGTGATGGCTGTGTGTGTGACAATGTGTGTGCATGGCTGTGTGTGACAATGTGTGTGTGCATGGCTGTGTGTGTGACTGTGTGTGACAATGGCTGTGGGTGACAATGTGTGTGCATGGCTGTGGGTGACAATGTGTGTGTGCATGGCTGTGTGTGTGACTGTGTGTGACAATGTGTGTGTGCATGGCTGTGTGTGTGCATGGCTGTGTGTGACAATGTGTGTGCATGGCTGTGGGTGACAATGTGTGTGCATGGCTGTGTGTCTGTGTGACAATGTGTGTGCATGGCTGTGGG
>PYHW01010538.1:186765-208551 GCA_013186435.1 Turdus rufiventris
TGCAGCGCCCGGGCGGCTTCGCGGCCGCGGCGGAGCCCCGCGGCTCGGTCCGGGATGGCGGCGCGGCCGGTGCTGCCGGTCCTGGCGGCGCTGCTGCTCTCGGCGGCTCCGGAGCCTGTCCCGCGGGTCAGCCTGCCCTACGGTGAGTGTCCGCTGGCCTTCGGTGGGTAGGGTCCGCCGGCCCCGGGGAAGGGAGTCAGTCCCCGCCGGGGGCTCCAGCTGGCGTCTGCCCCGGGGCGGCGGAGCGTCCCGCGTGGAAACGCCGTGTGACAGCCCCGGCAGCTCCCCGGGACTCCGGGAACCCTCGGCCAGCCGGACATGGAGCCAGGGCTGGGGCAGAGCCCCGGGGATGCTGCGGGTCGCAGGGATCCGCGCCGGGGGTGCTCGTGCCTCCGCGGTGTCCGTGTTCTGTTCAAGGTGCGGAGGGCTGAGCCGGCCGGGCTCTCTGCCCGTGGGCTGCCTCCCTGCTCAGGATGTCCCCGGGGTTGGGGACTCGCCGCAGCCCCTCACTGTGCAGTGCTCAGCTCCAGACAGCTCTGAGCCCCACTGCGGGCACTTGCCAGCTGCATGGCCCCAGAGTGCTGGGGCTGGGCTGGGCAGGGGCCAGGGAAGGACATCCCGGAGGATGCTAGACCAGGCAGATCTGTAACAAGTGGGAGCCTGGTTGCAGCCCCCTCCTGCCCTGCAGAGCCCCCAGCAGCTGGCACAGGCTTGGGCTCAGCCCTGGCAGCTGTGCCGTGTGGGGGAGCCACCCACGGCTGTGCTGCCAGAAGGTGGCTGGATCCAGCTGCTGCCGGCCAGCAAAGCCCATCCCGTCCTGTGCTGGCTGGCCTGGGAGGGTGCCGTGGTTTGGGCAGCTGTGAGCGCTCCCTGGCTCAGCGTGCTGCAGCTCTCTGGTGTAGATGTGGCCCCACCACATGCTCCCATGACCGCTGGCCACGGCCGTGGTGGCTCCAGCAGATGTGGGACCTGCTGAGTTGGACAAGAGGCTGAGACCCAGCGAGACAACCAGCTCAGCATCGTGCCGTGCTGTGCCGTGCCGTGTTGAGCCACGGTGCCTGGCCCTGCCTGCACGGACAGGTTCTGCCCCACGCTCTGCACCCCTGTAAAGGCTGTGAGAGTTGTGAGGCTGCAGCCATGGGCAGTGCCTAGGGATCATGGCCTGGAGCCCAGCGATGCAGGGGGAGCTGGGCAGGGAGCATGGGCCAGTGGCCAGTGTGTGCCCAGCGGTGGCTCCCATGGAGCTGGCCACGTGGGGCTGCGGTTGGTGGGAGGGAGGAGCTGGGAGCTGCTCCCCTGGGAGCACTGGATGTGCCTGCAGCAGGTTTGTCTGGAAGAAGCAGGTCTTGTCCTGACAGGTCCCTGGCAGCCACACCAGCAGCTAGCTCCCCATGCCAGCACAGCTCTGCAAGGCACAGAGGCCCCGCTGCCCCTCCGCTGCCGTGCCCACCACGGGTGGCATCGCCCCTCCACTGGGGTGCAGGACCCCTCCAGGGGATGCACTGGGGCATCAGCTTCCTTCTCTCTGCACCGCTGTGGGAGAGCTGGGCTGGTGCTGGGGCTGGGGGAGGTGCTGCCCCATCCAAAACCTGGGGTGTGTAGAGCAATGGGAGGTGAGAGCCACAGGGTCCCACCCCACAGAACCATTGCCCCACAGCTCCCCCAGCCCTCACACGGGGGCTGGCAGGGGGTTGGGGGCGCCTGGCAGGAGCTCTGGGGTTATCCTGGTGGGACTCTGGGAGCAGGCAGGGGGTTGGGGGAGGTCAGGGGTCCCCAGAGTGTCAGGGGTCAGGGAGTTGGCAGCGTGAGTCAGCCCGACGTGTCCCGCTCATGCAGCCAGGCCCATCTGATTCAGAGCAGTAGGAGAGGAAGGGCTTCCGGGGCCAGGCCACCCACGCGGGACAGGACGGGCTGGGATGGGACAGGACGGGCCCTCCCTGACTCAGCTTGGCCAGTGGCCCGTGTCCGGCATGGGCTGAGCCCTGCAGGCCAGCATGGACAGCACCTGGCTGAGCCCCGCATGCAGCACCTGCAGCACAGGGCTGAGCCAGGAGGGTACTCACAGCACCCATCTCCCCTGCTGTGACATTGGGGTCCCTCTGTGCCTGGGCTGGGCAGAGCCTCCAGTGCTGCAGAGTGAGCTCTAGGGCTGGATGTGGCTGGGCAGCTGCCCCAGTGCTGGCAGGGCTGTTGTGGCATCCTCAGGGCCAGGACACAGCTGTGCCTCGTGGGTCCCTTGGGCACTGTGGGATCTGGCACAGTTCACTGCAGTTTGTGGTGCCACGTGTGTGTGGCAGCGTGGGCAGAGCCAGATCTGGCCCTGGCTGCTGCGGGTGGGTGGCATGGCCCAGGTGCTGGGCAGAGGGACCAGAAGCAGCTGCAGTGCAGGGTCCTGGGGCTCGGGTGCCAGCACAAGGCTGATGCTAGCCGCTCTTGCCCCACAGACTCGGCCGAGAGAGTGGTGCGGCGCTTTCAGGCACCTGGTGTGTCCAACTACACGGCCCTGCTGCTGAGCCCTGACGGTGGGACCCTCTACCTGGGGGCACGAGAGATGCTCCTCACCCTCAACACCAGCAACTTTCAGGCCAGCTCCCCAGTTCGTAGGGTGAGCCCAGGGATGGGCTGGGCGGCCCTTGGGGAGGGAGGGGGCACCCAACTAGCTGGAGAGCAGGGATCCCCCCCCACCAGCATTTTGGGTCTGTGTGAGCCATCATGAATTCAGAAGCAGCTGCCCCAGAGCAGGATGTTTGAGGTGGGGAGGATGTGGATGCTATGAAAAAGCCCAAGGAGAGTGTGCATGGACCAGCCAGGGCCAGGGGGGCTCTCAGTGACTGTCCCTTCTCCACAGCTGCTGTGGAGTGCGGATGAGGAGAAGAAGAGGCAGTGTGTGTTCAAAGGCAAGGACCCCCAGGTGAGCCCCATTGCCAGCAGGCATCGGGGGCACTGCCCTGTGCAGAGTGGCTGTGGGTGAAACAGCTGAGCCCAGGGCTGAGTTGGCTGCTCTGACCCCCACAGAGGGACTGTCACAACTACATCAAGCTGCTGCTGCAGCTGAACAGCACCCACCTGTACACCTGTGGGACCTGCGCCTTCAGCCCAGCCTGCGCCTACATCGTGAGTACAGCAACAGGATCCCCCGCAGGTCCCTCCATGCCCTCAGGGCCCTGCAGTGGGGTCCTTGGCACTGGGACAAGTGCTGCTGGCTCAAAGCCTCATCCTGCTGCAGAATGTGCAGCACTTCAGCCTGGAGCGGGATGCCTTGGGGAAGGTGGTACTGGAGGACGGGAAGGGACGCTGCCCCTTTGACCCCGAGTACCGCTCCACAGCTGTCATGGTCGGTAAGGCACGACACCCTGGCACCCTCGTCCTTCCTCCCGCGCCCTCCCTGTGCCACCCTGGAACCCTCTCTCTCTCTGCAGTGCCCTGGGACCTTTGCCCTCCTCCCTGTTCCTCCCCCTCCCTGTGTCTGCCCGGCCAAGCTGAGCCAAGGCCAGGCTGTCACAGACCCCAGCAGGGAGCAGGGCCATGCTGGTGGCACGTGGCACGTCCCAGCAGGAGCATGTCTTTGGCAGACGGCGAGCTCTATGCCGGGACCGTCAGCAACTTCCAGGGCAATGAGCCGACCATCTCCCGCAGTCAGGAGAGCCGCATCGCCCTCAAGACCGAGAACTCCCTCAACTGGCTGCAAGGTGGGTGCTGGGGCTGGCACGGCCGCCCAGGGTCCCTTTCCCCTGCAGTGTGGGAGGCAAGGGATGGAGTGGGATGAAGTGGGCCAGCAGTGCTGAGGGTGCTTGTGCCCCCAGACCCAGCGTTCGTGGGCTCAGCCTACCTGCGGGAGAGCCTCCCTGCCGGCAACCCTGAAGGCGACGATGACAAGGTCTACTTCTTCTTCAGTGAGACTGGGAAGGAGTTTGACTATTTTGAGAACACCATCGTCTCCCGCATTGCGCGCGTCTGCAAGGTGGGCACAAGGCAGCAGTGGGGGCTGTGCCTGGGGTGTGATTCACTGCTGGGCTGGGGGAGGATGTGGGACCATCCTGCAGATCTCCAGCCCTTGGTGCCTGGAGCCCTGCTCCGTTGGCTCAGGACGTGGGGCTCCCTGTGGCCATGGCACGGCAGCCTGACCCGCTGTGCCGTGCAGGGGGACCAGGGCGGGGAGCGCGTGCTGCAGCGGCGCTGGACGACCTTCCTGAAGGCACAGCTGCTCTGCTCACACCCTGAGGATGGGTTCCCCTTCAACGTGCTGCAGGACATCTTTGTGCTCACCCCGGGTGAGCTGCGCTGGAGGGAAACACTCTTTTACGGTGTCTTCACCTCGCAGTGGTGAGTGCTGGGGACCCAGGGCAGCACGGGAGGCTGGGCAGAGCCAGGGCCTGATTTGCCTCGGGCTGTGCCTCTCTTCACCAGGAACAAGGGTGGACTGGGCAGCTCGGCTGTCTGCGCCTTCCCCATGCACAGCGTGCAGCGTGCCTTCAGCGGGCTCTACAAGGAGGTGAACCGCGAGACGCAGCAGTGGTACACGGACACCAGCCCCGTGCCAGAGCCACGGCCAGGCACGGTAGGTGGCCCCTTGGCACCTGCCCAAGCACAGGACACAGCACTGCCCCATTGCTCTCCTGGTTCCAGTGGCTTCCACAGCATGGCACCCTTGTGAGTGGAAACCCTTCTGAGCCCCGTCCTTTCCCTGCAGTGCATCACCAGCCACACGCGGCACATGAAGATCAATTCATCGCTGCAGATGCCAGATCGGGTGCTGAACTTTATCAAGGACCACTTCCTGATGGACAGCCCGGTGCGCAGCCAGCCGCTGCTGCTGCAGAGCCAGCGGCGCTACCAGCGGATCGGCGTGCACCGTGCACAGGGCCTGCACGGCACCTACGACGTCCTGTTCCTGGGCACGGGTGGGTGCAGGAGCTGGGCTCTGGCGGGGCAGGGTGTGTGCTGGGCACGGGTGGGTGCAGGAGCTGGGCTCTGGCGGGGCAGGGTGTGTGCTGGGGTGCTCAGCACAGCTCCTTTGTTTGCAGATGACGGGCGGCTGCACAAGGCTGTGCGGGTGAACCGCGGTGTGCACATCATTGAGGAGATCCGGCTCTTCCCTGACGGACAGCCCATTCTCCAGCTGCTGCTGGACCAGGACAAGGTACGAGCCAGGGCAAGGGAGGCACTGGGGGCTCAGCCTGCTCAGGGCAGGTCCTGTTTGTGGGCCGAGGGACAGAGACCTGGGAAGGCAGGGGTGTGCAGGAGCCCACCCCGCTGACCCCAGCGTGTCCCCTCCTGCAGGGCCTTGTCTACGCAGCCACCTACGCAGCAGTGGCCCAGGTGCCGTTTGCCAACTGCAGCCTGTACCGCAGCTGTGGGGAATGTGTGCTGGCACGGGACCCCTTCTGCGCCTGGAGCTCGAATGCCTGCCGCAGGGTCACCCCACATCCCTCCGCACACCTACAGTAAGTGCTGCACCCTCCGCCATCCCCCTGCACCCCACGGCACCCACTGCCCTGCCCTCCCTCTGTTCCAGGCGTGGGGCACAGGACATCGAGGATGCTGACACGGAGCGGCTCTGCCAGCGGGCCAACACCTCCCAGCCCCGTCCCCGCATCCTCCTGACCACAGGTGAGCTCCTGCCGGTGCTGCTGTGTGAGTGTGTGTCCCGGGGGCTCCCGCACATCCCAGGGGGGATCCACACATCCTGCTCCACCACGCTGCCATCAGCCCCCTGCCCGCAGCGGGGTCCCCTCCCTGATGTTCCCCTGGGTTCTCTCTGCAGCCTCGGGCACCCCGTGCCAGCAGATCCAGCTACCTCCCAACGCAGTGCAGTCGCTGCCGTGCCAGCTGCTCTCCAACCTGGCCTCACGGCGCTGGCTGCACAACGGGGTACGTGTCAACACCTCCTACCTGGTGCTGCCCGACGGGGCCCTCATCCTGGTGGGCAGCCCGGAGCGTGCAGGCATCTATGAGTGCTGGTCTCTGGAGGAAGGATTCCGCAAACTGATGGCCAGCTACTGTGTGAGCGTGCGAGAGCCGGCCCTTGGGCCAGCAGACTCTGGCAGGAAGGTGGCTGCCGGCCGTGACACCCTGGAGACGGTCAGCACGTCCCGGAGCACCTCAGCGGTGGGCAGCGCTGCAGCACGGCTGGAAGGCAAGACCTACTGGACCGAGTTCCTGGTGATGTGTGTGCTCTTTGCTGCTGCCGTCCTCGTGCTGGCCTTCTTTGTCCTGCACCGCCACCGTGATGGCATGAAGGCCCTGCTGGAGCCTGGTGACCCTAGCAGGCACCAGAAGCCACCCCGCAAGCCAGTGGAGAGCCTGCCCCTGAATGGCAGCAGCCTGCCCAGCACGGCTCCTGAGCACAAGGGCTACCAGGCCCTGCAGGACAACTACATCGTCAGTACCCCCGTGCATGAGCCCCCAGGACCCCCACGCGCCTTCTCTGAGTCAGAGAAGAGGCCTCTCCACGTGCGTGACAGCTTCGTGGAGGTGTCTCCCGCCTGCCAAAGACCCCGGGTGCGCCTCGGCTCCGAGATCCAGGACTCGGTGGTGTGACGGGGATGAGAGCCGAGCCCTCGCCCACAACTGCCTCTGCTCTGCTGAGCCTCGCCGGACGGTGCACCGCAGCCAGGGCCCGTGTTGTGTGTGTGTGCATGCCCGGAGCCTGGCACCCACACTCTGCGGCAGCACCCACCAACCAGTGGGGTCTGGACCCTGGTGGGCTCCCTGGCCACCACCCGTGGGTGTGAGGGGTGCCACACGCCTTCCAGGGCCCTGCAGGGCGGTTCCAGTGTCCCTACGGCAGGGTTCCAGTGTCCCTGCGGTTCCTGGCTCGGGCTGCTGGTGCAGCCCAGGCTCTGCCAGGCCCTGACCCCCTCTATGCAGAGGGCAGGAGGGGGCGGCCGCAGACCCCTCGTGCCCCACCTCACTGTGACGTCCCGCTGTGGGACCCAGGGCCACGCGTGCGGCTGGGCGGTGCCAGCCCCACGGCATGTGCTGTATGTCTGTGCTTGGTTCGTTTTTGATATGTGGAAAATGTGAATTGTGTCGGGGAAGGGGAGCTGGGAACGGCTTCCCCTGCGCTGGGTGGGCAGGGACACCCCTGCGGCCCCACGTGTGTGTGCAGAAATGTCTGATGTTTTTATATAAAGTCCTTCAGACACGTGTGTGTGCGGCAGGGCTGAGAGCCTTCCTAGCCACAGCTATCCCAGTTGGCCCCATGGAGTGCAGCCATGTCTGGCTCTCCCTGCAGGCAGAGGAAGATCTGCCCATGGCTTCAGAGGGGCCAGAGGACTGTGCTGGCCCTCAGATCTGTGGAGTCCCCTCCTCTTGTGCTTGGCTGAGCAGCGGGGCCCTGCAGGGACAGTGGCTGTGTGCCTGCGGAGGGACGCTGCCTGGTGCTGTGCCAGCCTGGGCAGGCTGTCCCTGGGGCCGTGCCTGGAGGCCTGAGCTTTGGCAGACAGAGCAGGGCATCCCTGAGGGGGGGAGTGCAGAGCAATGGGGTGATGCCATCCTGGCACCGTGAGAAACAGAAGGTGGAAGTGACCAGGAATAAGAAAACTTGGTGCCTGGGGCTGGGAGAAGGGCAACCCCCAGCAGGAGAGAGGCTGTGACAGCCCTGTTCCCAGGAGCACAGTGTTGTGCTGCATGTGGGACCCACAGCCTGCCCAGGGAGCATCAGCTCCTTGTCCCCATCCCACCTTGCTGCGGGCAGACCTTGGACACTTTGCCAGCAGAACCTGGCTCTGTGGTGGCTGAGGGTGAGGCCTGGGATTGCAGCCAGGGCTGCTTTTGAGCCCTCACACAACTGGGAAGCACTGGCAGTGCCAGGACAGGGCTGGGGAAGGGGGGAGCTCTGCACAGAGCTGGCGTGTCCAGGCAGGATTCCCCTGAGGGACCAGCACTGCCTTGCTCTCAGGTGGACCCATGCACTGAACTTCCTGCACAGCCTGTTCTGGGACATCAAAAAAGCCACTGGAGGCGTTGGCTGGTGTGCTGCCAGCAGACACAGGCCTGGGGCTGCAGGGGCACAGGCCTCACATACTGTCAGCACCGTGGGGCAGCGAGCTGGAAGGGCCAGGAGCAGCAGCCACTGTGTGAGAAACAGCCCTGAGAGCTGTCAGCTGCTCTGCCCCAGCATGGGGGCTCTGCTGGGCCCCAGGCCCCACACCAGCCCTGCAAGGGCTGCAGGCCAGGGCAGGGGCGATGCCTGGACAAGGGCGAAGGCCCCTGGTGCTGCCCGCAGTGATGGCACCACTCGCCCGCCCAGCATTCCCCTTCTGCCTCCAGCCTGAGTGCTGAGCTCTTTGTGCTGCCCAGAAGGATCCCAGTGTGGGGAGGGAGGGCAGGAGCTGCCCATGGAAAGGGCTGTGGTGGAGCAGGACGTGGAGCCTGTCCCCTGGCGTGCAGGCAGAGGCCTGGCAGGAGCCCATGTCCCCAACACCCTCGTGGCACCCGTCCCACAGCCGGACAAAGGCAGCAAAGAGCAGGGGTGAAACCGGAGCCCTTTAATTGTGTCCTCACAGGGACTGGGGGAGGAAGAGGCCAGGGCGGCAGCGCAGCTGCTGTGCTGGAGAGGAGAGAGAGAGGGAGGAGGAGGAGGAGCGCAGGGTCTGAGCACAGGGTCTGAGCACAGCCGTGGGGGGACAGCTCTGCTGTGGGGAGGTGTCTGTACAGTGACTATTGGGTGACTGCTCAGAAAAAGCACCCCCATCTGGGTTATTGCTCGTGAAAAATGATCCACGTTTTGGTTATTGCTCAGAGGATCCATGTTCGGGTTATTGCTCAGAGAAATGGATCCATGTGGCAGCAGGGAGGCTCCCAGAAATACAGGAGGCAGAAGAGGCTGGCAGGGAAGGCAGCTCCCTGCCTGCTGCTGGAAGGCACAACACAGGAATTGATCCTGGGGGCAGAGAGGGGCCGTGCTGGTGTGGAGTGGCCCCAGGCAGGAGCAGCATTTCCTCCCTCACCTGCAGAGCTGCCCTTGGAATGCATAAGGATTCAAATTTTAGTGCTAGGACAGCAGAGGGGCTGCAGGAGAAGCAGATTCCTGGGACCCCCTGCTGCCAAGCAGGCACCTGAAAGGGGAGCAGGAGAGTTCCTGCCCAAGGCATTGCAGCACAGCCAGGCCATTGAGGGGCCGGGCCTGTGCTCCCTGAAAAAGGAAATGGCTGAGGCCACAAGAAGCTGCAGGAACTGGAGGAGGGCTGCTGCAAAGCCACGGGGCTCACAGGACAATCTTGAAGGAGCTGCAAGAGATATGACAGGATCTGTACCTGCTTGGTAGTCACATAAAGAGTTTACAAGCCCCCAGTGCTGCAGAGACCAGAATCTCCGTGCGGGAGAGGCTCTGAAGAGCCAGCCTGGGATGCGGACCCCTCTGCCATTACCCTGCCCTCCTGCCACCACCAGCTCTGCCCCAGTGAGCAATCAGGGCAATGAACCCCCAGCCAGCCTCTGGAGACCAGCGCACCTGACAAAGTCCGGGGAGCGGGAGACAACGTGCTGGAATTCAGGGAGGTTGATGGTGCCGTCCTTGTCGATGTCAGACTCCTCCAGGATCTGTGGGGGAAGGTGAGCTCTGAGCTCTGTGCCTGGGGCCGTGCAGTGCCCATGCCCTGGCTAGAGAGCCTCACGTTTTGGATGAGCTGATCCATCTCTGCCCTGCTCAGCCCGGACTCCTCGCCTTGCCCTGTCAGGCAGTTCACCAGTTGCTCCAGGTCCTTCCTGTCCAGAATGCCATCTTCATCAAAGTCTGTGGGGAGAGACAAGGTGGGTTTTGGCAAGGCTGCAGTGACCCTAGACAGTCACAAGCACCGACACTGCACCACTCTGTGCGCCTTACCATGCCAAACCAACTGTACCCACAGGGCGTTCCTAAAGCCACCACCCCCGTGGATGCTCCAAAGGCACTGCCAACCCTCCTGAACATCGATTCATCACCCTGCTCCCGCTTCCTCCAGGTGCAGGGATCCCAGAACACAGCACCTGTCCCCAGCCTTACCAAAGATGCGGAAGGCATAGTGGGATTTGACGTCAGAGATGGCAGAATCACTGAAGACACTCAGCATATCAAGGAAGTCCTCAAACGACATGCTGCCATCCCTGGTGTCTGAGGTTGAGAACACCTGGCAGATCCGGTGCTTGAAGGGGTTTGCCTGCAGACACGGGAACAGCTCAGGCAGGGCTGGGCCATGCTGGCTCCATCAGGCACCTTGGCTGTGGCTGCTGTGCCAGCTGGAGCTGGTGCCCCACTCTGCCACTGCTCCATCACCCACGGCACAGCCAAACCTGTCCTGTGCGCCTCCCGGGATGCAGCCCCGTGCCGGGGATCCCTTGTGGCACAACAGGAATCCCCAGGATCCTGCACAGCAGTGATCCCTGGCATCCTCAGCTGCTCGGTGGGGACAAGGAAGCTCTTTACTGGCACAGCCAGGCCATGGTGGGTGCATGGAGCCCTGACCCGGCAGCAGCGGTGTCCCGTGTCTGCCAGGCACCATACCCGCAGCTCCGGCAGCGTCAGGAACTGTCTCTTGGGAACCCGCGCGGAGCAGGCGTTCTCCCTCTCCTCCTTTGGCAGCAGTTCACTGAACCTCTTGTAGGCACTTTAAGAGGCAAGAAAAAGCGGCTCTGTGGAGAGGCAGCAGCCGGCTGGGCACCGGCAGCGCTCCCCAGGGCGGGGTGGCCCCGCTAGCCAGGGCGTCACCGGCAGCACCCGCGGACCTTCGCCCCATCACAGCCGGCTTTTAGGGAGTGCCACCGGCACCTCCCGGCTCAGCTGGACGTCCCAGCTGAACGGGAGCCCCGGGCAGGGCAGAGCCGGAGCTCTCCGTGCCCCACGGCAGAGGCTGAGGCTCTGCGGACCGGGCTGGTGCCGGGACACGGGAAGGTAGGATCCGTGCCTCCACTTACGGTATTCCGGTACTTACAGCAAGATCTCCTGCTTGCTCAGGAACGTCAGCTCCTGCGGGAAGAGCACGGGTCAGCGCCGGCACCGGGGCCAAGGCCTGACCCAGGGCACCGCGGCCATGGGTTCCTTGGCCTCTGGGCACCGTCCAGGACCTGCCGTGTCCCCCGCTGCCGGTGTCGGTACCTGGTACTCTGCCAGCAAGTCCCGCGGGATCAGGCTGGCCGAGCCGCCCATGGCGCCGCTTCCCCTCTCTTCCTCAGCTTGCCGTGACAACTGCCCGCCCCGGGCGGGGCTGCCTGCGCTGGGGGTGTGCTCGCCCCGCCCGCCCGGCACACGCCGGATCCCCGGCGCCGGCAATCGCGGAGATGACGGCGATGGCGGGAGGGGAGCCGGGCGAGCCGAACCCCGAGGAGTTCGCGTACAGCGAGGAGGACTTCGTGCTGCAGGCAGCCGGCTGGGGCGACCCGGACTCCGCGCTCTCCCGGTTCGACCGGGTGCTGCTGGCGGGCTGGAGCGACCGTATGGAACGGGGATTGTTCCGGTACCGGCTGGGAGCGCTGCCCACCCGGGTCCTGCCCGGCGCCCTGCGCCTCGTGGCGCAGCTGAACGAGCAGCGCAGCGCGGAGCGCCGCCCGCCGCAGCCCGTCCGCAGCCTGCGCGATCCCTTCGACCCCGGCGCCTTCAACTTCACCCGGCTGCGCCCCGCCGAGCTGCTGTTCCGCCTGCGCCGCACCGGGACCGACCCGCTGCTGGTGGCCATCAACGCCAGCCCGCTGGAGCGGGGACACGTCCTGCTGCTGCCGGAGCCGGCGCGGCGGCTGCCGCAGGTGCTGACGGCCCCGGCGCTGCGCGGGGCGCTGGAGGCGGCGCTGCTCAGCGCCCACCCCGGCTTCCGCGTGGGCTTCAACGGGCTGGGCGGCGGCGCCTCGGTGAACCACCTGCATCTGCACGGGCTCTACCTGGACCGCCCGCTGCCGGTGGAGGAGGCACCGGCCGAGCCGCTGGGGCCGCGCCTGGGGCTGCTCCGCGCCGGACCGGCCCCCGCCTTCCTCTTCTTCGCGCCCGGCCCCGCCGAGCTGGAGCCGGTGTCGCGGGCCGTGTGCCGGGCGGCGGAGCACCTGGGCGCTGCCGGGCTGGCCTGCAACGTGCTGGCCACGCGGGGCGACCCGCCGGCGGGGCCCGGGGGCGGCCGCGGGCTGCGGGTGCTGCTGTGGGCGCGCCGGCCGCTCTTCGGCCCCAAGGCGGGCGAGCCCTTCGCCGTGGCGTTGTGCGAGCTGGCAGGGCTGCTGCCGCTGCCCTCCGAGCCGCTCTACCGGGACATCACCGAGGCGCAAGCCCTGAGCGCCATCCACCAGCACCTGCTGCCCGAGCCCGAGCTGCTGCACCTGGGCGGGGAGCTGGCGCGGCTGCTGGAGAACTGAACCGATGGCACGGACAATGGGTACGGAACTGAACCGATGGCACGGACAATGGGTACGGAACTGAACCGATGGCACGGACAGCGGGTACGGAGCTGAACCGATGGCACGGACAGTGGGTACGGAGCTGAACCGATGGCACGGACAGCGGGTACGGAGCTGAACCGATGGCACGGACAGTGGCTGCGGCGCTGACGGCTCCGGGACGGCAGGGGTCGCTGTGGTTGGAGGACACGGAAGTGACGTTCACGTGACCGCGCGGGGCCTCTCTGCCCGCCGTGCCCCCGTCTCTATGGTGCGGTCGCCATGGGAACGTGGCGGACCCGGGAGCGGTGCGATGGCGGCGGCGGGCGGCAGCGACGGGGAGAACGTGGGCCCGGGCCCACCCCCGGGAACCCCTCCGGGCGAGGAGGCGGCCGTCGCGTCGGCCCCTCCGGACCGTCCCGCTGCCCCCACCGGACCCGAGCCGCGGAGGAAGCGCAGGCGAGTGCCGAGCCGCAGTCCCCCGGCAGGGTCCGGCTGGAGCCCGTCCCGCTGCCTCAGTCGCGCTCGGTCCCGGCCCCAGCCCAGCCTGCCCTGGCCCCAGTGCTCGCAGTGGGACAGTGCCCAGTTGGTTCCCGGCAGTCCCCAGCCCCCGGGAGCCGGTCCGGGATCCTGCTGACCCAAAATAAATAGTGTTCCCCTAGAATTGCCCCAGCCATCCCGTGTGACACACCGAGGCACGGCTCCGTGCCCGGGACCAGCCTGCCGGTGTCCTTAGGGCTGTACAGAGCCGGGGCTGGCTTGGTCACGCTGCCTGGTGTGTCAGAGTGTGTGTGTGGGATCGGGGCTGTGTCCCACCCAGCTCTGGGCTCTGCCCGCTGCCTCGCTGAGCTGTCATCTCATCTCTATTCCAGTGTCCCCTCCATCAACCTGAGCGGCTGCAAGTACGAGAGTGGTGAGTCACAGGGGTCCCTGCAGCCTTCCAGCCCACACCCGCAGGCTCTCCAGCTGCTGGCACCCACTTCCCACTGGTTTTACTGCTGCCGGTGACTGGGACTGGACCCCGGTGTTAGTGGGGAGTTTGTCACACTTTGGATTGAGATTTCTCCTGATTTAAAATGTGCAACAGCAGCATGAGCCCTCAACATCCCCCCACATTGAGTGCCAGCTGTCTGCTAAAATGGGCAAGAAGGGTTCCATCAGGTACAGGGCAAGGGAGCAGCTGGGCTTGAAGACAGGACCTGAGGGTTGTCACCTGTTTAAGGTAAAGCTGGTGGTGAGCAGGCAGGATCTGTACCTGGAACTGGTCCTGTGCTGTTCATCCCTGGTGACTCCAGGGAGCTGGTCCACTCTCCCCTCCCACTCTTGTTTCCTTCCACAAGCTGGATCTTGAAAGAACAAACTCCTGGCTCTTGAGGGGTGTTATTAATCTAATTTGCTGAGGGATCTTGGTAAGCATGGATCCCCATCACCTCCCCAGCCCTGCCAAATTCATATGTGGCACTAGCATGAACCATCCCAGCAGAGACCTTTTCCCGCTGAGCTGTGTTCTGCTGCTGAAAGACCTTTTATTTGGGAGATTAAATTCATACCTTTGCAAGACTTGTCTCTGCCTGTGAGGTATAAGACCCATGGGAAGTTCAACTCTGCTGTTGAGGGGCCCTGGCATCTCAAGATGGAATTAGAGGGTTAAAAGCTCCCAGAACACTTGCAGCCAGAGGCTTGGGGGGTTGTCCAGATTAAACTGGTGTTCTGACACCTTCCAAGGTGCCAATACCTTACACCTCTGAGAGGGGAACTGCAGCCCGGGGAGCTGCATACTCCATCCCTTGTTATTCTGGGGGGGTGTGAGCCCCTGTGTGTGGCTCCTCAGGCAGAGATTTGTTTCACATTCCATCCCTGGTTATTTGGGGGGTTTATCAGTCCCTGTACACGGCTCCCCTGCCTGGCCCCTGTCACTGCTTGCCTTGGCACAGTGCGGCGGGCGGCGCAGCACTGCGGGCTGAAGGAAGCGGGAGAAAACGAGGAGTGGACGGTGTACTGGACGGACACCTCGGTCACTTTGGAGCGCCTCATGGAAATGAAGCGCTTCCAGGTAAACAAAAAGCTGCCCAGCGGGAATTGCTCAGGAAGGGGGGTGACACAAGGCTGTTTGTGGAACAGCATGTGGCAGAGTAAAACAGAAGCACCCGAAGCAGTGTCATGTGCAACCTGTGCCTCAGCCCCAGGGCACAGGGTCAGATGCTTTTGCTTGTGCCCTGTCCTTGGCTGGTGTCACCAGCAGCATTCAGCAGCTAGTGGGAGCAGGAGCATTCCAGCCATGAGATGTGCTGCAGAATAAACAGCTGTGGATGATAAATGGCTCTTATGCTGCTCTGGGGCTAAGTTGGAATGGGCAGATAAATCACTAGTGAAGCTCAGATAAAGCAGCAGTAGCAAGTCCAGCCCCTAGCAGCAGTTCAAGGCAGCTACAGGCTTAGCTTCCCTCTTGCTGGTTCTCCATGCACAGCTCTCCTCAGGGCCAGGAGAATCCATCCTCACAGGGCCTCTGCTGATCTGAGTTTTTCTGCCCCACTTTCAGAAAATCAACCACTTCCCAGGCATGATTGAGCTGTGCCGCAAGGACCTGCTGGCTCGCAACCTGAACCGCATGCTCCGGCTCTTCCCCAAGGAGTACAACATCTTCCCCCGCACGTGGTGCCTGCCAGCCGAGTGAGTGCCACGATGGAGGGGTGACACAGGGAGGGGGAGGCTACTCACCCGCTCCTTCTGGCCGCCAGAGCCCAGACCTTCACTTGCTCTGGCGTGCACCCTGGTGACCTCTTGCTCACACCTCCCAGGACCGGGGGAGATGTGTGCAAGGAAAAGATGGGATGTGGAGAGCTGGGTCAGGTCAGACATGGAACAATCTGTGGCTCCTGTAGATTAGGAATTCGGGTTTCAATTCATCCCCTGCAGAAATTCAGTGTGTGCTGGCATGCAGCACTGTAATCTCAGCACCCAGCTGTTAGGAGAGAGTTCGGTGGTATGGTGTGTTTTTTGCAGCTGGTGATAGTCACCCTTTCCTTGCACAGCTATGGAGATTTCCATACCTACAGTTCCACGAAGAAAGCAAGAACATTCATCTGCAAGCCCGATAACAGCTGCCAGGGAAAAGGGATCTTCATAACCCACCACCCGGAGGAGATCAAGCACGGGGAACGCATGATCTGCCAGCAGTACATCTCTGAGGTACTGGGACAGTCCCAGAACATCAGGGTAGGATCCCAGTCCCCACTCTGCCAGCATACCCCCTGCTCCTTGGGACTCCTCAGCTCTGCTGGAGGTGTTGGTGGCTGCAGCACATCAGGGACACAGACAAAGCTTGTCCCTCTGCTGAGCAGCACGGAGCAGTTCCTCACCTCAGCCTTGCTCCTGCCTCTTTCCTCACAGCCCTTCCTCATCGATGGCTTCAAGTTTGACATGCGCATCTACGTGCTGGTCACATCCTGTGACCCACTGAGGATTTTTCTCTACAAGGAGGGCCTGGCCCGGTTTGCCACCATGAGGTACATCGATCGCAGCACCAAAAACCTGGTAAAAAGGAAGTTTCCAAAAATCTCACATAGTATCTGTATAAGTCAGTCCTTAACTTGCCCTGGGGGCATTCCAGGCCTTGAAAAGGCAGATATTGGGGTTGCAGGAGTCCCAGCTTGATGCTTTCCTGTTCTTCCTCCTTCCCCTTCCTCTTCCTCACAGGAGGTATTTCAGGAGGGATAGTAGATCTACCCCAAGGCCCCACATTTGGGTGTTTATTTGCATTACCACAGAATCATGGAGTTGCAAGGTCTCCAACCTCAAAACTTGGTCAACAACAAATTTTTATCTGATTTCTCAGGGTCTCACCCTATCAGGTTTTGAAAACCTGCAGAATGAAGCCCCCCAGTGTCTCTGGGCAGCATGTTCTGCTTCTGGCCCTGACAAGTATGCTCAGTTCCATACCATTCCTACTCTGCCCGTGCTTCAGGCAGAAAAGAACATGGGAGTATCTGGTGGGGCTGTTCCTGTTCCTGCTTAGTGGTCAGAGTGAACAAACATCTCTTGTGGTTCCCTGCCAGACTGACATCTGCATGCACCTGACCAATTATGCAATCAACAAACACAATGAGAACTTCGTCACGGACGACACGGTGGGCAGCAAGAGGTACTGGCATGTCTGAGCACTGCAAGAACACTGCCTGGGGACACTGCTTTACCTCAGCTTTCCTGGGGTGATGCAGCTGAGCCCTTACCTCCTCCTGTTCCCCATGCAGGAAGCTGTCCACCCTGAATGCCTGGATGGCAGAGCACAGCTATGACACATCAAAACTCTGGGCAGATATTGATGACATTGTTATAAAGACGCTGATTTCAGCTCACCCTGTGCTGAAACACAATTACCAGAGCTGCTTCTCCAACCACCCTACTGGCTGCGCATGCTTTGAAATCCTGGGCTTTGACATTTTGCTGGATAGAAGGCTGAAGCCATGGCTGCTGGAGGTGAGGAAGGAGTGGAGAGCTCAGAGCTGGGGGTTTGGGATGAACAGGGCTAGTTTGATTCGAAAGGGCCACCCTGCCCACAGAATTAACCAGGCTGTGAAGCCAAACAACCTGCTGTGAGCAGGATCCAAGAGAACCCATCTCCTGCACACCATCTAATAACAAGGAGTTTCCCAAGCCTTGAGACCCCTTGTCCTGTGAGCACCCTGAATTTGTGACAGCTGCATCCTGTGGGGGGGGCGCACAAGTGGGCAACACTGCAGGAGAGAGTGCTGTGTGTGGCTCCCTGTCTCTGACACAGAGAAAAGCATCCATGGGCGGTGTGGGGCATGGCTGGGGCCATGGGCTGGGAGCTGGGGTGCCAGGTTAGGTGACCTGCTTGTCTTGGCAGGTGAACCACTCCCCCAGCTTCAGCACGGATTCTCAGCTGGACCGCGAGGTGAAGGATGCCCTTCTGTGTGACACCTTCAACCTGATCAACGTGCACGCCTGCGACAGAAAGAAGGTGCTGGAGGAAGACAAGCGGCGAGTAAAGGAACGGCTCCTTCAGGCCAACCAGACTGTCCGTGAGTCCAGGTATTGCTGTTCCCCCACAATGCTGCAGGTCCCCAGTGAGCAAAGACAGGGCATGACAAACAGGATAACACCAGGGCTGGCTGCTGGAAGCTCCCAGAGCCCATGGCATTGTGCAGCCTCCGGGCTCTCCCAAGCCATCTGCATCCTGCAAGGAGGAGCCAGGGCCCCTCTCTGAGTGCCAGGAGATCTTTGCCACCCTGTGCTCTGGGCGCTGACAGAGCTGTCCCCAAGCTGCCCCTGCTTGTCTTCTCTTTTGCTGGGGATGGGCAGTGCCAGAATCCTGGGCTGGCAGGGATGCTCACATGAGGAACTGGGAGTAGCCTGGGCATGGGCCCTTCTCCAGGGCAGGGGTCCTTTCCAGGGCCAAGGGTTTCCCCTTCCTCTGTCTGCATGCCCTTTCACAAGCCCGTGTTCAATGAGCCTGCTGCCTTGCAGGCAGAGTGTGGCTCTCTCCAGCTGCTGTTTCCATCAGGAGTCCTGGGATAATCCTGGGACAATCCTGGGACATGCTGAGCATGTCAGCCCTGCACTCTGCCTGTCCCAGAGCCCCCCTCCACAGCTCCTGTGCTCCTCCTGCTGCAGGCGCAGGGAGCAGGAGAGCAGCCAGGCTGCCTGGCTGGCACAGGCTGAGAGCTACGAGAACAAGCACCTGGGGGGGTTCCGACGCATCTACCCAGCACCTGGGACAGAGAAGTACGAGCCATTCTTCCAGCAGAGCAGGTCCCTCTTCCAGGAAACAGCATCATCCAAGGCACGAGAGGAGTATGCCAGGTACACTGCTCCTGTGGAAACCCACTTCTCACAGGTGGCATGGAGACCACTCGCTCCTGATCCCTCCTGGGGAGCAGCTCTGCTGTTTGGCAGGTGTAAGAACGCGGGGAGAGTGGGAGGGGAAGGGAAGGAGCCTGCACGTGCTGTGGCACCACAGCAAAGAGGCGCCTTTCAGATGGATTCCAGAGAGGCAAGGGCAGTAGTCCATTGACTTTTGGACCCCAGAGATAGCCTTTCCCAAATGTCCCCCTCTCTTTTGGCAACCAGAGCCTAATGCAAGGGCATTTCTCTTTTTAAAAGTCTCTTTACAACCATCCCTGTCCCACCTCTTGGCACACTTCTATTATGGGCTACTCATACAGAACTTTGGCTGGCAGGTTGTCCTCAGGTTGAAGGCTGCCTCACAGCCCTTTTGTTATTGTGGCTCTGAGCTGGTGAATGACTCTGCTCTTTTGTGGCAGGCAGTACCTGGAGGAGATGCGCCAGAAAAATGAAAAGCTGGAAGCTGCCACCAGGAAGAAAACAGAGAGGATCCAGAATAAAAGCAAAGCTCCTACAGTCCACCTAGCTCACAGAAGCACCAAGTCATGGGATAGAAAGGTACCTCAGTGTCAGCATTGTCTGTGGGCTCTCCCAGTCAGTGACATGGCTCTGGGAGCTATGCTGAGCCATTGGTGCACGCATGGAGCAGAAATTCCTAGTTTGACTCCCTGCATGAAATTCAAAGTCAACTTGTGTTGGCAGTACTTGCAAGCACCAGTGTTGTGCCTTTCCACTTCGGCTCTCACTGGGATCTCTGTCCCACCCTGAGACTGTAACTGTCCCCAGGGTTGGAGCAGCTCATGGCTTTGTCTCACCTGTGCATTGTCCCAGCTTCAGCTTTGCTACAGCTCAGGTGTTTCTCTGGTGCAGCGCATACAGTACAACTCCATGCAGCCCCAGGACATCGTGGAACATGAAGAAAAGAGGAGAGTGAATTCTCTGCTGCGGCGTGAGAAGCTGATCCAAAAGCTGGGCATCATTGATCAGCTTTCCCGGCTGCTCCCCAAAACTGACACCCAGGAATCCTGTGCGCTCCAGAGCCAGGTAATGGCACTGCCCAGAGCCACCCCACACAGCCGAGACAGAAGGATGGGGAGAAGTGAATTGGGTACTGAGCATCTCTGGTGGGGCAGGATGGGGGTCTGCTGCAGGCAGATCAGCTGCTGTGCCTTCAGGATGATGTGAGGCTGGAATGGTGGAGCATATGTGGGGACAAAGTGTGCGCTAATGCTTTAGTGAGCGCCTGGATGTGATTAGAGAAGACTTTTCCTTCCCATCTCCTGCCAAGGCCTACAGAAGTAGGCCATGTCATTTTTCCTTCCCTCCTTCCAGCTGCAGTTTCCCTGGGATGTCATTGATGACCAAAACACCAGCGATTTAAGGATGCTTATCTCGTTCCTGGGAGTCCCAGCTCAGGACAGCCCTAGAGCCCAGGCCAGGCCACGGCCCATCCCAGGCCCAGATCCCAGTGACATGAAGACCCTCTGCGTTCAGGGCCGGAGCGTCCTGTACCACGCGCGGAACGAGGGCCCCCGAGCGCTGGGTGGGGGCTGGCTGCAGGGCCAGGCCGCAGGGGCAGCGGCCATCCAGCCCTGTGTCCACCCTAAGTGGCAGCAGCTGAGAGCACAGCAGCTCTCTGCCTTCAGAACCCACGCTGAAGGCTGTAAGTACACATCACCTTCCTGAGGATTCTCCTGGCCTTGCCAGGGTGGGAGGAATGAGTGGTGGGCTGGATGGAGCTCTCAGGGGCGCTAGGTCACTGCAAAAGTGTCACTATGCTGTGCCCAGGACACTGGTAAACACTGGAAGTCTCTGTCTGAGGCTTGGAGCGTCCCATTTGCAGGGACAGGGAAGAACCATGGGTAGTTTCCAAGGATCAAGGGTTGATGTGCAGGCAGTGGGGAGTGTGAGAAGCCATGAAAATCAAAGGGGTGCATTTGCTCCTGCAGGTCAGAGGGGACAGGGTGACACAGCACAGCCCCCAGTCTCTTCCCAGGCCTCCCTCCCACCACACTGCTCCCTGTCCATGCTCACCCTCCATCCTCACCCAGCCCTGCCTGGCTCCCTGGCATTAGCTTCATCCATTTTGCAGCCTTAGGAGCAGGGGAGCAGGGGTAGAGGAGGGGCTGCCAGGACCAAGCCCCACTGGAAAGGGCAGTGGGGGCTGTTGACCGGCAGAGCTGCTGGCTCTGCACAGCCCCACAGCTATCTGTGCTGTTCCAGATGATGCTGGTAGCCTATCATCCTCCGATGGAGGCAGCTGTCCCCCAGTTTCTCCAGCCAGCCCTGGACAGGCCACAGGTGATGCCATCTTCAGCCATCCGCATCTTCCCATCGCCACTGCCGTTCAGGTGGAGCACACACATGCCTCAGCCCAAGGCAGAGCCTCACCACGCCAGCGTGTCACATCACGCCAGCACCTTGACCCATGCCAGTGCCTCACACCTTCACAGCATGAAAAGCACAGGTAACATGGCCAAGGCCTCAGCCTTCCTCCCGTGTGTGCTGGAATGAAAACCAGGACTTGTAGGACAGACTGGCTGCCTCCATCAGCTCTGGAGTCGGCTGCTGAGCCCCCTGACTAGAGCCTGGGCCCAGCACGGCTCCGGCCACTCGCCCCGGCCAGCTTCACCTCGGCCGAGACCGGAGACCGGTGCTCGTGCCCCTGTCCGTGCCCTGCCCGCTGCACTCGCGTCTGTCTGTGACCCACCACCGCCTGCGGTGAAGCCGGCCGGAGCCACCTCTCTCCGGACCCGTCGGAACCTCGCTTCCCCCGCCGGGGCCGCTCCCCGCGCCGGCCCCGCCCGTTCCTGGGCCTGTTCCCGGCCATGGCGCTGCTGCTGCAGCGCGGCCTGCGGGCGGTGCCGCTGCTCGCCTGGGCCCCGCGGCGGGCGGCGGCGGCGCGGCCCGGGGACCCGGAGCCGCCGGAGCCGGCGCTGGAAGAGGCGGAGAGGTGCGGAGCGGCCGTTCGGCGGTCGGGGCCTGTGCTGGCCCGGGCGCTCACGCGTGTTCCCCGCAGGGCGCGGCGGCGGCGGAAGGCGGCGCGGATGGAGCGGCTGCGGCGGGAGCTGGACGGGGAGCGCGGAGCCCCCGAGCGCGCCCTGACCTGGCAGGCGATGGAGCAGCTGCGGTGAGCGCGGGACCGGGCGGGCCGCGCCGTGCCCGCTGACCGCCCCGGTGACCGTGACCGTGCCCCCAGGTTCCTGCGGCAGGAGCTGCCCGAGGAGTGGCCACTGGAGCGCCTGGCCCAGGGGTTTGGTGTCAGCACCGACGTGGTGCGGCGGGTGCTGCGGAGCCGCGGCTGCCCCTCACCGCGCCGCCGCCTGCGGCAGGACCAGCGGGCGCTGAGCGCCGCCGCCACCGCAGCGCCGCCGGGACGGGGAGCGGGGAGCGGGCGCGAGGTGCGCGCTCCCGACGGGACGCTGCTGTACCGGCTGCCGCGGGGCTGGGGCGGGCCGGGGCCCGGCGCGCAATAAACGGAGTTGGGACCCGCCTCCGCCTGTGCTGCTTCCGTCGCGCCGGGCGCGGGCTGAGAGGCCGCGGGCATGAGCTCCGAGGCCCCGGCGATGGGCTCCGAGGCCCCGG
>PYHW01010538.1:215404-229244 GCA_013186435.1 Turdus rufiventris
GAGCACTCACAGTGGGGCTGTGCACTCAGACCAGGGCTGTGCACTCACAGCAGGCCAGACCAGGGCTCTGCACTCAGAGCAGGGCTCTGCACTCACAGCGGGGCAGCATCTGCAGGGTTTGTGCCTGGCACAAGTGAGTGTCAGGCACGGTGCTGTCCCACAGGGACAAGGGGCAGTTCCAGTGTGGGATGCTGCTGGAGGTCATCCACAGGGACAGTCCTCACTTGGACCAAGAGACCGGGCTGGCATCCGCTGTCTCTGCTGCCTCTTGCAGCAAGGCTCGTGCATGTGGGAATGTTCTATGTCTGGGACAAAGCAGCTCTTCACTTTTCCCTGCAGGCAGTGTGGATTTTGGGCCAGATGTCACTTCTTCTGACAAGAGTATTAAGGTGCTGCTCAATTCCCAGGACAAAGTGAGTCCTCAGAAGCCTCGGGGGAGTCCCCTTGGGAGGAGGCAGAGTGGACCATTCCCTCCCCTAAGCTTGAGCAGGAGTGGCTGGGGGCTGCTGGGCCCCCAGAGCATGGGTTCAGGCACAGACCAGAGAAAGCTGGTGCAGCTCCCCTTCTGAACCTGTCAGAGTCCCTGCATGCAGGGCTGTGTCACAAGTGAGTGTTCTAATGTCACTAAAGGAATCACCACCAACGGTATCCACAAAAAGGGGTTTGGTATAAAACCCACAGCATGACAAAATTCGTTGGCAAAGTTCTAAATGGTTAAAGCACACACATGAAAAGCAAAAAATAATTATAAATAGATCAATCCAAACCAAAATCAACCGAAAAATATCTACGTGGAGGTGGGGAATGAGGTGGGAATCAAGAGGATAGGAAAGGGTAAGGATAGAAAGGAATATGGAAGACCCTCCTGTTGAGTCACAAGGTTCACAGTAATTTTCCATCTTGGCCACAATTCAGGTTGGTATTTATGGAATTTTACACTGAAAATATTATTCCACTTGGGATTTATTGAGGTTACAAAAATAAGTTTCCCAGGCTGTTCGTTTAAAAACAGGACAGTACTAGTTCCTAGGAGGAGAGTGTGTTTCTGCTGAGCTGGGGAGGAGCTCAGCCCAGGTTCTGTTCAACAAGGCTGATCCCTGAGGGGCAGTTCTCAGGCTGCTGTGCTGCCAGCCAGGGCTTTGGGGCTCGGGGTGGCACACGGCCAGTGTGCTGTGCAGGCTGCGGGGAGCGCTGGCCCTGGGCTCTGTCTGCAGCTGGCTGGGTCCTGGGAGCTGCGCTGCTTCCACAGGTGTTCAGCCAGATTCGCAACGAGCACTTCTCCAGCGTGTTTGGCTTCCTGAGCCAGAAGTCACGGAACCTGCAGGCGCAGTACGATGTGAGTGCCACCCTGGCGTGGGGATGCTGCGGCTCTGTCCCTCACAGCCAGGCCAACACCCCCTGCTCTCCCTCCACAGCGGCGCCGGGGCATGGACATCAAGCAGATGAAGGACTTTGTGTCCCAGGAGCTGAAGGGACTGAAGCAGGAGCATCGCCTGCTGAGCCTGCGTAGGAACCTGAGGGGAGGGAGGGGCCCCTGGCTGTTCTGCAAGTGCTGGAGCTCTGGGGAAAGCGGGAGGTTGAGGGCCCTGGATGTGCCCAAAGGGCAGGGCAGGAGCTGCTGGCGTGTGCTAACAGTGCCTGCAGAGCCCCTTCCCCTCCAAAGCCTCTGCCTCTTGGTTGTGTAGATATTGGTGCTTGTGAGTCCATCATGAAAAAGAAAACCAAGCAGGACTTCCAGGAGACCATCAAGGCTGAACACTGTGAGTGCTGCTCCGTGCCCTATCTGTGCCCACCCCTGCCCCAGTCTGGCCCACGGCCTCGCTTGCCCCGGGCAGCCTCAGGCCTGGGTGTTCCCTATGTGGCCACTGCCCTCCCAGCCCTTGTTCAGAGGCTGTCTCAAGATCCTCAGTAGGGTCAGGCTGCGCTCTGAGAGGAAATGTGTGCTGGGGTGGGGGCCCCATTTCCTGGGGCACTGGGAGGGCAGTGGACCCCAGAGCCCAGCTCAGCGGGCTGCAGGAGCCCTGGGGTGATGCTGCTTGTGCCCCTGCCACAGCACTGCTGGAGGGCTTTGACATCCGAGAGAGCACCAGCTTCATCGAGGAGCACATTGACCGGCAGGTGAGAGCCCAGGGGCCCAGCCTGCTGCAGGCACCCCCTCCTGCCCTGCTCACCCCCGCTCCCCGCAGGTGTCCCCCATCGAGAGCCTGCGCCTCATGTGCCTCCTGTCCATCACGGAAAATGGTGAGTGCCCCGCTGGGCTGGGCAGCGGCACAGAGCCCCAGCCCTGGCACAGAGCTCACCTGGTGCTCCCCACAGGTCTGGTCCCCAAGGATTACCGCTCCCTGAAAACCCAGTACCTGCAGGTGAGGGAGTCCCTGCAGAGCAGGAGCTGTGTCGGCTGGGGGATCCCATCCCCTCCCCTCCCTGTGCGTGCTGGGCAGCAGCACTGCTGGGGATGGGCACTGCCTCCACAGGACCTTCACGAGCCCCAGCACACCAGCACAGGCTCCATGTTATGTGCAGATAAGGGGTAGAATGTCCTTGGTGATGTTGTGGTGCTTGTATCCCCAGTCATGTGTTCTGTTGAAGTGAAGGTTTGTTTTGTCTACTTACCAGTTGGCTCCCTCTCCCGTCATCTCTGCTTAGGGGAGGCTAGGTTTGCTTGCTCTGGCTGGATTCTGCTTTTGCTTGCTTGGCTTGCTGCCATTAGCTTTGCTTGCTTTTGCTTTTCCTTACTAGTTAGTTTAGTTAGGCATCCAATTTCTTTCCCTGGACATTTTTTTTTTTTTGTTCTTTCTTTCTTTCCCTTTCTGTATACAATCTGATCCTGTTCTGGACCGGGACCTGGGAAACACCACTTGGGATTTATTCAGATTACAAAAATAAGTTTCCCAGGCTGTTCGTTTAAAAACAGGACAGTACTAGTTCCTAGGAGGAGAGTGTGTTTCTGCTAAGCTGGGGAGGCGCTCAGCCCAGGTTCTATTCAGCAAGGCTGATCCCTGAGGAGCAGTTCTTGGGTGATGATGTGCTGCCAGCTGTGTCTGCAGGACAGATCCTGCCTCCACAGGCTCCCCGTGAGCCCCAGGCTCCAGCTGCCCCTGCCCTGTGCGTGCTGGGGGGCTCTGAGCACAGGGGACATCCTGTCTGCTGGCAGAACAGCTCCACGCTGATCCTGCTGCCCCATTCACAGAGCTACGGGCCTGAGCACTTGCTGACCTTCCACAACCTCAAGCGCATCGGGCTGCTGACAGAGCAGTCAGCTGGGGAGACCCTGACGGCCGTGGAGAACAAAGTCAGCAAGCTGGTGACAGACCGTGCTGCAGGTGAGCCAGCCCCATGGCCCTGGCAGCCTGGGAAGGGCAGCCGCTGCCACAGATCTGCCTGCCAGCACGGGGCAGACGTGTGGGCTGCAAGCACCAAGGTGCTGCAGGCAGGGCAGTGGGCTCTGCTGAGGGGCACCAGGGCTAGCAGCCACCAAACATTCTCCAGAGCACACAGCTCTAACAGCTCTGCCAGCCTGGGGCTGGGACCCACACAGAGCCTCTGACGATGTTTCTCCTTGTCGTGTTTTCTAGGAAAGATCACAGATGCCTTTAATTCATTGGCCAGGAAGAGTAATTTCCGAGCCATAAGCAAGAAGCTGGGGTTGGTATGTCCTGAGGGGTGCTCCTGCAGCTGCTCCAGGCTTCTCCTGAGGACTGGGGGCCACTGCCAGCTTCCCACTGACCCTGTGCCCTGTGAGCGTGGGGCAGCACTGGGGCTTCCCTTGTCCCCTTCAGACACAGCAGTGGCACTGAGCAGGCAGCCCTGTGTCCTCCATCCTGAGGCAGAGGTCTGAGGGTGCTGGCAAGGTGACATTTCTGTCCCTGGCCCCTGCTGCACAGCCCACCCAGGCCATGTCATGCTGGCTCTGGCACAGTGGGGTGGGAGGTGGGGACAGAGCCATGCTGCAGGTCCCTGTCCCTCCTCACCCCTGCACTCTGAGGGGGCGTGGGGCCCCAGACAGCCTGGTCCTGTACCCTTGAAGTCACCTGTCACTGCAGATCCCTCGGCTGGATGGCGAGTATGACCTCAAAATGCCTCGGGACATGGCGTATGTGTTTGGCGGGGCCTACGTGCCCCTGAGCTGCAAGATCATCGAGCAGGTGAGCTCTTCTGCCACTGCAGAGAGCGGGGCACGTCCCCTCAAGCCCCTGCCTCCTTCTGGGGAGTCCAGCAGGAGTCTCTGTGCCCCGGGCTGGGGCTGATGGTGGTCACCTCCTGCTTGGAGCCTCCTGAGCAGCGTCCAGAGCCACCCTGACACCCTGCCCGTCCCGCAGGTGCTGGAGCGCCGGGGCTGGCAGGGCCTGGAGGAGGTCGTGCGGCTGCTCAATGGCAACGAGTTCTGTGCCTCAGGTAGTGCCGGGGCTGGGGGCGGCAGGGCTGGCAGCTGGCACGTCCTACAGCGCTCTGCCCCGTCCAGACAGCACCGTGGAGGACAACCCGGCCTGCGAGGCCCAGCGCGTCGTGCTCGCCGTGTTCCTGGGCGGCTGCACCTTCTCCGAGATTGCGGCCCTGCGCTTCCTGGGGAAGGAGAGAGGTGGGAATGGAGGGAAAGGAAGGGAAGGGAGCAGGCAGGAGGGCAGTCCTGCTGTGCAGCACACAGCCGAGCAGGCTCCGTGCTCAGCGCCGAGCACCGGCAGAGCCGTGGGGAGGGGTGCCAAGGAACTCGGCTGTCCTGGGAAATGGGGGCTGGCAGTGTCGGTGCTGCCCCACAGCACTGCCGGGGCACCCACCGGCCTTTCCCACAGGGTGCAAGTTCATCTTCCTGACCACGGCCATCACCAACAGCGCCCGCATGATGGAGGCCATGATCGAGGCCAAGGCCTGAGCCCCGGAGGGGCCGAGAGAAGCGTGCCAGTAAAATCTGTGCTGACAACGAGCCGGCCTCGGACTGTGTGTGTGAGGGGGGACGCTGGCGGGAGCGCTGCCTGCTGAGGCCGGGTCCGGTGCGGGACGGGCGCGGCCCGGGGCAGCCGTGACACCGGCACGGGAACGCGCGGGCACCGCCCGGGCCGCGGCGACGCGCGGGCACAGCGCGCTGGCAGTCGCGAGCGCGCGGTGGCGCCGTTAGCTGCGCAGGACGCGGCGGCGGTCTCGCTCCGGATTGGCTGAAGTGCCGGAGGCTCTGCACTGCCATTGGCTGGGGGCGGCTTGGGGCGGGGCGGGAGCACGGCCCGGTGGCGGTTATGGGCGGGGCCGCGGTGGCGCGACAATTAAAGCAGCGCGGCCGGGAGGAGAGTTCAAATCGGCGGAGCGACGGCAATGGAGTGCGGAGCGACGAGGAGAAGGTGCGGGATCGGAGAGCCGGGGACCGGGGATCGGCGCTGGGGGCACGGCTGGGCGGGAGCGCTGGGAAGCGGGGCGGGCGGTGGCCGCGGACGCTCTCGGCCCGAGGCTGTTCGTGCCGCTGACGGCCCGCGCTGCCCTCAGCGAGGTGGTGGCGGCCGAGGCCGTGACCTGCCTGAACCGGGCCATGGCGGCGTTGCGGAACATCTGGGAAGAGATCGGGATTTCCGAGGAGCAGCGGCTGGAGCGCACCGACACCGTCAGGAAGCACATCGAGGTGAGGGGCACCGGTTCTTCTGTTGAGCCGCGCAGCTGCTGCGGCGGGAGCCGGGCGGCTCGGGCTGAGCTCGCCCGGGGTGCTGGGGGCACCGGGGGGCTCTGCCCGCTCTCCATTCCCACACCCGTGCTGCAGACCCTGCTGGACATGATGGTGGCGGAGGAGGAAAACCTCAAGGAGCGTCTCCTAAAGAGCATCGCCCTGTGCCGGAAAGAGCTGGACAGGCTCTGCAAGGAGCTCCAGCTGGGCCCCTTTGAGGTGAGGTGGGATCCTGCGGTTCTTCTGACAGCCGTGCTGCTTCCTGGCCTCTGCCTGGCTGTCTCAAGAGCCCAGAGCTTAGAAGGCAAATATCTATTCAAAACTGCTTTTCTGGGTGCTTGATAGAGCCGAGGGCTTTGTGGCTCCTCACAGACCGGGCATTGGTTGGTGGTTCTCCAGCACCTTGTTTTGTGTGTTGCTGGTGTTTGTTCATGCACCTTCCTGGGGAACACCTTGCTCAGACCCCGGCCTGGTGGCCCCTATCTTTGTATAAAAACCTAAAGCACGAGAAGTGTGGAACAGAGCTGATTTCTGGCCTCTTGCAGATGGAGGAAACTACTATCCTGCAGACAGAGAAAAACCTGCGCACGTGTGTGACGGCGCTACAGAAGCAGAAGCAGGACCGCAAACAGGAGCTGAAGGCCCTGCAGGAACAGGACCGATCCCTGAGCGGCATCCTGTGCACGCCTCTGTTCAGCATCGACACAAACAGTGTGCCCAGCCTGGACGACCTGGACCGCTACCGGCGCCACGTGGCCTCCCTCAACACCCTGAAGGTGAGCCTGGAGGGTGGAGGGGTCACTGAGGGGCCCACGAGGGGCCCCCTGGTTCCTGACACTGCCCTCACCTCCAGGAGCAAAGGCAGGAGGAATTTGTCAACAACAAACATCAGATCATTCTACTCATGGAGGAGCTGGACCACACCCCAGACACCAGCTTTGAGCGGGATGTGGTATGTGAGGATGAGAAAGTGTTCTGCCTGTCCAAGGACAACATCATGGCCCTCCAGAAACTGCTGCAGCAGGTATGTCGTGCTCTGAGGCAGCATTGGCGCTGCTGTGTGCTGGCAAGAGCAACCGCTGGGTTTTGGCAAGGCTGAGTGTTAGAGCACCCTTCTCGTGTGCCGAGCGCGTGGCTTTGCAGGCGCAGCAGAGCCGAGGCTGTGCTGATCCCCTGCTCCCTGTCCCTGCAGCTGGAAGCCCGACGGGCCCTGAACGAGGCTGCGTGCACGGAGCTGCGCACCAGGATCATCGCGCTCTGGGAAAGGCTGCAGATCCCTGAGGAGGAGAGAGAGTCCTCAGCTGTGCACCAGTCTTGGTCCAGAGTCAAAACTCTGAGAGCTGTAAGAGCCCTGCTGTGCTCACGGTGGGAGTGCTGGGGATCCAGGGCGTCTCAGTGAGGGGTGAGGGGAGCAGGCGAAATTCTGCCTTCATGGAGGGAGGAGCTGGAAGTCGATGCTGGTGGCTGCCTCATTCTAGAGAGTTGCTCACACAGAAGATGAAACCTGTTCTCCTCCTTCCTCCCTTGTGAACGGTGGTAATCTCTTATGATCTGAGTTCTTATTTTCCAGCCTGGGCACCGAAGGAAAAGTCAGAAGCCGCCGTTTTTCTGAGGTTTCCAAGGTTGATTATTCTTTCTTATCTAAGGAATTTTCTGTCTGGCTTACAACGCTTCACCCTGCATCTCGTTCAAGGCTTTCCAGGGCAGGATTTATCTTCTATACTCTAAATTACACATACATTGTTTACAATTGATCTTCAATACGTGACACCTACATGGCATTGTCCAGTTCTCCCTTAAACCAATCCAGAATTGACATCCTAACCCAAAAGCTGGATGGCATGAAGAAGACAGACATACCACACACCTAAATCTTGTGTTTATACCCTAATATAAACAATTTTTAAAACTTCACTTTTCTATCTTTTAATACTCCAATTTATACTGTACTTATTTTTGTGACTTTGTAATTCTTCATATAAAGATGGTAATTTCTCCCAGGGACTTAGATCAAACTCACAGGGGCTTTGGGCACCTTGCCAAGGCTTCTGAGCCCCCTGCCCAGATTCCAGGGAAGCCAGGGGAATGTCCTGGGTTCCCACACTCCCTGACCTGTGCTCTGGTTCTGGGGACAGTTGCAGCAGGAAGTGGACCGTCTGGAGGAGCTGAAGCTGCAGAACCTGAAATCTGTCATCCAAGCAATCCGGACAGAACTGGCTGACTATTGGGACAAATGCTTCTACAGCCAGGAGCAGAGGGACAACTTCAGCCCCTTCTATGATGGTGGGTGCTGGCTGGCCATGCAGTTTTGGGGAGCTCTCCCAAGGGCTCCAGACCCTGACCTGGCTGTTGTGCCCTTCCAGAGGATTATACAGAGACCCTGCTCGAGCAGCATGATGCTGAGGTGGGCAAGATTAAGACCTACTATGAAACACACAAAGATCTGTTTGAGGCTGTTCAGAAATGGGAGGAGAACTGGAAGCTGTTCCTGGAGCTGGAGGTATTGTCTGGGCAGCAGCATGCCAGGTCATGGGTCAGTGCATGCCTCTGCACCTGTGGGAGAGCGCTCTGGGAAGGAGCAGGGGGGCACTGGGGAGTCATGGTGGCCAGTGACATGCTCTGTTTCGAGCACTGGGATGTTTGTGCAGGGCTGGCTCCCCCGGGGCCTTCATGTGAGGCTGAGGGGATTGGGTGGTGTGTTTGTGTCTCTCCTGACCACCCTTCTCTACCAGAGGAAAGCAGCTGACCCCAGTCGCTTCACCAATCGTGGAGGAAACCTCCTGAAAGAGGAGAAGCAACGAGCAAAGCTGCAGAAGACACTGTCCAAGGTAGGTCCAGCCCTGGGGAAGGACCTGTGGTCCCCCTGCCAGAGGAAAAGGGATCCTTGGGTGTGGGGGCACCGGTGTTCAGGGCAGTCCCTACACTGTCCCTCGTGTCCTGATCAGCTGCAGGAGGAGCTGGAGAGAAAGATCCAGGCCTGGGAGCAGGAGTTCAAAGGAAGTTTCCTGGTGAAGGGCCAGCAGTTCATGGAGTATGTATCAGAGCAGTGGCAGTTCTACCATCTAGAGAAGGAGAAGGAGAAGCAGGAGCGGGTGAGTACAGAGTTGAGCATGTTGGCTTCTGCCGGGGACTGTTCCTGGCTCCTGCCTAAGAATGCCAGCCTTGGGCTGTCCCGGCTTGGAAAGAGCAGGCAGAGGGCTGGTGCCCATCGCTGTCACATCCACCTGCGCCAAGCCCCTTTCTGGCCCTGGTTGTGCCAGAGGTGACGCTTGGCTCGCTCCCTGGGGAAGCTCCTGCTGTGTGGCTGTGCCGGGCTGCCAGCAGGGCAGTGCCCCGGCGGTGTCACACAGATGCAGCAGCTCTGTGGTGCTCAGGTGTGTAAGTGCAGGGGTCTCCCACAGCACCTGAAGAAGAGCCGGGAGATGGAGGCGGAGATGCTGTACGGCAGCGCCCCGCGGACGCCCATTAAACGGCGCATGCTCAGCCCCCACGCACCTGCCAAAGTGAGCAAGGTAAATGTCCCTGCAGGGTAATGTGCTGGGCTGGGGTCCTGCCTGCAGCCTTGGGCTGACCTCGCCCTGTGGAGATGTGTGGGAAGGGGTCAGGGTGGGAAGCTGTCCTGTGTGACGTGTGCTCTGCTCTCTCCTCAGCTCCATGGCACCTTCAATGCCAGCACCACCCCCAACACCACTGTTCGCATGGCCTTTGGGGGGCCCATCTGCCACTCGCCCACATCTCGGCTGCCACCCTCTGGGAAGAAGGTGAGAGCTGTGGGAGAGTCGCTGGGCTGGGCTGGGCGGGACAGGGGAGCTGAGGGGGTGCAGCTCTTTCTGTCAGCCCATAGCTCGCTGCCTCTCCTGCTGAGCTTGTGGGAACAGAAGCCCCTGTTCGTCTGCAGTCTGCTCTGTGGGGGTACTGCCAGCCTTCTGGGGTGCTTCTGGGACCTGAGGGAGGAGGAGGGTGCCAGGAAATCTTTTTCCAGCCCGAATTTCTAGTACGCCTGTTCCCTAGTGCCGAGCCCGCAGCCTGGGCACCCTTCAAAATGAGTTTGTGCTGCCAGACAGGGCCTGAGCAGCCTTGTCTGGTGAGTGGCATCCCTGCCTATGGCAGGGGGGTGAAATGAGATGGGCTCTGAAGCCCCTTCCCACCCACATCATTCCAGGATTCTGTGCTGTTTCAGGACCCCAGATCTGGAGAGCTCCTGGAGCCTGACACTGCTCTGGCTCCACAGAGCAATGGGCACTGAAGCTGCCACAGCTCTGCTGCCTCTGCCCAGGTCCTACATCCCGTAACTGTCAGCTCTTCCCGCAGTTTGGCCGGACCCAGACCTCTACCCGCACGGCAGCGCAGAACCCCCGACCCCGGCTGAGGGAGCAGAACAAGGAAAACCTGTCCCCCGTGAGCGGTGGGTGCACCCCCACAGCCCCTGCCCAGCGTAACCACAGCGTTAATTCTGTTGCCAGCACCTATTCTGAGTTTGTGGTAATTCACCTCTTCTAACCTCCCTCCCCTCGCTGCACAGCACCTGTGCTTCCCTCCCGTGTCCCCCGTGTCCCCACACAGCCCCCTGTGTCCTCTGACAGCGTGGCTGCCCCTGCCTGTGCCTCCCCATGGAGAGAGCGGCGTTGGTGGCAGAGGGTCCTGAGCCCTGGGGACAGAGCAGCAGCCCAGAGGCCAGGCTGTGGTTGGGGACACACCTGTGCAGGGACAGAGCAGAGGCTGGAGGGGCGCTTTCCTCTCTCAGGGTGGGGGATCTGGGGACAGCCTCTGTCCTCCCATCATGCTGGGCTGACCCGGAGACTTACCGTTGTGTGACACTACCAAAAGTTTTTTACTCTTTATACATTCTAGTAAAGAAAGGCGTTAATGTTCATTGGCTACAAGCTACATCCTTCCCATATTAATTACCATAATTCCCATATTAATTTGTATTCATCCCCTTTTGGCAGCCTGGCCTGCCTCTCTATCCCCACCGAACTCTTGAGGCAGCAGCCCTCTCCCTTCCCTCCTCCCTTTCTCTCACTTCTTGTTTCCACAGCGCGGACTTTCAACAGCTCCCAGCTTTGACAATGCCTCTGACGTTCTGAACTCCACCACCAACAATGCTCCGTGATGAATCCCTGCTCTGACAATACTGCAGGGCCTTGCAGCAGCTCCTCTCCACACTAACCCTCCCCTCAGCTGCTGCATTAGAAATACGCTTTTATTTAAAAAAAAAAATTTTTAGGTGTTTGTTATTAATAAAGTCGTTGTACAGCTCCCACGTCTGAGTGTGTTTGGAGCAGGGAGGCGATGGAAGGGGTGGGCACACAGCTGCAGGGCGTGGGTGAAAGCTGGGAACCTTGCGCTAGGAGACAACACCACAGAACAAAGCAAAACCAACAATTCATTCCCTCCTTCCACCTGGTGCTCACCATCCCCAGGACAGGGCAGCAGGGGCCCATCGTGGCAGTGGTAATTTGGGGACAAAACCACTACTGCTCTGAGCATCCCCCCATTCCTTCCCTTTCCACGCTGGCTGTGCTGCCACAGGGGCTGGGATACTTCTGGGGCTGTGTCCCAGCTCCCCACAAGTTCCTCTGCACCCCCCAGAGGAGTAGAATTGGCCTCAGCTCTGTGCCAGCACTGCTCAGCCACACAATCCCTCACTCACCATGTTCACACAAATCCCAGCCCCAGCCCTGGGCAGTCCCTCACCCCAGGACAGCTTCACTGGACCCAGAGATGCTGGACCATGTCTTGCACACACCAACGCTGCAGCCTTTATGGAAAAGTGAATTTAATAAACACATCCAGCCTGTCCCAGGGTGTCCCTGGCCCTGAGGCAGCTGCAGCCCCACGCCAGGGTGTGGATCAGGTCACTGTGGGCTAAACTCAGCCCCATCCTGTGCTGTGGGGGGCTGCCCGCCCTGGCCATGAGGACAGAGCGGTCCTGGAGCTGGTCCTGCAGAGCAGAGCCCTCATCCCCCATCGGGTTTGGGTCGTGGGGCCCTCAGGGCTCCCGCACACGTACATAGGTGGTCCAGGGCCCACACACCACGTCCTCCACCCACAACCCCTCGGCCACCAGGTGCTCGACGCGGCGTGCCTGGTCAGAGCTGGCGTTGTTCCTGTGTCCCAGCTGTCCATATTTACCTGCAGACACACACTCATGACATAACGTGGTCCTGGGTTCTCACCGGGCAATTGCTCCTGGTGTTTGGAGGGAGGGAGGGAACACAAGAGCCCCCAGCACAGAGGGAACTCGTACAGTGACAGGAGAGCCAAAGGCGAGAGAACAGCAATCACAGGCTGCTCCTGGGGAGGCTGTGCAGTCCCAAAGCAGAGGTGCCACTTACCCCAGCCCCAGGTGTAGAGCTCCCCGCCTCCTGCAACAGAGACAGCACCAGGTGAGCTCGGTGCCCTGCAGTCCTGTCCCTGCTCCCAGGGGCACTGTCCTGGTGAGCCCTGGCACCTCTTCGTGCCCTTGCCTCCAGAGGCACTGTCCCCTGCCCAGCTGGACACTCACGTGTGACCACAGCCGTGTGTCGGGACCCGCAGCTGACCGCGCTGACCTCCAGGTCCTGGGGCAGGTCCAGCAGTGCTGGGAACGCCTGGATGGAGATGAATGCAGCATCCTCGGCAGCCAGCTGCTCCCTGCAGGGCGTCACCTCGGTGCTCCCTGCAGAAGAGCCAACTCTCAGCTCCCAGGAGTGACTGGGTAACAGCAGCATTGCTCGCAGGCTCAGACTGTGCTGGCCTTGCACTGGCCCTGCAGGAGCCCGGCCCAGCCTGCCCTCAGCCTGGCCAGCAGCAGCCCTCACCTGTGCCCATGTCCTCATCCTGCGCTCGCTCCTCTGCCAGTGCTTTGGAGGGCAGAGCCAGTTGCCCTGACTCGTTCCAGCCCCACACGTACAGGTCTCCTGCCTCTGTGGGGCAGAGGGAAAACGCATCAGGCAGAGCTTAGCCCTGAGCCCCCCTCGCTGGCTGCACTGCTGCTCCAGGGACACCAACACCCCGTATTCTCCAAACTTTGCCCACCAGGGCCCCATGCTGCCCCCAGCCCCTCACCCTCCCAGCCCAGCCCCTCACCGCTGATGCTGGCCGAATGCCATCCGCCCGCGGCCACCGCCCGCATGGGCACCCCGGCCAGCGCCTCCACCAGCCGCGGCTGCAGCTCCGGCTCCAGCAGCCCATGGCCCAGCTGCCCGTGCCTGCAGGGACAGACAGACAGACAGACAGACATCCATAGCCCACTGCCTCCAGCTCCCCTGCCTCCTGCCCTCAGTCCCCACCAAGCCCTTCCTGCTGCTGCCAGCCCAGCTCCAGGTGGCAGAGCCCGAGCAGCTGAGGGAACAACCAGAGCTGAGCACAAGAATCAACCCCAGGAACAGGGAAAAGCCAAGCGCTGGTGGGAGAGTGATGCCCACACCACAGCTGCAGCCAGGGCGCGGTGGGCAGCAGCGGGACACGGCCCCAGGGGCAGAGATGGGGCAGAGCAGGAGGGGCTGGCAGGAGCTGCAGGGGTGAGAGCAGCAGCTCCGCTGCAGGCGGCCCTGTTTGCTCTGGGGAGCTTCACTGTGACAGCTCAGGATGTCAACAGCTGTGCCATGCACTGGGAAGGCTCCCCACATTCCATATGGGAAATCTGCAGAGGACGGGGAGCTGGGGGAAGGGAAGCTGCGACAGGAAAGTGGCTCCGTGCACTCCCTCACCAGAGGGCAATGGTGACCACAGCCAGCGCTGGGTGAGGGGCTACAAAGGGGCCAGCACCCGGCTACCACACAGCACAGCTGGCACAGACATGCTAGAGAGGATTCTCACCTCTGCTGAATAACCCAATTCCAAAAAAGTTCCTTCTCTTTCAAAAAGAAATAACAAACTAACAATAATTGCTTCAAACACTTTTTGTTTTACGAAACATTTTTAAACAAGCCAGCTAAGCCATGCCTTTCTCCATCAAAATGCACAAACACTTGTGCAAATGTTTCACATCTCTGAAAGTCAAACAAAACCCTAATTGTCAACTTGTACAACCTCCTGCTTCTGCAAAAACTAGCAACCCACAAAAGTTGCAAAACCTACAACTATAACATCCATTTCATTTAACAACCTAAACCAAAAAGTTTGCTTGTGTTTCCACAGGTATAAAACCTAAGTAAATTCCAACAAAAAATGTACAAAAGCATACAAACAATTCCACAAACAAATGTAAGC
>PYHW01010538.1:230363-248007 GCA_013186435.1 Turdus rufiventris
CTCGTCCCGGCTCCAGGCGGGCTCGTCCCGCAGCGCTCCGCTCAGCGCCGCCTCCCGCCGCCAGGCGCGGGTCCCGGCCGGGCCCCGCAGCACCAGGTGCGTCTCGGACGGCAGCGCCTCGGCCCAGCCCGGCAGCGGCCGCCGCTGCCCCGCGCTCCGCAGCTCCAGCCCCGCGCCTGCCGCGGCGGCACCTCAGCGCCCGCCGGCCCGGGGCGCGGCCCGGGGACAGCGCGGGGGGCTGGGGGACGGGAACGTCACCGGGGGCCAGGGGAGCATCCCGGGGGAATGGCGCGGTGGGAGGGCTGGGGGGTCCCTCCCGGGGAAAGGGGCAGACAGGGCGAACCGAGGTGGGAACGGGAGCGGCCATCCCGGGCAGCGGGAGGGGGAAGCGGGCACGGGACTCCCCCGGGGCGCTCACCGGTCTCCACGACCACGTAGCTCCAGGCGGGCCACACGCGGGAGATGCCCTCGGGACCCGCCTCCAGCCGCCAGGGGCCCGGGCCGGGGCCCGGCTCCCCGGCCGCCTCCTCGGGGCTGAACCCGAAGGCGAGCCACACGCCAGCGGGCGCCGCCATGGCAGGGGCGGCACCGGGGAGGAGGGGCCGGACGTGACGGCGAGAGGCGGACGGACGGACGCACGGACAAACGGACGGAGGCCGGGCCGTGTCCAAGAGTAGCTTTAGTGTTACCGGGTGGGCCTAGCTCCGCCGCGCCGGGCCCGCCCCGCATCGCCCTCCCGGCTAAGGCAGACGGTGGCAAAGGCAGCGGCAAGCCCTGTCCTCCCCTCGGCCCGGGGCAGCGGGCGGGCAGCGCGGGCCCGGCCCCGGGCAGTGCTGAGCCAGCTCCGCGTGCAGCCAGGCCCCGCAGGGCCGCCCTGAGAGCAGCGAGTGAGCGCCGGCCTCGGCAGCGTGTGCAGCCTGTGTGCGAGCCCCCTGCGCCCTCAGGCGTGCCCAGGGTTGGGCTTGATGAGCCCGTAGGACACTGCGTGTGCCAGGCTCTCCTGGGCCGCCTGGGCTACCCGCGGCTTGTCCTTGTCCTTGGCAAGCACAGACAGGATCTCCAACATCTCGCTGGCGATGAGCTGCTCGGCCACCTCCCGAGCAGCTGCCATCATGTTCATCACCACCACGGCGCCACGGTGCTGCAGCTCCGCACTGGGGCTCAGCAGCAGGGCCTGCAGGATCTCCAGCCAGTGCACTGTCTGCAGGGGAGTGGGGCCAACATCATCACGGACACCAAGAGAAGGCTCCCAGCTCCCCCCCACTTCAGCCTCATCTCAGAATCAGGTCCAAGTCACGACAGGTTGCCCTATCTTCAGGGGTCAGAGCTCCAGGCCACCGTGGAGAGGGAACATGGGACACAGGGTTCATCCACCCTGGGCACTCACCACTTGGGGAATCCGCTTGCAGATGGGGGGATGCAGGGAGGTCAGCATGGCCAGGGTCCCCGAGGCTGCCCGCCGCAGCTTCTCATCCTCCTCCCCACTGTACAGGACCATCAGCTTCAGCCGGTCGCTGCCCTCAGCCAGGAACATCTCCTGCACCTGCACAGGAGGAAGAGGAGGGATTGGGTGGGGTGTGGTGGTCCAGCAGCCCAGCACAGACCCCAGCCCATCCCGGCCTTCACCTCCTTGCTCATGGCCATGTTGCACATGCACTCAGTTGCAGCTAGCCGGATCAGCTCGTGCTCCTCAAACATGTAGCCCTCAATCATGGGCACAGCCCGCTCTTTGAGGATCTTCTGCCTGGGAGGCAAGCGGGCAGTGAGCGCTCCCTGTCCAGGGCAGCCCGCCAGGCCCAAGGGGACAGCCAGCCCCTCTCTTCCCCCACCCCTACCGCAGCCTCTCGCTGATGCCAGCCAGGTTGGTCAAGGCCATCAGCCCTTCAAAGTTCTCCAGGCCTGTACGCTGAAGGTGCAGGAGGCTGACCAAGGGCCGCACCACCTCGTAGATCTGTGGAGACAGAACGTGTGGGACTGAGTTAATGCCCACTGCTGCTCCCACATGAGCCCCTTCCTGGCATACCTAGCCCCTTCACTCACCCGCTCCCCAGGAAATGCCATCTCCGGGTTGGAGGTGATGGTGATCTTTGCTAGGGCCTGCGCTGCCTTGGTCTGCCCCACCTCAGTGCCCTCCAGGGACAGTGGGATCAGAGCCTGGGGGCAGAAACAGCAGCTTGTCCTGCAGCCAAGGCCACAGCACCGAGGGCAGCCACAGCTTCAGCCAGCTCCCTGTCCAAGGGAGCCAGTGCAGCCCCTCTAAACCACAGAGCCCAAGCTGCCCCAAGCCCCAGCACCATCCGGAGCAGTACAGGGCAGAAGCACAGCAGGGTCCATGCTCTCACCTTGCCTCCTCCTTGAGCAACCACACCACCCCGGTCTTCTGCCTCCTCCACCAGCGCCAGGAACACTCTAGGGAGCAAGCAGGACTAGATGCAGCTCTTGAATAGTCACAGTGGGCCCAGGCTGCACCAGACTCCTGGACATCCACCCTACTGTCCAGGAGCTGGCCTTCACCACAGGCACACAAGTTCACCAGCAGGATGCCAGCAGCCTGGGAACCCAGCTCCCCCCTGTCCCTGGCACACCACACCTGGAGATCAGCTCCCGACAGGAGTTGGTGAGTGCTGGGTTCTCGCTCTTCACCATGCAGGCCAGAGCCGACACCACGCCAGCCGTCAGCAGCTTCCGCACCCGCCGCTTCACAAACTCGGGCTTGTCCTGTCCCATGGGCAGGGTCACGCTTGGCTCACTCCAGGTGCCCGATCCACACTGGGGAGGCCCCCAGGCTGCGTCCCACCCACCCACTCTCCTCCCAAGCACAGCTGTGTCCTGTTCACCTTGGGGTGCTGCTCCGGGATGTGCTGCTTGGCATACTTGGCCAGTTCCAGCATCTGTGGGTCTGGCTCCTCGTGGTCGTAGCTGTTGGTGCAGTTCACCAGCGTGGAGGCAACAGCATAGAGCACACTCCTGTCCTCTGACTGTGGGGACAGTGGGCATCTGTCACAGCAGGGAGGAGCAGCCAGGACTGGAGCCCATCCAGCATCTCCCACACATCCCACCCCAGAACATGAGCCCCACACCTGCTCCAGCACATTTCCCTGGTGCCAGGGTGCCCACCCCACAGCTCTTGGAACACACCTTGGCCAGGTGGAACATGGCCTGCATCGCTGCCTTGTCCTCCACAAACTCCTCCTTGACATCTGCATCGAAGGTGAGGTAGGCCAGGCCCTCTACAGCCCAGCGCCGTGTGCCTGCATCGATCGCCTCATTGCAGAGCCACCTGGGAGAGTGGGAGAGCCACCTGAGCCTGGCTGTGGACAGCCCAGCTGCAGGGAGCCCAGCTGTGGGGAGCCTTGCCCACCCCCCACACCTGGCCCCGCTCACTTGCGGCACTGCTTGGCCAGCTTCATGGTGGATCCCTCAGCAAACTGCTTCATGCTGAAGTCCGTGCCACCAGCAGATCCCAGCTTGCAGAGCCCCTGCAGCCAGGAACAGTGTGGGATGGGAATGGATGTTGGCAACCTGATGTGTCTCCTGGACCCCCAGCAGGGGGGAGCAGCCACAGCCCACCCCAGGGCTCAGCCCTGGCTCCCCATCCCACCCTGCTCACCACGAGCGCACGGATGCGGATGCTGTCCCTCTCGCTGTGCTTGTAGATCTCCTTGAGCAGGTTGACGCCATTGGCCGTGATGAAGGAGGCACGCTTGGCCTTGTCAGCAGCGTGGATCAGCGCCTCCACCGCTACCAGCTGGTGGGCCTCAGTGACAGAGGCGCAGAGGGACAGCACACTGTCCATGATCCCCTCCAGCTCTAGCACCCTGTTCCCTGCATCTGAGGGACCCTGCAGCAGGCACGACACTGTCTGAATGGCCCGCAGCTTTCCCGGCAGCTCGTGCCCCTCAAACCAGCTCCTTCAGGGAAAGACCACCAGAAAGGGTCAGGATGATCTGCTGCCTCCTCCTGTCCCACCTGCTGGACCTCCCCCTCAGCAGGTCCGCAGTGGGTCTGCAGTCAGCTTTAGCACGGAGGTGCTGCCAGGCTGCAGGTGATAAAACCCCTGCCACCCCCAGGACACCCTGGCTCACCTCACATAGTCCTCACACAGATGGTGGAAGTTTTCCCTCTCAGCGTCACACTTCAGGTCCTCATACAGTTTGCTCAGCAGAACAGAGGTGCTCATCCGGGTGTTCTCTGTCACGGGCAGGCTGCCCAAGCTGCCACACACTGTGCTGCCCACCTCCAGAATCTTCTTCAGGCCTGGGAAGTGTCAGACAGCCCAGTGAGGGGCACAGTGACATTTGCACAGCTGGGGCAGAGGAGCACGATGCCCCAGCAGGACATTCTTAGCCATTCCACTAACCCTGGTCAATCACCCAGAGGCTCAGGCTGTTGTTGGTCTCCTTTGGTGACTTCCTGGGCACCACCTTGATGAGCAGGTTGAGGGCGTTGTCACGGCCATGCGCTGAGGCCCCTTCCAGCACTAGCAGCTCCAGGAGGTGCTTGATCAGCAGTTTCAGGTCCCTGGAGGAATCTTCCAAAAAAGACAGTGCCCAGCAGTCATTACCCTGGGCATGGCCTCACCCCCACTGTGGTACAGCTGGCAGAGATGCTGCCATGACCAGGGGTTCTGCCTCCTGTTAACCCTGGATCTCTGCACCTAACTGGGGCTCTCCCCATACAACAGCCAGCCAGAGCAGCCCACACTCACCCAGCACCAATGCATCCTCCTTCCCACGGAAGTCCTTCTGCAGCCCCTCCTTCAGGGAATCGAACATCACGTGCAGCAGGTTGCAGGCAGCCAGGGACACCTGCTCATGCTCCACACCCAGCACTGCTGCAAGACGGGGTGCCCCCAGTTCCGACAAGATGGCCGTGGTCTGCAGGTACAAGCACACCTGTGTCTTCCAGAGGCCTTGGGGAAGCTTTGGTGTTTCCCAGCCCCTTATCAGGATGGATTCCTCTCACAAGTTCAGGCCTGGCAGGTAACAGCTGACAGCTCCCCTGCCTGACACTCTGCAGCCTCCCCAGCATGGCTCTGCCCTGGGCCCAGCCGTGGGCTATGGTGGCACCTACACGAGAGCGGTGGCCGGAGCACAGCCCCACCAGTGTGCGCAGAGCTGCCAGCATCAGGTCAGCCTTGGCCGTGTCCAGCAGCTGCATCAGCAGCCTCACACCATCACTCTGGAAGATCTTCTCTGCTCCAGCCTCTTCTCGTGCCAGCACGATCAAGTTCTGTGCAGCCTGGGGAAAAAGAGTTCTGTGTGGATCACAGCAACACACTGTGCACAAGAAACTGCTGGCAGCTGCAGGCACCCACCCTCCACCCCTGTCCTGGGGAGTGTTCTGCGTGGGGCAAGCCTGGCCTGCCCAGGCAGCACCAGCTGGCCCAGGAGCAACAATCCTCCCCTCCTCTCCTCCCAGCCACAGCCCCACTGCGCCCCACCCCCCGAAGCTCAGACTTTCTGCTTCTTGTCCGCATCCTTTTCATCAAGATCCAGCAAGATCTGGAACATCTGCTCTACTTTCGAGTCCGTGCAGGACATGGCCTTCATCTGCAACAGAGCAGAAAGAGTGGCTCAGCCCTCCCCTTCTCCTGCCACCCACAGGCACAGCGGGGCTGGCAGCCCCTCCCTGCCCCGCTACCGACCTTCTCGTGCATGCTGCTGCCCAGGGCACGCAAGGCCTCCTGGAAGGCCTTGTTCTTGGGCTCCAGGCTCACGCAGCGCTGCAGGTCAGAGACAGCCTGGTCCAGGCGGCCCAGCTGCTGCAGGGCCTGGCTGCGGCGGAACAGCGCCTTCACATCCCGGCCGTCAGCTTCGATGGCTGTGCACAAGGGGGTTATTGCAGAGCCCACGGCCAGCCCCCACCTGCCCCGATGGGCAGCTCGGAGGCTGGTCTCCCCCAGCCCCCACTGACAGTACCTTTAGTCGCATCAGCCTCTGCTTTGGTGTAATCCTCCTGTAAGAAACAGGAAAGGGACACGCCTGAGCACTGCTGGCACAAGTCCCATGCTGCCCACGCCACTAGCTCTGGGAACTGGGGAACAGATGGGAACAGCATCACTGGAGACAGCGAGCCAGCACAGTGGGACAGGCTCTCTTTCCCAGAATACAACCCTCAGAGAGTGTCCAGGGAGCCCTACGGTCCCTGCTGCTTTTCAGGCACTTCTGATCTACTCAAGCCCCTAAAGTTCCTGGTGTTCACCCCCTGTCCCAGACACAGACCGCCTGCAAGAGACCAGAGACGCTGTGACTGCTCGGGAACAGCCCCAGCCAGCCGGGCAGGTTCCTGCAGGGCCGCGGTGACGCACCCGCCCGGCGCTCACCAGCTTCAGGTAACACGCAGCCCGGTTGCGGTGCAGCACGGCGCGCTCCGACGGCGCATCGCTCAGGCTCAAAGCTTCCGTATAGACAGCGAGGGCGGCTCCGTGATCCCCCGCCTGGAACAGCGCGTTACCCCGTGCCCGAAGCTGCTCCGCCGTCACCTGCCGATGGGCACCGGTGGGACACGGCCCTGGGGTCCGCACGGGCGGCTGTCCCGGGATGGACCCAGGACAGGGACCCCCGGGACAGGGACCCCCGGGACAGGCACCCTCCGGGGACAGGGACCCCCGGGACAGGGACCCGCCCGCCCCGGTCCCGCCCGGCTCTGCTCACCGGCTCCTCCATCGCGCCGCGCCCGTGACGTCACTGCCGAGCGCCTGGTAAACCCGGACACCGCCCCTTGTCACGTGACGGGGCGCGACCGGAAGCGGGCGGGACCGAGCCTGCAGCGCCGCCTTGCGGCCCGGCGGTGCCAGCGGTGGCCGCGGCAGCCCCGCGTGTGTCACCTGCGTGTCCCCCCCCGCGCCCCCTGCACCCCGGGATCGAGTGCTCCCCGTGCCACCCCGTACCGAACCCCGGGATCGAGTACTCCCCGTGTAACCCCCGTACCGAACCCCGGGATCGAGTGTCCCCACCGTGGAGCCCCGTACCGAACCCCGGGATCGAGTGCCCCCCGTGCCACCCCGTACCGAACCCCGGGATCGAGTGCCCCCCGNAACCCCGGGATCGAGTGCTCCCCGCCGTACACCCCCCCCGGGATGTCCCCCTACACCCTCCACCCCCAGCTGGCCCGGGGCACCCCGGGTGCGAGCCCCGCTGTGCACCGCCCTGCCCTGCCCTGCCCTGCCCGCCCCTCAGCAGCCCCGGCTGGGCCGTGTCAGCCTGGGGGCACCGCTGGAAGGCCGAGCGCTGGCCCGGTGCCCCCGCGGGGCTCTGCGGACCACCCGACAGGCACAGGGCAGCAGGCGGCGGAGGTGGCACCGTCGGGTCCGGTAGAAGTGGCAGAGGTCGATGGCCATAAGCAGGAGGATGAGGAGCCCATAGAGCCCCACGAAGGGCAGGGCCAGCGGGTTCCTGCGGGGTGGGCATTTCAGGAGGGGGCAGCCACGACCCTCCCCAGGCACAGTGGTACCGGGGAGGGCCAGCAGGGCCCACTGTGGGCCCCAAAGGACACCACAGCCCTGCCCCAGCACCACGAGAAGCTGCTGGGGCTGTGCCAGGAGCCCCAAGGGCCCCCCCTCCTCAGCAGCATCACCACTGGCCGTCCTGCTCACCGGAGTAGACCAGGGCTTGCCAGGCTGGACAGGTTCACTCCAGTGAGGGCTTCCAGGGCCAGCTGAGAGCAGCAGGACTTGAGAGCGTCCAGGCTGGGCTGGCAACAGTAGCGGTGGCCAGGGGGGTCAGTCAGCCGCGGGCAGTAGAAGCCGGAGTGGGAGAGGCCATCAGGGCCCACGTAGCCCTCGCAGAGGTGCAGGTTCTGCACCACGGCTGCAGTGGGGAGCAGGGCATTGGAGAGGGCTGGGAACACGTCCCCACTGCAGGGACCACGGAAACCGTGCAGTGCCTGTAGGACAGGCTGCCAGCCCCAGCAAGATGGTCTGTGCCGTGCTGCAGCAGAGCAGAGCCTCCCCGGTGCCAGTGGGGCTGGGCTGGGGGCTCACGAGTCCCAGGGAGCCTGGCTAATACAGCACAGGGGGCCCGGGCCAGCCCTCAGAGTGGGCTGCACCCCACGAGGCAGCACTGGCCGAGCACAACTGCCCCGGCACTGCTGCTGTGCATGCCGTGACCTCCAGTGCTCGCCCAGGCCTCAACAAGGGCAAACACGGACAAGGGTGGTGATGGAGGCAGAGAGGAGGGGAAAGCCCCTGGGACATCACCGCAGCCCCCCTTCCCCATGCTGAACCCCCTCCCTATTCCCCATCACCCCACAGGGACAGCACTCAGACCCCACAGATGTGCTGCAGTGGGAGTCACCCCAGCACCAGCACGTCTGGGCCACCATCCCCGGCAGGGACCCCCACCTCTCACTGCAGACTACTGCCTCCCAGCACAGACCCCCCAGCCTCCCTTCTGGGCTTCAGGGGAGCAACCCTCAAGGGCCAAGGCCCCATCAGGGAAGAGCTCAGGGAACAGGAGGGGCAGGAATGGGGCTGTACCTGTCCCAAGGATGCTGGGGAACAGAGCCGTGGTAAGGAGCAGCTGGAACAGGTGCCCATCCAGCATCTTCCTGGCCAGCCCTGGGCAGAGGCAGTTCTGGCTCCAGTGGAGGCAGAAACCACAGCCCCTCCTGCTCCCGCCTCCATCACAGCCTCCAGCAAGAGCCCTCAGAGCCATTAGAGCCTCCTGCACTCTCTCTGTCCACAGGGACCGGGGTGGAGGCGGGAGCATCACTAATGAGCTTCTGGGGCCAGGAGGAGGACGCCAGGCTCCTTTCCCAGCTGGATGCAAGGCACCAGCTGCTACATCCAGGGGCACAGTTGGGCACCTGGGCCCATCCTGGGAGTCTCTGAAAGGGCAGTGCACCAGGCCAGGGCACAGCACAAGCACTTCGAGGTGCTGAGCTTCCAGGGGCCACGCCCATGGGATGTGGATGGGCTGGGGGTTGTGCAGGAATCGTGGAATCACAGTCATGTAGGTTGGAAAAGACCTTTAAAGTCATCCAGTCCAACCCAAGCAAGCCAGAGCCGGGGCAGTTCCCTACCTCACCCAGTTCTTCTCAATGCCCTCCCTTCTGGCACCCTGGGCAGTGCCCCAGCGGGCCAGGAAGCATGGCATGTGGTTCCCACAGCAACCAGGAGGATGCTCTGGTGACACGGTGTCACTAGCTGCAACTCAGCCACCGTAGCTCCAGCAGAGTGGACTGCCAGGCTCACTCTGAAAAGGGGCGAGAGGCTCTGGAGTTGGGGGAGGCATTCCCACGCTTCACCCAGACACTGTTGCCTGCACAAGGAATGGACTCCCATCCCCCTGGCTCCTGCCCCGCACCAGGCACTGCCTGCCCCCAAGCACAGCTGGGCCTGGCCATGCCACCAGCCTCTCACAGGTGCATGGGGGGCTCCTGGCCAGATCTTCAAGCTGGCCTCTGCCTGCCTCAGAGTGCTGCCCTGTCTCCCCACAGCACACCGTTCCCACTCCCCTGAGAGCAAGACACAAACCACACACAGACCAGGGCTCTTGGAAACAGCCTTGTGTTTCCTATGAGCTCCAGGAGAGCTCAGTCCCAAGTCCACAGCACGTCCTCGGGCAGCTGCCCAACACCACCGGTGTTCCTGGCCTCCCCTTGCTGCCACACCAGTCAGGGGGAGCCCTGCGTGGGCCCCTGCCCCAGCCTTCAGGGTGTGAACGTGACAGGGCAGCAGTGTCTGTCCCACCAGCAGCAGCAGAGCCCACCCTGCTGCCCTCCCCAGCCATGCTCGGCCCATCTGGCACTGTGTCCAGCCCTGCCACAACAGTTCATTCCAAAATCTATCTGAGAACATGGAACTAATAAATTAGAAAGTGGCAGCAGCAGCCTCAGCCAGTCTGGCCCCTCCTGCCCATGCCCGCCACAGTGCTGCTGGCCCTGCTGCACTGCTGCACTGCGCTGCTCCTGTGCTGTCCAGCCGCTCCACTCCTGTCCTGCCCGACACTACCCCAGGCGGATGCGGAACGTGGCGATTTCCATGGGGTCCAGATGGATGTTGGTGCTGTTGGAGGCTGAGCCCAGCGGGTACATGAGCGTCAGTGAGGTGGGCTGCAGGGAGCCCAGCTCCAGCCCCTGGAACAGGCCTCCCAGAGACAGCTGGGGAAGAAGAGGCCCAGGTGAGGATGTGATGCCTGGGACAGCACTGTGCCCAGGACAGCCTGGCACACGCCATGACTGCCATGCTGAGGTCCCAGCCCAGCTCTGACCCAGTGGAGGTGTGGGGGCAGCCAGGTCCTACCTTGCCCTGGCTGGTGGTGCAGTTGAAGCCCAGATTCTTGGCCTCCAGGCTGCAGTCAAAGCCTTTGCGGTGCAGGATCAGTGCTGCCTCAGCTGATGGTAGTGAGTCATCCTGCAGGGAGCTGGAGCATGAGGCACGACACCAGGGACAGCAGGGGCAAGACCCCACCAGAGTCTCACTGTCCCTGGACCATAGCTCACCTCTGCCTGCAGCGTCCGCAGGTTGAGGATGTGGAAGTCACAAGGAAGGGTGGCGGCCAGGGGCACAAAAGAGCGCAGGGCTGGCAGGGCTGGCTTCTCCAGTGCCACTGGCATGACCAAGGCCTCAGCATTCAGGTGCACGGAGGTGATGTGGCTCAGCAGGGATGGGAAGCTGATGGGGCGCTCATCCTGCACCTGCCAAGCAGCACATGGGTCAAGGCAAGGCCCACAGAACCCCCCTTCCACAGTGCCTTGAGACCAGGCCCCTGCCAGCACAGTGCACACAGAGCTGCCCCTGTCCAGGCAGGTCCCCCCTCCCCAGCACCCAAACAGGACCCCAGCCAGCTGATGGTCAGGCTACAGACCTGCTACGAGTCTGGCTAGACTAGTGGCTAGCAGCTAGTGCACAAGACAGGGAGAGACAGCAGGGCCAGGCTGGCCATTACCTCGGGGCTGCCAGTCCTGGTGCCAGGGAAGCCCAAGGCTTTAAACATGGAGATCAGTTTGGAAAAGAAGCCGGAGCTCTGAATGGGTGCCACAGCACACGCAGAGGGCAGCAAGGGGATGGGACAAGAACACTGTGATTATGAGGGCAACGTGGCTCCACAGGGACAGACCCCACTGCATGTCCTGCTCTCCCCATGCCCCCTGCTCCAGGCCCATCCCTGCCCGTACCAGCGCCATGGGACAAGAGGGGAGAGGACACAGCATCCCATCGCATGCGTGACTTGCACATGTGATGCAAATGCCTGCGCCCTGCAGGTGCAGCCCCGGCCAAGGCAGGGCTGGGCTCTCCCATCCTGCTGCCTCACAGCCAGCACCTTGTTGGCAGTGCTGCGGCGCTCCAGGAGCAGCCGGAACCGGTTGCAGGTACGCTTGTTGTCCTTCAACCCCTGGCCCAGGCCCCGGTTGTCGTCCTGCATGAGGCGCCGGTCCAGGATCACCTCCAGCTGGCCTGTGGAGAGCGAGTCCCTGCATCCCAGGCTTTACCAAGCACCAGCCACACCCCACAGCACTGAGCTCCCGGAGGCAGCAGGACCAAGGCACTCTGTCCAGCCTGCAGCACCCTCCTCCCCTGCTTCCCTTGGGGAGGACACCCCCAGCTGCACAGCAGGTGCCCAAGGCACAGTCCCCAGCTCACCGCTGTGGAGGCTGGAGACCCCCAGGGCCTGAGCTGTGAGCAGTGTCAGGCGGCTCTGCACGTCCTGGATGTAGGCCATGGCAGGCATCGGGTAGAAGTTGGCCTGCAGTGGCAGCTTCCGCTGGTACCTACGGGCCTGGATCTGCCAACAGACAGAGAGCAGTGGCCAGAGGTGGCTCCCACAGTGCCTGCTGCCAGAGCACTGTCCCCCTGTGGGCAGCTGCTGTCAGCCCCCAGGCTGCTGCATACCTGGAAACCATTGAGGTCCGTGAAGAAGGTGTCATCACTCTCAATGTCAGTGCTGAAGCGCAGGGCCAGCTCCTTGTTGATGTGGTCACGGATGTCCACCAGGCAGGACACATCCAGGGACAGGCCCTCCACCCCTGTGGGTAGGCAGTGAGGGGCTGAGCCCCACAGCCAGCATCACCCAGTTCCCTGGGCCGGCGACACCTGGCACAGCCTCAAGATCTCACCTGGCACGTTGTACAACCGCACCACGGTCTGGACATGCTGGTAGTAGCTGGAAACCTCTGAGAAGAGGGGTCCCTCCATCACCCGCACCACTGGGGGGTCCCTGGGGGTGTAGGGCTGGGGAGAGGGAGAGCTGTGCTGAGGCTGCTGCCTGAAGACCACACTGTGGCACAGCTGTCAGCTGGCTTACAGGGGTGGACCCTGTACCTTGGCCTCGCCATCAGGCAGGAAGAGATAGGCCCCACTTTTGTCCTTGGAGGTCCTGGTGCCGTAGACGAGAAAATCACTGCTCACCCTGTGCACCTGCTGCTCTCCAGCTTGGCGCAGGCTCTGCGGGTGTGGGCCAGCACAGGAGTAAGAAGCAGTGGGATGTGCCCCTCTCCTCCTCCACCCCACGCCCTGTCAGAGCCCTGCACTCACCTGCAGCAGGCCCGTGCGCCCTAAGAAGCAGGCCTGTAGGTGCTGGTTCTCCAGGCAGAAGTCATCAGCAGCAGCCGGGAAGATGTGCAGGGGCACAGCCTCAGGCTTGCGCACGGGCACGTCCCGGCTGTGCAGGTACAGGCGCGTGGAGGCCCTCGGCGTGGCATGGCCATCCAAGGACTTGTGCAGCTGCAGCACACGCAGCCCCAGTGCAGGCAGGCGTACCAGGACAGACACCTGCAGGCAGCATGGGCACCTGAGCCAGCCCCTCATGTCTGGGGAATAGCTGGGGGTCAGTGGGGCACTGCGGGGCCTCTGCTGAAGGGGGGACATGCAGGGGATCTGGGGGTTCGACAGCTGTGGGATCTCATGTTATGGGGCAGGGGTAGAGTGGGTGTGTCCTGGTAGCGTGCAGGATAGGAGGCTGGCACACATGGGCTGTGGGTGTGGGGCCCCCCATACCTGGTAGACATCGGGCACCACATCAGTGGCAGAGTTCCACACTGCACTGAGCTGGGATGGCAGGGGCTGCCCCTCCTCGGAGAGCACACGCACGTGCGGGGTGTCCACCAGCACCGGCACCACGCTCAGGCGCTCCTGCTCCAGTGGGTTGAACACCACCAGGAACCTGTGGGGGTAACACAGGGATGGCACCCAACCTCACAGCATCCCTGATGACACACGTCCCACAATACCTACAGATCCACTGCACCTATCCACAGCTTCACAGGTACTCCCTCACTGCCTCCCCACAGCCCCATAAGTCCCCAGAGCAAGGCAGGAGGCCCTACCGAGGTGAGGTGTCCAGTTTGATCACTGTCCTCTCTGGGAGAGAGTCCTGGCTGGAGCGTGTCTCATCCTGGGGAGGAGTAGTAAACAATAGGGGTGTGCCCAACCGCCCCTGCAGCTGGGCCCAGGGACATGGGAAAAGCTGGGGCCCTTTTCCTGGCCTCTGCAGCACGGAATTGCTCCTGGGAGCATGGGGAACAGCGTGCCAGAGCACTCCTCACCATGCCAAGGAACGGTGCAGCCGGGTTGTGGTGGTATGTGTCCTTGTCCCCCAGCACAAGGTAGTGCGCAGCATTGATGATGACACGCTTGAGGTTGGTGAGGGAGTGGAGCAGCCTGGGCAGAGGCAGAGTGAGCCACCTGGCACCATCACCCCCATCTGCCCCAGGACTGCCCCAACACCCTCTACATCTCCCCATGAAAGGAAAGACCTCCCCACAGCATCCCCATACCTAGCCATTCTCATTCCCAGCATCGAGCCCACCAGCCCCACCCTGAGACAGGCTCTGAGGACACCCTGACCCCCACACGCACCGGACTCCATAGTCCACGGCCACAGCCTCCTTGGCAGTGCCAGCGATGGCATCATGGTGCTGGAAGAGGCCCAGGTTGCGGCGAGCGTTGGTCAGCAGGGCGTAGTCAGAGAGCGGGTACCTGCCATCGGCACCGGCACGGCGGGCGTGGGCCAGTGCCAGGCTGTACAGGATCTCTGCCCCCCTGCACAAGGACAGAGGCACTGAGGGTCCCCACCCTGGTGCTACAGCACTGGGAGGGCTGGCCTGGGATGGGGACGGCAAAGGCACACACTGCCCTGGGACTGGGGGAGCCCTTGGCACTGTGTGCACCAGTCCAGTGTGCTGGCAGCTGGCACAGACCGGGGGTTGTTGAGCTCCCAGATACTGCCCGGCCACCCCTCACCCTTGTCCCCTGCACACCTCCCGTGCCCCATGGAGCAGCCCACTGCCCCTCACCGGAGGTGGGACTCCAGCACCCGGTCCAGGCTCTTGTAGAACGGCCGGGAGGTGAAGTATCCTGTCCAGTAGTGATCCTCCCGGTCCGCATAGGAGAAGAAATCCCCAGTCAGAACCGGGAACCCGGGTGGTCTCATCCCCGGCACGATGCCCACTTTCTTGTACAGGGCATCAAAGTAGTCAGAGAGTGTGCCAAACTGTGCCTGCAAGACAGCACATGCAGCCCTGAGCCAGGGCTCCTGCAGTGGGAGCTCTTATCACCCCTTCAGGACTGCTCACCCCTCCAACTGTGCTCTGCCACAGCTTCCTGCTGCCCCCAGCCCCACAGAGCTCTCCACACATACCTGGACGTGGAGGTCAGGCCGGGAGTTGAGAAAGTCAAAGATGCGCTGGTAGTTGAGGAACTGGGCGTCCCACTCCTGTGGCTTGTCATAGCGGAAGTCATCTCCCAGGGGCACCAGCAGCACCTTGCTGCGGTACAGCTTGGACTTCTTGCGGTACTGGTCCAGCAGCAGCTGGGCTCTGTACAGGGGTCAGGGCATGAGGCCGGTCCCTGGTGGCCCACAGGGCTGGGAGCCATGTGGCCCTGGCCCTGCCGCACTCACCGCTCGGCCACGTTGGCATCAGTGATGGCGCGGGGAGGCACCTTCCAGGGACAGTTGATGCGGCCCCCAGGCAAGCGCTTAAAGTCAAACTGGCAGCAGATCTTGGGGTCTGGGCCACAGGTGTGGGGCACATCGTAGCTGTAGAAGGGCATCATGTGGCACAAGATGTCGGTGCTGCTGTCTGGATCTGTGGGACCAAGGACAGGTGAGCACCAGCAATGGTTCTCCCTTGCCTGTCCCTGAGCAGTGAGGCCCAAAGACAGTGGTCTGACAGAGCAGAGCTCAGAGCTCAGAGAGCACAGCAGCCTCCCCCAGTGTGTTGCTGGACATGGTAGTATGCGGAAAGCCACCCTGAGGCTGTCCCACAAGACAGAGACATCGCCTCCCAGTGCTTGGCTCATCTGCACAGAAAAATGGCTGGTAGCCATTCTCTCCTGCCACCTGCCCCACAGGGCCCCCTCTGCAGTCCCCTCCCAGCAGGGCCTCACCCCACGTCTGTCTCCACATGAACTCCAGGTTCTGGGTGGCAGCAAAGTGCTTCTTGATGGTGTAGTGCACGCGCTGGATGAGCATGGCTGTCAGGTTGGAGCGCTTCAGCAGGTAGGGCATGGTGGAGCTGTACCCGAAGGGGTCTACGGCCCAGCCCGACCGTGGTGTCACACCTGGGGGCACAGAGACCTGTCAGCCCCACGCTGGGCCGGCAGCACCTCCCGTGAGGAGGGTCCTGTCAGGACCTGCAGGCCTGCAGCACATTAAGCAGGCCCCCAGCAAGCATCTTCCCAGCTCTCACCAATGTTTTTCTCTAGCCACTGGTGGCCCTCAATCAGCTGGTCAATCATGGCAAAGTAGTGGGAATTAGCCTCATCAGGCATCACCCAGCCGCCTGTCACCATCTCCAGCTGCCCATTGCCCACCAGCCTGTGAGGGGAACACCCAAGATGTGACCAGAGCCCTGCATAAGCCACACATCTATTGCAGAGTCCCCCTGCTCTGAGCCACCTACAGTCTACCTGCAACTGCCACTGCCATTTCCCCCTTGTCATGCTGTCCCCATGCAGAGAGTCATCCCTCCACAGCCCAGTGCCAGCCAGAGCCCATTCCCACACACCCTCCACTGTGTCCTCCATCCCCAGCACTCTCAGGGCAGGGGGCATACAAGGGGGCCCTGTTTCACCACACAGTCCTGCTCTCCAGGTCTCCCACCCTTCCACGGGTACCCTGGGCCTTGCACACAAATTTCCCAGCCCAATCAGCACAGGGCCCAGGGCAAGATCTGTCCCCCCCTGCTCTCTCATCCCACATGGTAGTGGCTCTGAGATCTGACGGCACTGGGAGACTGCTGGCAGTTTGAGAGCAGCCCATGCTGAGCAGTGCAGGGCCCATGGCCATGGCACTGCAGCCCAGGCAGCCTTGCAGTCCCTAGGGCGCTTCCCTCACACACCCCATGCTCTCAGCTGCCTGGGAGCTAGGTGGGCAGTGGGGCCAGGTGGGCAGCACTACCTGCGCACAGCAGCCCGCTTCTGGGCACTGATGTTGTCCCACCACTTGGAAAAGAAGGAGATCTCGGACCAGATGAAGCGCCGGCGTGGGTCCTCCTGCATCTTCAGCAGCATGCTGTTGAGGATGTGCTGCGTCTGGTCGTAGTAGTACTTGTCGAAAGTCTTGATCCAGCCTGGCAGCACAGGTGGGGGTCACTGTGGGGGGCCCAGGCTTCCCTGCCAGCCCTGCAGGGTAGCAGCAGCTAGGCCAACCCCGGTTTCTCACCTGGGTCATTGTGGGAGTGTGGCACCACAAACACCTGTAGCGGCTCTGTATCCCACTCATTGGGCTCGTAGGTGATGTCAAAGCCCTGCTTCCAGACACCACCATCCTGGTTGTCAAACGGCAGCAGAGAGTACACAGCCAGCATCTGCGGGTAGGAGACAGGGCTGAGAGACCTCTGAAAGAGTAGAGCCAGGACCCCACAGATGCCCAGGTATGGACCCCTCACACCGGCAGAGCCACCAGTCTCTCACCTGCAGGTCTGGGCTCTGCCCTTTGCCCCCCAGAGCAAACTGGCAGTCTTGCGGGGACACAGAGAGGAAACTTGGGCGACTCTCAGCAGGGAGCACCCAGGAGCCATTCGGGGGGTGCTGGGGCAATGCCGGCTGCCCCTCCGCATGGGCTGTCAGCTCCAGCACCGAGTCCTTAATGTGGCTGATAATCTCGTGGTTCTCCTCCAGCAGCTGCTCCAGCTGTTCGATCCGGTTCTGTAGCACCGAGATCTGGCTCTGGGGGCACAGAGGCCACAGTGAGGGGCAAGAGGTCACCCACAGCTGTGGGAAGCCAGTCTTGGTCCTGGAATGCCCAGAGGCCAGGGCTGGCTCCCCGTGAATTTCCCTGGCTGAATGTCCCTGTTTGCCATCCCAGGACCGCTCTCTATCACCCCAGGCCCTCCAAACTCACCCTGGGGAAGTTGCCCCCACTCTGGTGTCGTGTGGGGTCATGCTGTACCCGGTCCAGCATCAAGTAGAGGGAGAAGACGGCCACGCAGAAGATGGCAGCTCCACACACCGTCACCTGCTTCTTGAGCTTCATCCCGAAGGGCTGCAGGGATCACCTGCGCCGGGGCCGGGGCAGCCAGCTCGGGCAGCGCAGCCCTCGCCGCGGCCTCCTGCCTCCTCCTCCAAGAGCCCTCACCGCGTCCTACTTGCCTTAATCCGACTCTGGGTATTTATTTCTGCCGACGGGGCCAGCGCCGGGGCCGGAGAGGCCGCGCGGCCCCGCAGAGCTGGCAGCGCCCGGGGCCGCGCTCGGGCCCC
>PYHW01010538.1:248182-269988 GCA_013186435.1 Turdus rufiventris
TGGCACCGCCACCACTCCGCTCGCACCCGGGGCGGCTCCGCAGCCCGGCCCAGGGCCTCGCATCGCCCGCCGGGGCCCGCCGGGATGGGCCAGGCCAGGCCAGGCCCCGCCCAGCGCTCCGCCCGCCGGGCCGGGCCCCGCGGGGCGGCACCGAACCGGCACCGAGCCGGCACCGAGCCGGCACCGAACCGGCACCGAGCCGGCACCGAACCGGCACCGAACCGGCCGGGCCCCGCGGGGCGGCACCGAACCGGCACCGAACCGGCCGGGACCCAGCGGGGGCGGTACCGAACCGGCACCGAACCGGCACCGAACCGGCACCGAACCGGCACCGAACAGGCCCCGAACCGGCTGGGACCCAGCGGGGGCGGCCCCGGGAACGGCAGCCAGCCGAGCCCAGATGCCGGTGCCCATCCCAGTTCCCTGACCGTGATTCCTCCCACTGTGGCCCAGCCCTGTGTGCCCCAGCCCTGTGTGCCCCAGCCCTGTGTCCCCATCCTGGTACCCTGTCCGTGATCCCTGTCCCACTGTGCCCCATCCCTGTGTGCTCCATCCCAGATCCCTGTCCCGGTGCCCTGTCCCAGCCCTCAGCCCCAGTGTCCTGTCTCAGTACTCCCCATGCCAGTTCCCGTCCTGGTACTTGATTTCGATATTCCATTCTGGTGCACCGTGTGCCCAGTCACAGTGCCCCATCCCGGTGTGTGTCTTGTCCCAGTGCCCTGTCCCAGGGCAGTACAAGCCCGTGTCCCCTCACAGTTCCTAGATGCACAGCTCCAGAGCTCGTGTGTTTATTGTACAAGATGAAGCCGGGCAGGAGCTTTGGGGGCCCTGTCCCACGCTGGGGCATGCAGGAGCCCCTGCCCTGGGGCTCAAGCACCACACAGCCACCCTGCAGTACCCGCTGCCCAGACAGGGCTCTTGCTGTGCCCCTAAGCGCTGCCATGGGACAGCTCCAGGGCCCCTGGCGCTCTCTGTCACCGGTGCCTCTTGCGGATGGCAATGAGATCCTGGTGGATGGTGCTGAAGCTGGGCCGTTTGCTGGGGTCATACTCCCAGCAGCGCTGCATCAGCTGGTACACCTCCTCAGGGCACTGCTCGGGAGGGTCCAGCCGCACACCTGGGCCAACAGGGATGGGGACATGGATCACCGGCCGCTCACCCCCCATAACCCCACCTGGGCCATCCCACGGTCACAGCTCCGCAGTGCTGGACCCACAGCTCTTGGTGGCTCTCGGGAGCCAGCCCCAGCCATTTCCCCTACCCTGCTCCACTGCCTCCCGTGTCTGCTGGTTGCTGAGGTTGGCATAGGGGACAGCACCCAGGCTGAAGGCTTCCCACAGCAGGATCCCAAAACTCCAGACATCACTCTCGGAGCTGTATCGGCCTGGGGACACGGTGCAGGACAAATCATGTTGGCAGGGAACACACATGTCACCACTTCCCAGCTGTGCCCATGCTCCTGAGGTGCTATGGGTCTCTGCCTCCCTCCCCAGGACCAGGTGTGTGAGAGTGGGATAGTGCCAGACTCCTGGCTCCCAGATAAGCTGTGGGGTGCCCAGCTCCATCCTGTACCATAATTGAGTGCTTCAGGGGCCGTCCACTTGACAGGGATTTGCTTCATCCCCCCTGTGGAGGCATAGATACCATCCTCCTCCTCCCGTGACATCCCAAAATCACTGATCTTCAGGGTGTTCCTCTCCGTCACCAGGCAGTTGCGAGCAGCCAGGTCCCTGAGACAGCCCCAAGCAATCAGCCCCAGCTGTCCCTGGGGCTCCACCTGGCAGGGGATGGGGCGGTGAGGATTCCAGGGCTCCCCCTGTCCTGCCAGGGCCCACCTGTGGATGCAGTGCTTGCTCTCCAGGTACTCCATGCCAGCAGCAGCATTCTCTGTCATCTTGATCAGTTCCTTCACCCGGAGGTGGGGACCCTCACTGCGCAGGAAGGTCAGGAAGTCCCCCCCTGTGCCCAGATTGCAGAGGGGTGGGTGCCCGGGCACACCTGGCAGGCTCACCCACCCCGTGGGGACCGCAGGGATGGGGCCACTCACCCTGCACCAGCTCCATGACAATGTAAATGGGCTGTTTCTGCGTACAGACACCGATGAGCCGCACGATGTTGGGGTGCCTGTACTGCTTGAGAATCCTGTGGGGACAAGGATGGGCACCGTGAGTTCAGGGGGGCCTGGCTGCCCTGGGCACCCATTGCCATCCCCAAGGCACTCTGCCAGCCAGCCCAGGGACACAGCACGAGGGTGCTGCAGTCCCAGCAGGGTCAAACAGCCCCAAGAATGGACAGATGTGACAGGAGAAGCCCAACAGCTACACGGACCTGGCTTCCTGCAGGAACTTGGCCTTGAGCTCAGGTGGAAGGGTTTCCCGGCAGGATTTCACAGCAACGGGGGTGTTGTCAGCACGCAGGCGTCCGCTGAACACTTCCCCAAAGTTACCCTTCCGAGACACAGGTGCACCAGGCTCAGGTCACCATGTACAGTACACATGGCAACCCTTGTCCTCCTGCAGACCCTGTCAGGACAGCCCTGCCCTCCTGCAGACCCCAGAGCACCCCATCTCACCCGACCAATGCGTTCCCCCAGCAGCACATCCTCGTGGTTCAGCACCCATTTGTCCTGCAGCAAACAGACACCAGTGAGCTGCCCCTGGCCCACACACCCTGCAGCTCCCTCTCAGGCACAGCCCCAGGTCAAGTCCCCCTGTCTAGCTGGAGAAGCATATCTGAGAGCTGGAGAAGCTCTCAGCCCAGCCGTCAACAGGAGAAAGGGCCAGGCAGAGCTGCCCCTGCACAGAAGGCCCCGTCCTGCTCCCCACTGCCTGTATCACCTTGGGCACAGCCCTGGCCAAGACAATGCCACTCTTGCGGGTGATGGGCTGCTGGCTCTGCAGGAGGTGCTGGATGAGGAGCGGAATGGTGGGGAAGCTGTCACCCTCCAGCCGAAACATGTCCTGCAGGGAGGGAGGCGAGAGATTGTGATGGGCAGGAACATCTGTCTGCCCATGCAAGGCCACCCCAGCCACCCCTCCTGGTTGTGGTCACTCACATTGACAGCCTGGATGATGAAGTGCCGGGGCTGCCCATCCCACAGCACGCTGAGCACATACTCCTGCTTGCCCTGGCTCTCCCGCACCAGGAAGTCCCCACTGCAGGTCAGCAGCTCCTGTACCTCCGAACGTGGGATGGCCCCGTGGTACCAGACCTGCTGGCACAGCGGCTTCTGCACGTCGGGGATTAGGGGCACGGGGGGCGGCAGCTGGAAGGAGACAAGGTGAGCCCAGCCATGCACACTGCTGAGCTGTGCTGGAGATGAGGCAGCAGCAGTGTCTGGAAGCTGTGCCCAGGGCAGGTGGGAGCAGAACGTGGAGGTGAAGCAAGGGGGACTGTGTGGCCAGAAAGGAGAGGACAGGCTCAGCAAGGCAGCTGGGTGGAGAGCAGGGTGGCTGGAGGCACCCAGGGACTCACCGAGTACTTTGGGCTGAAGATGCCCGTGATGTGGTTCTTGAGGGTCTCCAGTGCGCTGGTCCCACTCCGCTCCTGCTCCTGGAAGGAGGCACAGGCTGTGCATCAGCCGTGTACCCCATCCCCGCAGCTGCCAGGGCAGGGGAGGTGAGGCTGACTCACAGTGGAGGAGACGGACTGCCGATCCTCTGGCAGAGGCAGGGCGGGCAGGGGGTCCCTGGTGCCCAGCTCTGCCAGCTTGCTGGCCAGCAGGTCCCGCTGCACCTGCAGCTTGGCCTGGGCACAGAGGCAGCTCTCGAGCTGCTGCCGTGCCACGTGCAGCCCCTGTCGCCTGCCCAACAAGTGCACCCTGGGGAGGGGGCAGGGCGGTCAGCACCCGCTGCCCTCGCCCCTCGCCCCCCTCTGCCGCACCTCACCGCTCCGCGGGGCTCCGGCCCTGCTCCTCATCATGGATCTGTGCCTTCAGCTCCTGCATCTGCTGCTCCTTGGTACTCACAGCCTCTGTGGCGGCCACCAACTCCTCCTCAACCGATGTCAGGCTGCAAGAGAAGTGTGGCAGCGGAGGCCTTAGCCCCTGCTCCTCACCTGCCCCTGTCCATGGCTAGTCCCACTCACCAGTGCTGGACACTTTCAAGGGTCAGCTCATTCAGCTGCAGCTCCCCCGGCACCAAGTTCTCTGTGTCCTCCAGCAGGCTCTCATCAAAGGATACAGCTGGTGGCACCTCAGATTCATACCTGTGGGCACCCAGCACAGCTCTGCCTCCACATGCCCCATGCCGGCCGCTGCCACCCAACGGCAGCACGGCCGTACCCGGCAGAAAGGCTGCAGCTGCGTGGAGCCGTACTGGTGGCTCTGGATGAAGCTGCTGTACTCAGTGGCAGGGTCGATGGCCTGGATGGCACTGGCGATCTCCTGGTGCACGGCCAACATATCCTCTTGTACTAGGCTGCTGATGCTGCAGTACTCCCTGAGAATCTCCTTCCTGTGGGAGCACTGCTGGTTCTGGGGGGCCATGGGGATGCCCAGGGCTTGGTAGTGGGGTGCAGGGCTGGCAGCAGGGCACAGGATGGGCAGTGGGGCATGGGATGGGCAGCAGGGCAGGCAGGGCTCTTACAGGACGAGGACCATCTCCTGCTGCAGACTGTAGAGGGACTGATGCAGGCTGGGCAGCACCCGCTGGTAGTGGTGCTGGTGGTGCAATGCAGCTGCCTGCACAGCCAGCACATACTGGTTGTGCAGGGCATAGAGCTTCCAGAGGCTGCGCACGTACTTCTCCTTCGCCTTGTCCCGCTCCTTGTCTGTGGAGAGAAGCTGTGGAAAACCCCAAGCACATCACCTGTCCCAGCCCTGGGGCAGGGCTCAGAGGGTGAGGGCTGGGAGAGGCTCCCAGGGCAGGCAGGGGGACCAAGCCTGGGGTGGTTACACAAAGATATTCCTAACCCACAGCGTGGGGTCCCAAGGCCCCCTGAGTTCTCCCCGGCTTCTTGAGAGGCTAGGCCCCCCTCTGTGCTGCCCAACCCCAGAACCCCCACCCTCTCCAGGCTGGGCTTTAGTTTCCACAGAGTGCAGGATGCTCCGGCCATCCCACAAGGGAAGCTGGGAGGTCAGGCAGGGGACAGGGGCCAGGCTGGCACCTTTGCTGGCCTCCTGGTACTTGCGTTTGGCCTGGGCGCTGTCACGTGCCAGGCTGCGGTACTGTGCCTTCAGCTTCTCCATCTCCTGCTGTGTCGTCTGGAGAGGGACATGGTCAGGGAGTGGGTCCAGAACATTCTCTTGTTCCCCTGCTGGCTCCAACTTACCCGGCTATACTCCTGGCTGAGTTGCTGCCACTGCTCGCTGAAGGCCTTGCGCAGCTGCTGCTTGTCGCGGATGAGCAGGCTCAGCTTGGCCAGCGGCCCCGCCGCCAGCTCCTCCGCGTGTCGCCGCAGGGTCTGGCTCAGTGTCTCTGTCTGGTTCACCAGCACCCACCAGGACTGCAAGAAAGGGAGTCAGGGATGGCACAGAGGTGGCATCCTCCAGCAGCACACTGGGCTCTGCAGGGCACCGTCCTACTCTGGGGCATCCCTACCTTCTCAACCTGACCGCCTCGGTCGCCATGGAGCTGCCAAGCACTCTCCTGCTTTTCCAGCTGGGAGAACATGTGGTGCAGCATCCCTGCATACTCCCGGTCACTCTTGGCCCGCTGTGACATCCACTTCTTCATCAGCTCCAGGAGCTGCAGCTCCCCATCCTGCAGCCGCAGCAGTGCACTGTGCCCCTGCGGGCACCACAGCTCTGGCCCAAAGCCCATAGCACTTCTGTCCAGCCAGGGGAAGTCTGTGGGGCAGCAGGACAGCCTGAGCCACAGCTGCTGCTCTGCACTGCCTGTACCAGTGGCATTTCACACCCTCCAGCCCCATCATCCAGTCTGTGCAGCAGAGACAACCCCCCCCCACCCACTGCAAGCAGCCTTGAAAAGCACATTCAAAAAGAGGGATGAGTGCTTCGAGCCCTGTGGGAGCTGGGGGCTGTGGGGATGGCAAGGAGGAAGTGTGGAGCTGTACACAGCAGTGTCACCTCTGCCATGCACAGGGCTGCTCCCCAAGGGCAGTGCCACCGTGCCCCCCACCCCTGGCAGGCACCAGCCCCTCCTGTCTGGCAGCTGCAGTCCTGTTCTGCCCATTGCCACTGTCACCCCTGTGCCTGCACTGTAGGAGCTCCCAGGGGCCGGGGCACTGGTGAGAAGCCAGCAAAAGCAGAAGAGTGTGCTGAGCCCCAGAGAAAGGAACTGAACCTGGACACATTCCAGCACACAGGACCCCAGTAAGGCCTTTGGGAGCCAAATGATCCCAGTGGCAGTCCCTGGGTGCCCTGCCCTGAAGCAAGAGTGCAGCAGGAGCAGCAGAGTGCTGGGGCACCTCCCTGTACAGGGCAGGATGTCCCCTGGCACAGCCCTTGATCTCACCAACACCCACCCCCCCCAGCCCTACAAAGGAGTCCCCCCTTTCTCTGCTAGTACCCCACCAGGACACAATCCTTCCAACCTACATTGATTGCTTGATCTTCGTTGTGAAGCTGCTGCTGACGTCCTGCTGGGGCTGAGACTGGTGTGGTCTGGACCTGGTGCAGATCTGGCTCCTGGGGAGGAACAGGAAACCCAGGGCTGACCATAGAGCCATTGCGAGATTTCCTGCGCTTCCACCCCTCCCTGCCAGTCCCCACGCCGACCCAGCACACAGCTCTGCTGCAGCTGGGCAGGTCCCAGCCCCACCACCCCTCCCTGCTGGCTCACACCAGGGCCTGACCTGTGTACCTGGGGCTCCACTGCTCCTGTGGAGCCTCCACTCAGCGCCGGTGCCACCCAGCACAGCCCCCTCAGCCGTGCCTGCTGCTGCCTGCCTCCCAGTCCTGCTCCATGTCCCTGCGTCTCCAATGGACTGGGGGACCCTGAGGACTCTGTGCAGCCCCACTAAAGGGTGGCCACCCTGCCACCATCCCCAAGCCTGGCCCTTGCGACCGTGAAAGGCAGCAGGACAGAGCAGCCACTGACGGACCCCCACAGTGCCATGGCCCAGCCCTTGCTGCCAGCCTGCACTCACACAGGCGGGATCACCCTCCCTGTGGCAGCCCTAGGCACGTCCCCTTCCAGAGGGCTGCACGGGGGGCACTGCTCAGCCCCGGCAGCTGCAGGGCACAGGGACAGCGGCCACCAGCACTGCTGCATGGCACAGGGACAGCGGCCACCAGCACTGCTGCATGGCACAGGGACAGCGGCCACCAGCACTGCTGCAGGGCACAGGGACAGCGGCCACCAGCACTGCTGCATGGCACAGGGACAGCGGCCACCAGCACTGCTGCATGGCACAGCCTGGCACCGCTGGCTGTGCCGGCCTGAGCCCTCTCCTGTGACCGGCAGTGAGGCTCCAGGGCCAGAGAAGCTTCAATGTCACCTGCAGGACACTGCCGGGCCGATTCCACTTTTAGAGGAAGTCGAAGCGTGTCGGGCGGGAGCTTTGCTCATTTTCCTTCCCACAGCGGAGCAAAGCGGGGTGGCCACGCCCGGCAGCAGCTCCAGGCCGGGGCTGCCACGGTTCTGCTTCTCCCACCACCAACATCCCTTCAGCGTCCCCTCCCGCCTGGCTGCTCCTCTGACCGAAAGGGCGACAGCTCCGGCTGTCCTGGGGAGCCCCGGCTGCTGCCCGGCCCCATCTGGTGAGCAGAGCAGAGCAGAGCAGAGCAGAGCAGAGCAGGGCGAGCGCGCCGCAGCCCGTGCAGGCCACGGGGACCTCGCTCCTGACCGACCTCAGGAAGCCACTGCAGCCCCCGACAGCGAGGCCGAGGGACTCTGCAGAGAGGAGCTGCCTCGGTGATGGAGCACAGCCCCAAAAGGCTCTTTTGTGGGGGCCTGGGACCTGTGGAGGGCTCGGTGAGCTGTGTCTGCAGCTTGGCCACAGCACGAGTGGGGCCCAGGCCCAGCCTGGCCTTTCCTACACCCGGGACATCGTGCTCTGGCTGCAGGGTGCTCGACACAGGCGCTGCAGCTGGACCCCAGGCTGTGATGAAGGGACTGAGCCTCAAGCTGGGGGAAAAGGGTGCAAGGTCCCCAGACCTTTCCCACGCACACACCCCACACAGTCAGTTTCTGAATTAGCTGCCCTGGATGCAGATCCCCATAAGCAGCTGCTTCCCCTCACCCAGGTGAGAGATTCCCTGCACCGCTGCTGCCCACAGCCAGGGAAGGGCAGGCCCTGGCTCCATCCCACCCCCTGCACAGAGAGCTGGGCACCCTGAGGCCCACAGGCTCCACAGCCAGGCCACTGCCCCAGCTGGGGCACCCTGGCATACAGAGCACAGGCAGCGGAGCTGGTTTGCATAGTTCTGAACATTTAATAACTCAGTCTCTCTAGCGTTATATCCACATCCATTAAATTAAAAACAGGCTCAGGAGGCAGCTCCCGGCTGATTAAATTACAAGAAAAAATTACTGTGCACCAAAAAGTTGTTATAGAAAAATAGTCCTGTGGCCCCTGGCCAGTGGCTCTGTCCATGGCTGGCACAGGTGGGAGCCTGCACCATGGCCCCAGTGTGCGGCGGCGGACGGCAAAGGGGCTCGTGGCACTGGCCCCCAGCCCACAGGGAAGGGGCAGCAAGGGGAAGGGCTCCAGCGGGGAGCAGAACAGATTGTCACCAAGTGGGGGCAAGGCACATCGGGGGGCTAGGGCTGCAGGAATGCTGGGCACTGCCCAGCACAGGCAGGACGCAGGCAGAGCTGGGGCAGTGCTGGCACTGGCACTACCTGACAGTCCCAGCCAGCAGCACCTACAGCCCTGCCCAGGGGCAGAACACAAGGGGCCCGAGGCAGCCCCCCAGAGCAGGGATGTGCGAGGGGTCCCTGCCCAGGCGTGGGCTGTGCCATGGGCACAGGGTCAGGCGGTGCCCAGCCTGATGCTCCCCGGTGCCAGGGCCCCTGCCCGCTGCAGGCAGCAGCGGTGGGATGGGCAGGCAGTGGGCAGCAGCAGCTGAGGCCTGGCTGTTATTGCTGTTGAAGGGCACGGGTGGAAGCGGACAGGCCCAGGGGAGGAGGCAGGGAGCTGGGACACAACGAACTGAGCCTGGGACACAGCTCCGCAGGGGACAAGGGTGGGAGAGGCAGGGGGATGCTGTGGCACAGGCTGGGATCAGCCCTGGGCGCAGAGCCACCCCTGCCCCAGCCAGCCCACCTTGAGCCATGGCAACTCAGGGCCTTCACACGCTGCCCAGCCTGGAGAACTCACAGGACCCCAAGCAGCAGCCATGCACCCAGCAGGGGCACCACTGCCACCAAACACCTCAGCATGGGACACGGGATGGGTGCTGGGCCAGGAGAGATGGTGCAAGACTGGGACGGTGTTGTGCTGGGGATGGTGCCTGCAGGACCATGCCTGGCCACCCAGACTGGGGCTGAGGGATGGTGACAGTGGGTGGGAGCCCCGGGCTGCTGCAGTGCAGGAAGAGGACAGGGGCAGAGTCCAGGGCCCCTCAGCCTCACCTGCCCCAGCCCTGCGGTGCTGGGCAGGGAGGAGGGAGGGGCAGGAGGGCTCATCAAAGGGCACTTTGGTCTCTGATGAAGGCAGTCCTCTCGCTGTGGGCCTCATAATCCTCACCGTCCGACTCAGAGGGACCCTCCTCTTGCCAGATGTCAGAGGGGAGCCCCTTGTAGGAGATGATCCCGCTGTCCAGGGCATATACTTTTACACCCCGCAGGCTGAAGCCCGAGCGTGCTTGCAGCACCAAGAAGACGGTGACAAAGATGATGACGATGAGGATGCAGCTGAGGCTAGCGATGAGGACAGGCAAGTTGACCGGAGGGGGGGCCTCAGCTGGTCCCTCGCCATCTGCCAGGGCAGGGGACGCACGGCTGCTCTGTGTCTGGTGGGAACAGGAGAGGTCCAGGCTGCTGAAGTGGGAGTGCGCAGGACAGGTGAGGCACTGGTTGGGGCCAGGTCCCGCACAGGTGGCACAGGAGGGGTGGCAGGGCAGGCAGAGGTGCGGTGCAATGGGCTCCACGCTGTTCTCCAGGTTGTAGTGCGTGCTCTGGACACCGGGTGCGAAGCCAGGAGGGCAGCGCTTCAGGCAGCTCTTCTGGTGCAGGTAGTACCCCTCCTCGCAGACTATGGGACAGGCAGGGTCAGCACGGGCTGGGGGCTGCCTGGGCCCACATTCCCTCCCTGCTGTCCCCATACTCACCCACGCAGGTCTGGCTGGGGGTCAGGGTCTTGCAGCCACTGCTCTCCAGCTGGTTGGAAAGGCTGGGGGAGTCGGTGGCCGTCCCATACAGCACAAGTGTGAACTTGGTGAGCGTGCCTGCAACAACACAGAGTGAGGACCACAGAGAGGCCACAAGACCACCCATGCCCACGACAGGCACAGGGAGGGGGCTCATGCTGGTCCCCCCATCCTGGCTGCCAGGGGCCAGCAGGGTTGTGCCCACCACCTGAGAGTGTGCCTCTCGTGGGGCCATCAGGAGTCCCAAGGGGCAGGGGGTGAGCTGGCATGGGGTCTCCTTCTGCCTGGACTCTCACTGCCCCAGAGGGGCCGCAGCACCATCCCACAGGTCCAAGCCCAGCTTCTCCCCAGACAGATCACCCAAAACATCCAAGATGTTACTGGCTCCTCAGCTCAGGAGCGGGGAGAAAACTGGGTGAGCACACCGCTTGCATCCCACACTTGGAGGGAGGCAGTGGATGGGGAAGCACACCCCTACCATAGTTCTTGGCATCACTGGTGTTCTCAATCTCCAGCACCCACTCTCCAGAGGGGTCCTCATCCCACGAGTGCGTCGTCATGAAGGCCCAGTCATTGAAGCCATCGGCCGAGAAGTCGTGGGGCCTGAGCAACAAGATGTGTTAACATATCCCGAAGTCACGTGTGCCAGCCGAGGCCAGGGGCCAGCCTGGGGCACCCCACAGCCCAGCACCCACCTGGCAGCCAGGAGGGTGGAGCGGGTGCCCATGGGGCTGACCAGGTGGATGGCCAGGTCCCCCCGCCGGTTGTAGGACAGTGTCAGCCTGGCCTGTGCGTGCTCCAGCCGGCTGATGTAGTTGGCTTTCCCCAGGCAGGCATCTACTTTCCGCCGCACCTCAAGACGTTTCCCAATGTCCCTGCCAAGGACAGCCATGTGTGAGGCCAGTCCCAGACCAGGGGGACACACCACAGTCCCCATTCCTTGCTGTGAGGTTCTGCAGCTATCCTGGGGCACCAGCGGCAATCAAATCCACAGTGGGTCAGAGCGGCACCAGCACTGTACCTTTCCCAGGTGAGTGCAGGCAGAAGGGGTGCCCCAGCTCCTGGGCATGGGGGAGGGGGGAACTGCACTGCCCAGTGCTGCCTCCCCAGGCACCACTCCATGCAAGCCCTGAATAGCCCCTTTATTCACACACTGCAGGCCAGCTACACCCTGCATGGCGCAGCCAGGGATGCGATGGGCAGAGTCGTCCCCATCCTGCTGCTGGCATGTGGCTGCTCCCCCCTGGTGCCAGCACAGGATGTGCCTGCTGTATCCACACAGGGCTGGCTCCCCAAAGGGGTCAGGGCAGGGCCCAACCCTAGCTCCTTTCATGCACACAGGAACACGATCCCCCCCACCCAGGAGCCCCTAGGGAGTGCCCTGGCCACAGACAAGACTGCACATGCTGCACTGTGGCAGCAGCAGCCAAGCAGGAGTCAAAGGAGCTTCTGTCTGCCCCCTGAAAAGCCCCTCTGTCCAGGATGACTCGTGCTGGCTGCACCCCAACCACAGCGCCCCAGTCTGCCCACACTGCCCAGCCCCACGGCCGGGAGGCTCATCAGTGACGCCAGAGCAGGATGGCTGGAGGTGCCTTTCCCAGCTCTCCCCAGGCTCTCGCAGGAGGATGCTCCAATGGTCTCAGCAGCAGTTCAGTCCCCGAGATTCTCCCCACTCCCTGGTCTGGCCCAGAGGCTCTCAAGCTCCTGTGCAGAACAGATGCCGAGTGATTGTCTCCTGGGCTCACCAGCCTGTACCTGGGCTCTGCAAGGATGTCAATGACACACTTCCTTTGAGGTCCCACCGTGGTCCAGTTCTTGGCCAGGCTCACCATGGCCCCAGCATCCAGCAGGCCGTAGCCATATGAATGGCTCACTGTGGACAAAGAGAGGGTCAGTGCCACTCCTCGGAGTGCCCAGTGGGGGATGTTTGCCTGGCCATGCTGCATGCTCACTGGGCCCTCCTGCCTCCTTCACTCACATGGCTGCCAGGGCACTCTGCCTCAGCACCCCATGGCTAGTGGGACACGTGGGACTGGAAGACTCTGGTCCCACCTCAGCACCCAGTACCTTTGCGGCCAACGCCATTGGTGACCCAGTCATTGGCGTTCAGGTGAGCTGGCTTCGAGGTCTGCACCACCAGGTGCTGCATGTCCCGCCAGGTCAGGTTCTTGCTACAGGGAGACATGGAGCTCAGTCAGTGCTAAATCCTGCTGGCCCCAGGCAGGTCCACGTCCAGGTGCCACTGCTGCATGGGGCTGGCACAGCCACCCCCATCCAGCCACCTCTGTCCTGCCCTTACTTGGCCTCCAGGGCGAGGGCGATGATGCCAGCAGCCAGGGGTGCTGAGGCCGATGTCCCGGTGTGCAGCTCAGTGCACTTCTGTCTGAGGTCAGTAGTCACCTGCGAGGAGGAGAGCCGGGGCAGGAAATGCTGCAGGCACATCCCACCCCCGAGCCCCCAGCCTGCGGACAGCAGCAGCCCCCACTCACAATCTGCTTCTCATTCTGGTTGCCACTGCTGTAGGTGGTGGCGAGGGTGGAGGAGCAGGCCTCGCTGTACCAGGGCACGTTGCCGTACTGTGTGGTGCTGCTGATGGACAGTGTGTAGATGCTGTTGGTGTAACCGTCACAGTTGCAGCTGTCATGCTCACGGCCCCCATTCCCAGATGCCCAGACGAAGATGGAGCCCAGCCCGCCTCGGCCCTAGCAACAGAGGCAGGGTGAGGGCAAGCACCAGCACTGCCACACACAGGAAATCCCAGGCTAGAGCTGGGGACACATGGATGGTGCCAGCCAGAGTTGGACAGACAGAGCAGATGCAGCAGGGACATGGGAGACAGCATGACACCCTAGTCACAGCCCAGCAACCTGGCTGCCCTCATCACCACTATGCCTATGGAGGGGTGCCCAGCACCTCAGCAGAGGCTCCAGGGCTGTCCCAGTGGGTGACACACCAGGAGCAGGAGGCCCAGACAATGTGAGGCTTCCAAGAGCCCAAATCATCTTCTGCTCAGAAGTCACCTGGCCTGACTGTCTGTGTGGGATTGCAGTACCTAGCAGAGTTGGGAGCCCCAGCACATTCCCAGCCATGCCTCAGCACCAAAACATGGCAGCTACCCTCGCCGAGGACGTGACAGAGTCAGCATGGCACCACATGCACCTCTCTGTAGGGAATCCTGGGCAGAACATGACACAGCTCCCCAGGCGGGTGACACTGCCAGCACAAAGGTACGGTTGGGGAGGAAGGGTGGAGGAAGCGAGTGTGAGCAGCTGGCATGAAACCAGACAAGAACCAGGAGAGGGCTTGGGAGAGCAGGGAGAGAGCATCCCACACAGGAGCCCTCACAGCAGTGAGATAACACCACATGGGAGGAGTCCTGACTCAGAACCATCACACAGGAAGAACAAGAAAAACTAACAGAGCCTGATCCTAGAGATGGGCTGGAAGATGGCTCATCCTGGGAGGGCCAGGTTAACAACCAGGGCAGGCAGAGGGAAGGGAGAGCTGGGAGGAGGGCAGGAGTAAGGCCAGCCAACCCTCCTTCTCACCTGGCTGACCCCACGGAAGAAAGCCTCCTCTGCCAGCCGGGCCGGGCCATCCACGGTCTTGCCATCATCCTCAGGGCCCCAGCTGGCACTGTAGATGTGGATGTGGTTGGGGTTGAGACCCAGGGAATGGGCCTCCACAGCATCGGTCACCTCCCCATCCAGCATGCGCACACCTAGGGCCAGAGAGCAAATGTCACGGGCAACTGGCTGGGGCACAGTGCCACTGGTGAGAGCCCTCCAAGCCCTGCTGCCACCTGTGCCACGGGCTGTCACAGGGCTGCAGCCAGCAGTGCCCCCAGCTCAGCTGCTACTGCAGCTACTCAAGGCCCACAGGACCCAGGGCAGGGCAGCACCCACCTCCAATCCTGGCATTGTATGCCACGCCAACACCACAGATGCCATTGTTTGCCACAGCAGCCACTTCCCCAGCACAGCGCGTGCCATGCCTGCAACCGAAGCAGGATGGAACATGGTCATACAGGGTGCAAGGAGCACTGGGGTCAGTACTGGATGCAGTCCCAGCAGCCCCCACCCAGGCTGCCTCTCATCCCCTTGAACCAGGCAGCCAATGAAGGCTCCTCCATCTGCCCTCCTGCTCCAGGGCCAGGGCACTGGCTCTGGGCAGAAAAAGGATGCTGCTCACATCAGAAAGAGAGGTGAAGGGTTCCCCATGGGGCAGGATTATGCTGCCAGCCTCACAGCTTCCAGCAGCCCATGTGGGGTGGCACTGCACCAACTCCCTGGCACACTCAGGCTCTGTATCTTCACCCCTCCCTCCTGCCTCACCTGTTGTCATTCATCTGCGTGTAGCGGGGCTGTGGGTCTGGGTCCTGGTCATTGACATCAAAACTTGCCCCTGGGTCCTGGAAGACAAATTGGACACTTGGAGACTTTCTACCTTAGCCACTGAGCCCCACTACCCCTTACTCCATGCCTACATTCCATGCCTACACTGAGGCTGAGCTGAGCAGGCTCAAATCCCACCTCCAATATTCCACCATGGTGGGCACCAGACCTGTACCTCACAGCTGTAGGGTTGCCCTGCATAGATACAGCTGCCCAGACCAGCTCCCACAGCACTCCACCCCACACCATCACCCAAACTCACATAGTTGGCCTCCAGGTCAGGGTGGTTCTTCTCAATGCCGTCATCCAGGATGGACACCACTATGCCCTTGCCTGTGTATCCCTGCTCCCAGGCCTGGCGCACATTCAGGTCCCGCTGGTTTGTGTTGTACTGCCAAGAGAAGTTTCGGCACTAGGAGATGGGCCCAGCCACAGTCACTGCGATGGGTGTGCGCCCAAAACCCACCCAGCTTTTCTGTGGGTTGTGACAAGGAACCCCAGGGACTGGGCACAGGGCTGGACACAACTAGCTGAGAAGGGCTGCTCTGAAAGCAAGATAGAGCCCAAGACTGTGCTTGAGTCCCACAGACAAGGCACCCTTCACAGAGATCAGACTTGTGCCCAAGCTCCCGGAAGCAGGCAGAGGCCTGAACCCATTACTGGCCCAGGCTAAAGGATGTACCTCCTAGTCCAGCCCTGGGCTCCCCCCAGCCCTCCAGCCAGGAGCCACAGCTCTGTGAGCAGAACCTCCTCCCTGGGGTGTTCCCATAACACAGCACTGGGTGCCTGCCCCAGGCTTTCCCCCTTCTCCTGCCTCCTGCCAGCCTGACAGCAGTTCCTAGGTGGCCACATCTGTGTCCCCAAACTTGCACATGCCCCTTCCTCACCAAACACTCACCAGGTACCACTGCTGTGGGAACTTGGGGTCCGTGGGCTCCATGAAAACGTCTCGCTTGGTCCTGCGCTTTGCCACCTGCTGCTCCAGCCACTGCACCTGAGGGCAGAGAAGGCATGGGACCCCTGCCGACCCCTCATGACCCCAACCCTCAGCCTTCCAGGAGGGGCTCTCCCCAGGAAGCTCACAGTCAGCTCTGGCCTGGCAGAGTATTGGACCTCTGAGAGCTACTGCCACCCCCAGCTCGGTCCCCCCGCCTGGCCGAGCCCTGCAAAGGCACAGCAAAGCTGTGCTCCAGTGGAGCAGGACGGTCAGAGTGCCAAGCTGCACCGAGACACGGGCTGCTGAGAGCTGCCACGCCACACCACACACCTTCCAGGGCCTGGGCTGAAACCAGCAGCAGCCCCTGCTCTGGGATCTGTTCATTACCCTGCACACTTTGTGCTGTGTACAAATACACAGAGCTCTCCTGGGAACAGAGCCTCTCCTGGACCCAGGGATTGTAACAACCCGCAGGTTAATGACACTGGTTCCACCAACCCCCCGCCCTTGCCAGATACGTGATGGGCTCCCACCTGCCTCTGCCAAGGAATGGTTAAGGCAGCTCAGCCCTGTCTTGTGTCCAGCACTGGCTCACGTGCCCCTGTGAAGTGCCCGGGACCAAAGTCAGGCGCTCCTCACTCGTACCTGCGGCTCCCTGGCCAAGCGGCTGTGCCAGGGCTGGTGGGGCGAGAGGGAACGCTTCACCACGCCACGGTGCCGAAAGTGGTAATAGTCACCAAAGATCTGCAAGACAGAAATGCTGCTCGTGGGACAGACACGACAGCCGGTCCCCCCAGTTCTCTACATCTGGTATCTGCAATCCTGAGCTCCAGGGCTGCCATGCACAGGCTGGGCTCCCCACCCCAGAGTGGCTGGTGAGGCTTATCTCCAGTACTCTGGGCAGGACCTCCTGCGAGAAGCTGTGGCAGCTGGTGACAAGGCAGCTGGGAAGACCCTGGAGTAGCAGAAATGCAGCCACTGAGCACGTCACCCTCCTGCAGATCCCATATGGCAGCAAGTCTCACATTGTCCAAAAAAATCGCTGCCCTGGCAGGAAGGCCCCAGGCAAGAAGAGGCAGAGAGGGACAGGCCTTTCAGAGTCAGCCTGTGAGTAACACCCGACTCAGGAGACAAAACCACTGCTTCTCTCACAGTACCAACCCACTCGTCCTGGAAGAAGGTCCCAGTGGCTCCAGGCCTCACACCCAGGTGGTCCCAGCTAGGGCAGGGTCTACAGCAGCCTCTGCACCTCTGGACAGGCTGCTGGCTTCTCCCCAGGTGGCCCCCTGAAACACCTGCCCAGTGCCAGCCTCTACCTGGGGCACAGGCAGTTTCAGTGGGGCAGAGCAGGGCACATGCAGGCATCCAGCCCCAGTGGGGTCCAACTCCCACTGCCGAGCTGTGCTCACCCCAGCTCCACTCCCATGCAGAGACAGCCCAGACTGGGAGCCCAGCACAGCCCAGCTGGGCTAGGATGGGAATCCAGCACAGCTGCTGGGGCCAGGAGGCCATGCTGCCGCCCAGATGGTTATTTTTAAACCCCAAACCCTCTCCAGCACTGTCATTTCCGTATCCCCTCCCGCACGTCCTGGAGCTGACAAACACAATGGCCCCACCCCGGCCGCCCAGGGCCTCCCAGCCCAGCAGCCTGCCCTAACTGGGGAGAAGGGACCAAGCACGCACCCAGCCCCCTGTGAGTCACAAAGCCCAGGCAGCAGCCACAGGCAGGATCCAGCTGCCCAGGCTGTGCCAGAGCTGAAGGGGCTGGGCTGCAAGGGCTGTAGGAATATGAGGACATCTCACCCTCCTCCATCTCAGACTGCCTCAAAAGTAGTCTGTTTGGGGCTAACAAACCTCCCTAGCTTATTAGAGATCTGCAGATGTGTTGCCAATTTGGACAGACTGAGCCGAGCAAGGTGCACCCAGCTGATCACCCTCAGGCCCAGGGCAGCAGCCGGCTCCCCCAGGTACACACCTGGTACCGGCTCCTCTGGCACACTGTATTCCCCCAGAACAGCCCAGGACGCCTGCCAGTTCAGAGCCCTTGAGGAGGTGTACAAGGTGCAAGGCCTCTGCACAGGCCTGGTGGGGGAATGCAGGCTGGTTGCCCTCCCACAGCATCCAGGGGTACGGACAGAGCCCAGATTGTTCCTACACACAGATCACAGCTCTGACTGGTCATCCAACTGGATTAGGTCTGCACTGACACTGTGGTGACAGCCAGAAGCTAGCCAGCCCACACACTTCCACCCTAATCTCCACCGTCCCTGTCCTCAGCAAGGGCAAAGCCACCCCCCAGCACCACGTGTCCCTGGTGCCAGTTCAGTGCTGCTGCCCTGGCCCCAGCTCCCAACTGCCCCAGCCAGTCCCAGGGCTAGAAGGCTGCCTGTGTGCCTGGCCAGGGCTCTGGCAGCAGAGTAACATGCTGGACCTGCAGCCCAGTGGTGTGGGAGGCAGGACCACCTCCTCCCAGGATGGACAGCCCAGGGATGGCACCATCAGTGCCCTTCCCCAGTGACCCCAATCTCTGCAGCAGAGGGCAATGCCTGTGCCCCCTTCTCTGTACAATACCAGCAGTGCAAATCCCCATACACCCACCTCACTCACCACCACACACAGCCCCCCAACTCTGACCCATGGCCCCCACTGTCCCACGTCCTCCTCAAGTCCTCTCCAAGGCCACCAGAACCAGTCATGGGCCCTCTGCCCAAGGTGCCACTGGCTCCCACTTCACAGGCAGCAGCCGAGCCGGGGATATACCAGGACAGCACAGCTTTGGGGACAGTGTCCAGACCCCAGGCTGAGGCCAGGATCCTCTCAGATAAGGGCTGGGGCCCTCTCACTGGGGCACTGCTGGATGCATCCAATCCCCCCACTCCCAGCCTGGCTGCATATCCTGTCCCAGTGGCACACACCCCCAGGAGCAGCTGTCCAGAAACCTGCAAGGGAAAGCCAGGCTCTCCCCAGCCATGCTCTTCCCACTGGACCACCATGACCCCTCTGCAAAGCCCTGGCCAGCCAGACCTCGTCCCACAGGTTCACTCCTGTGGCACAAGTCCTGGAGGACCTGGGGCTCCCTGACCCAGGGCACCCTGAGTAGCCACTGCCCAAGCAGGGCTCCTTTTGGGTGGCAGGACAAGGTCCCTGGCTCCTGCAGCAGCCATTTTCCCACTGCCGCTGCTCCCAGCAGCAGCTCCCAGCGAGGTCCTGACACCACAGCCACCAGTTGTGCAATTTCCTCTGGGATTTCACCCTGCACTTCCTTCCCAGAGAGACAGCTCACTCCCAGCACAGCCACGCACACTGCCTGCTCCCTGGCTGACGGCAGGGAAAGCTGAGCCTTGGGGGGACCTGCTGACACACCTTCTGTCAAGGACAGTTTCAGGGTAAGAACACACAGCTGCTGTCAGACCCCTCTGGGGATAGCTCAGGGGCACTGCTGCTGTCCTGCTCAGCCAAGGCCATGCTGCACTGGGCAGCTTGCTGTGGGGAACAACCATAGAATCTGGAAGCCTTCCCCTCCATCATCACACAGCACTTCCAGTCCAGTTCCTTCATGCTAGGATGGGCTTTTCCTCCTTCCCCATTCAGCAGGCAGAGTGCTGTGCCACGTTGTGCCATACCACGTCACCAGAAAATCCAGTGACAGGGGGAGGCCCTGGCTCCATACAGTTGTCAATTGGCTCCATACAGTCAATTTCCACCATCCAAGCAGATGCTGGAAGGCCACAGCAAACAGGCACAAACACAGTGACCCTGCACCAAAAAAGAGGAGGCCCCAAGCCAGCTCTAGGACTAAGCTCAGCACCTGGCCAGACCATGGCAGAAAACACTAGTTCCATGAGAAGAGGGAAGCAAGAGACTTACCGGGCCAAGGTTGAGGAATCCATGCTTCCTAGCCAGCCTGTCAGCCTCCTGGGGTCCTGCAGGGACGAGCACAGCCCAGGTGTTGGTGTAAATATGCTGGGCCAGCACCTCCTGGTCCAGGAGAGTGAGGGCAACCACCAGAGTCCAGAGCAACAGTAGCGAGCAGGGCCTCAGATCCATCAGAGTATCGGGGTTCCTCGAGCTGGGGAGCAGGAGGGGCCCGGCAGCAGGAGGGTCCTGGGAGCAGCAGTTCCAGCAGCCTCCCAGCGTCAGCACTCCAGAGCACACCGGCCTCTCTGCCCTGCTGGTCCCAACTCAGCCCAAGCCCACATGGGGCCAAGCCCACAAAAGCACAGGAACACACCGTCCAGGACAGAAGCACGATCTGCAGAGAGACAGGACAGTGATCAGGCCCAGGGCACCTTTCCTCAGAGCTAGGAGCTGCACCTGCCGAGACACGGGTCAGCCACTGGGCATGGGGGCCCTGGCACACAGCCCCTGCTGTCCCCCACAGCACACAGACAGCCACGGAGCCGCCTGGCTTGGCAGTGTGCCCACGTCTGCTCCTGCATGGAGATGCTGTTTACCTTGCCTATTACCCAATGTTTGCTCATAAACAGGGAATCAACCAGGAGGAGAGGAGGGCACCAAAGGAGGGGAGAAGTGAGGCCAGGGACACTGTTCTTCCTGCTGCCACTGCCCCTGCTCCAGCTGAGATGGGACTATCTGGGTACAGAAGTGGGAGCAGCTGGGATGGGAGGCCTGCCTCTCCAGTCTCAAAGAAAGACCAAAGGAGATGTCCTCAGGTGCTATGCAAGGAATCCCAGCAAAATGAGAGACTGCAAGGAGGAAAGTCAAGGGGAGCTCCTGATCTCCAGCTAGCACAGCCCCAGGCTCTCATCTCCCCAGACACTGACCAGACAGTGCCTGGCAGCCATGGCAAGCACTGTGCTGCCTGTCACCAGCAGCAGCTCGGCTCTGCCCTTCCTCTGGAGCACAACATGGTGACACCGATGTGACTCATCCCCGCAACCCGGTGCAAACCAGGACCAGGAAAAGGGCACACCGTGGCCTCCAGCACGAATCCAAGGATGCCCAGGAACAGCTCACACGTTGAGTGAGGGCAAACGCAAGAAGCTTGTAGGGAAAGAGCAGGGAGTGACCAGCCCCGTGTAAGGGAGCCCACGATATGACGGTGCCAGGGTGAGCTCCACACCCGGCGCTCCAGAGGGACCCTGGGATATCGGTCATGCTTCAGAGACAGCTGGAAAGGTGAGAGCCGGCAGTGCCCAGAGGAGCCACATCCCCCTCCGTCCAGAAGCGGCCACAGCGATCCGGCAGCCTGCGGTGCTGCCAGAGGAGAGCTCAGCAGCCGCCGGAGACCTCGCCGTAGGCACGGCACAGACAGCGCAAGGACTCTGGCACAACGGGGTTTCTTCATCAGCGACCACAGTTCGGCCAGCGCCGGGCCGGACCGCCCCGCCGAAGCGCCCAGAGCGGCGAGCAGCCGCCGGAGGCTGTACGGGAGCCCCGGGTGACAGAAAGCCAAGGCCCACAGCACAGCACGGCAAACGGAACACTGTCTGCCACGGTCTACCAGTGTCCGTGCCAACACCTGGCCCCCGAGCCGAGCATTTCTCCACCTCGCTGGTCCCGGCGCCAGCAGCCATCCCGCTCCCGCGGTGCCCACACGTGGGGACAGCCCGGACCCCGCGGCGCCAGCGAACCCCGCGTCCCGGGACAGCCCGGCCGCCGCACCCACCGGAGCCGCCACACCGGCTCCGCACCGCGGCCCGGCCGCTGCTCGCTGCCCGAGGACCCAGCCCCGCACAGCACCGACCCAGCGGCCCCGAGCTGAGCGGCGGGCCCGGGCCTGCACCCGCGGGGCGGCTCCAGCGCCGGAGCTCCGGACGGCGGCGGCCGGGCCGGGCCGGGCCGGGTCGGGACGCGGCCTGGCTTCCCCTCGGCCCCCGCAGCGGGGGGGCCCCGAGAGCGGCCGTCCAGCACCCCACTCGCTCCCGGGGACCGCCGGGCCCACACATCCCCTCCGGCAGCACCCTAAGCCCGGGACTGTTCAGCAGCCACGGCCCCACCGGTGGCCCCAGACCCAGCCCCGCCGCCGAGTCCCGTCCGGCAGGACCGCCCCAGCTGTCAAACCGCGGTCACCGGCGGGTCGAGCCACGCCAGGCCGGTCCCGGTCCCGCGCCCTTACCGCGCGGCCTGCCCGCTCCGCTCCGTCCCGTCGGCAGCCGGGCCCGTCTGTCGGCGGCGCCGCGTCACGCCGCGGGGCGCCCGGAGCGCCCGCCCCGGAGCCGGGCCCGGCCCAGGCAGGGGCGGCCGGGGCGGCCGGCGGGGCCGCTTGTTTACGCCGCGCAGCTGTCAGCGCCGCCCG
>PYHW01010538.1:270112-299834 GCA_013186435.1 Turdus rufiventris
ACGGCCGAGCCACCGGCCCCGCGCGGCTCCCTCGGCACGGCCCGGCCCGGCCCGGCCCGGCCGCCGCTCTGCCGGGCGCCGCCGGATGCCGTCACCGCCGCCCGCCCCTCCCGGCCCGAGCTGCGGCGCCGGGTCCGGCACGGACCCCCGGCAGCCCCTCCGCCCCGGGTACCGCCAGAATCGGGGCCATTCCCCGTCGCCAGTACCGGGCACGGCCCGGGGTTCTGCACGGCCTCTCCTGCAGCCGAGCATGGGGCTGTCCTTGCTGCCGGGAGTACCTACAGGAACGGCACCGGCGGGCTGTAAGGGTGCCTGCCCTGATGGGCACGCAGAAGATGCCCCGTCTCCCACCTGGTGCAGCTAGTGGTGCGTTATGCTGCAACACGGGGCTGGCAGGACATGAGCCCCGCCAGATTAGCCTGTTCCAGCCCTGGCAGACTGCGGAGCAGGGATTTCCCCAGCCAGGCTGCGGGAATCGCACTTCCCATGAGGTCCGTATCGTGGGGCTGCAACCCCAGGTCCGTGTACAGCAGCCTGACAGAGAAACTATCTAGTAAGGAACAACACAAGAAAAATCTATCAGCCACGTTTCTTCCAAGGAAAAAAGGTGAGAAGTGAAACACAGCTTCAGTCATTTGCAAAGAAAAACCCGCTGTGGGCACTGGACTGTGTCATTAGCAACACAAATGCAGCAGAACCCAAAGTGACCTGAACCCAAACTGACCTGAATCCTCCACACCTGCGACGAGTCTGGCAGCCCTGGGCAGGAGCAGGTCCTAGTGCTCTTTACAGAGAAAAGGAAGTCACTCAGATACCATGATCGAGATCGTGAAGCATAGCAATCACACAGGAAACAGTCACCTTGGTAACCGAGATGCTGAGAACAGCCCAGGAAATCTAGCACAGGGCAGGCTGCTGTGCTAAACTGGGTTAGTTCTGCAGGGCAGCACCCTGGCCGCAGGTATTTAGGCTGACCCTGGCACCCAGCCCCAGCTGCACCAGAGACCACCAGCCACAGGGGCTGTGGTGCCCCAGGGCCACGGTCCCACCGCGGGGAGAAGGCACCCACCAGACAGGCAGCACTCACCCCAGTGTCACTGCAGCACGCTCAGAGCCGTCCCTGAGGCTGGCAAGCCCAGGCCAGCCCTTGGGGGCACGGGGAGCTAGCTGTGCCCCACGGGGTTATATGGAGGATACCTGGACAGGGGCAGGGCCAGAGCCAGCGTCCGTGGTGGGTGGGAGGATGGGAGGCGGCCTGCCTGCCCCACCCATGAACCTTACCTCTGGATGCTTCTTTTGGGCGCTGGCAGCCGTGCCTAGGCAGGTGAGGAGCTGCTGCACCCAGCCCTGTGACATGCGGTGGTGAGAGAGCTGACAAAGGGCCCTTGTCCCACGGGGCAGGCAGGAAGTACCGCGCTCTTACGCAAACCCACGGCCTGGGACCTGCGCTGACCCCACAGCCCTGCCAAAGAAAACGCCTGGGTCGGGAAGCACCTGGCTGCAGGTGACACAACGCCACGGACGGGGAGGAGACCCACTGTCCCAGAGCCCCGGAGCAGAGAGTGGGGCCACCAGCATGGATCTGAGCAGCTGCTGTGCCCCACTCACCCAGGCACCCCTCTCTGCCCCAGCCACGATGCAGCAAGGGGGTGAAACAGCTACTTCTGCACATCTGCCATCTCCGACACATGAACCCTCCTCTTGGGAAGGGGGACTTGGGGACCATGGCTCAGAGGCACCAGCACAGCCCAGGAGAGAGCAGGACAGCTGCTCCATGCGGCAGTGCCCAGCAAACTGGCAGCACTGCTGCCAGCCAGCTGCACTGTCCTGTCCTGTGAGGTGTACCCTGCCTCCTCTGGGGTTCTCACTACAGCCACAGGGGCCAAACTGCTCGCTGGGGGTGGGAGGGAGTCCCCCACACTGCCCTTCACTGAGCACACTCTGGTGTGGCTTGGCTGCACACAGAGTCAATAGAAACCCACTTTCATGGAAAAATCGGGTTTATTTTAGCTTTCAGGTTGCAGAATACAACTGTCCATCTGCCTAAGCTCCCTGGAAGGCAGAGCAGCATGGGGCTACACCCCTGCCTGCAGGCACCCCAGCCTGGGGGACCTGCAGGATTGCAGGGGAAAGCAGCTGGTGAGTGGGCAACAGCAGGGAAAGGGCAGAGCACACACAGAGAAACCAGCAGAGAAAACCAAGTAACAGGCAGCAACAGCAGCCAGAAACATCTGGATGGACCAAATCAATACCAGAAGGTTTATCCAGCACAGAGCAGCCAGCTCTGCCCCCCATGCCAACAGAGATGAGCCCATAGCCCCTCTCCTGTTCTGTCCAGCTCTCTCCCTACACATCCTCACACTCTCCCGAAGCTGAGGCTGCAGTTCCTTTCCCTGGAATCTCTCCAGTCCATCCCAGTCCCTCCCCTCCCCTCCACACTGGAAACTACCACCAGGCCCTTAGGTGCCCAGGGAGCTGTGTCTGTGCTCCACAGGATCCTGCTGGCTCCGGCAGATCTATTCATCTCTGGGTCCCAGACACAACATCTCACTGTAGCCACATGCAGGGACTCAGGTCCAGCCCAAACACGCTGACCTTGTCCTTGCAGATACAAACAGCAGCTGCTCAAGGTTCTGTAACTCTCTGCCTTAGGCTTTGTCAGCAGCAGTTGTAATGTTGTTGTATCGATCCACAGCCTAGTCTGGCTCTGCCCCTGCTCTGGGCTGCAGGATGTGCCCTTCCATCACCTGTCCTGCGATAGCACCCTGTCATCACCTGCTGTACAGGTGCAGGGATATCCTTGCCCAGCCTAAGTACAAAAGGTGCCTGTGGCACATGAATGACACACACAGGAACACAAGCACACACAGGCAGGGAACACCGGGCTGGAAGCCCACCTGCAGCCCAGCAGTAGGAATGCTGTGTGCCCATGGGCTTTGGTGGGCTGGGGAGGGGGTGCTCACAAGCATGGACACACAAACCCAGCCCAAAGACCAGCAGGTGTGGCTGGCACCACGCTGACAGGCAGACTGACCCATGTTCCAGGCTCACCCGTGGAATGGCCGCGAGCCTTCCATGGCCTCAGCCCCATGAAGTGCCTCCCACCCCGCTGCAGCCTGCCAAGCTCTGCAGAGCCGAGATGTCAGCAGCACTACTCTGGGGAAAGGAAACATGGCAAAGAGACTTCAAAGTGAAGTGCACCTTCCTGCCATGGCCTCCAGCCCCTGCAGCCACAGAACTGAGCCAGGTTTGAAGGAATTTCACTGTTTGCCCAGGTCTTTAGTTTTGCTTCACCTGAATGGAACAGTACCTGCTTTATGTGTAATCCCCAAGCTTCCCCTTAGCTACTGTGGCCAACTCTTCCTCTAAGCCCTGTTAAAGCTTATTCCTTGCCACGTAGCACAGGAATCACCAGGTGGGAACACACTGTGACAACGCTCAACAATAACAACATAAACACAGAGTGGGTGCTCAGGGTTGCTCCCCACATGCAAAGGCCAGAAGCACACCAACAACCACCCAGATCCACTCTTGCTTGTTCCTGGCAGAGGCTGTAGGTGCTGTAGGATTATAAAGGCACCAATGCCTCAGTTACTCAGACAAAACACCAGCTTCAGGGCATCAAGAGAGCCCTGCAAATCCTGTCTCATGCAGGGACACACTGAAGCAGAAGGGTCCTGGACAGAGCCCCCATTTCTGCCTGTGGCAGAAATTGGTCGGTATGGATGGCACTGCAGGGACACTCTTTCCCAGAACTAGAGCAGGGACTGAGTCAAGATGCCAGGCACTGGAGCTGCAAGGGGCTGGGCCCACTTGCCCCCATGCCTAGCACAGCCACCCCCACCTGCAGCCCAGCCAGATCGGTCACCCAACTGCATCTGCCTAGCCCTGGCATCTGTATAGGCCAAGGAGAGCCCCCAGTAGAGAGCCAGCCTTCATGGTGGTCCTGGGACCTCTGCAGCCACTTCTGGGACCAGACAAGGTGGTACTGCTGCCAAAAACGGGGTCTGCTCTCTGCTAGACTGGCTGCAGGAGATGCTGCCAGAGGGATGTCTCCCAGCCCAGACTAGGAACACCAAAAGAAAAACACTTCCCTGCAGTCCCTTAGAAATTGTGCTCCAGTGCTGACCCACCAACTGGAAAAGCACATGTGCTGTGGGTTTTCCTGGCTGCCAGCTGACCTCACCCCACACGGCCTCTGCCACACAAGCACAAGAGTGACTGCTCCACTACTGCCAGTGAACTGTTAAAGCTTGGCTCTATACCCCTGCTTCCTAAATTTCCCTGCCAGCAAGCAGATTTCATGGACGATAAAACCTGTTCCTTTCTTCGTAGAAGCCGGCAGAAGGTAGCAGATGTGGCTGTAAAGGCTTGTGACGCAGTTTTACCCAACTTAAGAGAAACGATTATCTTCTGCGGCAGGATGCGCACACAGGGACATCCTGCACCAGCCACTCGCTCCGACACTGTGAAACCTCGCATCCCTCGGAGGCTGAGACATGCTGACACAGACAGCACCTGGCTGCTCACGGGAAACCCCCAAGAAGCGGCGGTGGCCCCAGCCTTTCCCCACTTTACCGCACCCACGCCAGCAGGATTCCCAGGAGTTCTCCCAGTCTTGCCGTGCAGCACGGCAGAGGTTCTGCCCCACCGGCAGCAGCCGGTGCCCGCTGCCAGCGCGGCTGCTCGGGGCAGAGCGGGGCTTGCTGCGGCTGCCTGGCAGCGGGCAGAGCAGGAAGACTGGGGCCAGGGCTGTCGGGAGCAGAGGCGGCCGGCCGGCCAGCTCTGCCGCGCTGCACGAACTGCTCGGCGTCAGCAGCAGCCACCGAGCCCCGCTCTGCCCCGAGCAGCCGCGCTGGCAGCAGGCACAGCACACACAAACCGGCCCCACCGTGCACCAAGGTGAGCAGCGGTTTTCCCAGGCTGGGCGGGGGAATTCGGCACAGGAATTTGCCAGACGCAGGACGTTTCCCCGGCTCAGCGAGTTACGGGTGACCATGAGCCCTCGGTGTTCCAGCAGTGCTGGCACAGATCCAGCCCCGCACGGAACACTCCCTGCCACAGAGGGTGGGCACAGCAGGGACAGCCGGGCCTGTAGAGTCCCAGCGCCATTTAGACACGGCCGGAGCAGCGGGGCCCTATCGCGGCGCTGCCCACTGCCCCCCGCCGTCCGATGGCCACTCGGCTGGTGCCTCGCCCTGACGCCCGCCGGGGAGAAAACCCGCACTGTGCGGGAGGGAACGGAATCTCTCCCGGTCGAAAGCAGATGGAGAAATGACCGGGCACTCCTCCTGCCACCCAGCCCTAGGGTCCGAATCGCGGGCACGGGCGCACACTGCGAGCGCCAGGCCCCGTCCCCCCGGCGGCGACCCCCGGCCAAACGTCACTTCCGGCCCCGGGCACCGTCCCCCGTCGCGACGGAAGTGGCAGCGGTTCCGGTTCCGGGTGAGCGCTCGAGGCGCCGTTGTCAGCGGCACCGCTCGGCTCGACTCGGCTCGGCTCGGCCCGGCCTCCGCCCGCCGCCACCATGTCGGTCCCCAGCGCCCTCATGAAGCAGCCGCCGATCCAGTCCACGGCGGGCGCCGTGCCCGTCCGCAACGAGAAGGGTGAGCTGGGGTGTCGGGGCTCAGCGGGGCGGCCGGACGGGCGTAGGGCTGGGGCTGGGACCAGGGCGGCGGGGTCGCGGGGCCGAGACCCCCGGTGACGGCCCGGCGCCCGCAGGCGAGCTGTCCATGGAGAAGGTGAAGGTGAAGCGGTACGTATCGGGCAAGCGGCCGGACTACGCGCCCATGGAGTCCTCGGAGGAGGAGGACGAAGAGTTCCAATTCATCAAGAAGGCGAAGGAGCAAGAGGTCGAGCCCGAGGAACAGGAGGAGGAGCTGGCCAACGACCCCCGGCTTCGGCGCCTCCAGAACCGCATTGCTGAGGACGTGGAGGAGCGGTGAGTGCTGCTGGTTCAGGCAAGAGCAGAGTCTGGGGCCGGGGGGCTGGGAATCTGCTCTGCTACACTACAGGGAGAAACTGCGCAGGGCAGGAGCTGGGAACATCGTCCAGGCTGTGGATATTCACACTGCACTGTGCTTTGGGCTACTTTCCAGCCAGGAGCTGGCCAGGTGCAGCCTATGTCCAGGTGTGTTTGGAGGGATGGTAGCAAAACCAGGCTCCAATACAGAAATTAGTGTAACATGCTGAGGCTCCGGGTAGCAACTAAGGATGGTGTCTCATGACGTGTACTCTGGGCAGGGAGCTGCTGTTGGTTTTTTTTCCACTAACAAGGAGTCTTCTCATTGGGAACTCCATTCTTTCTGGAAGCACGGACAGGGAAGAGCTGCCAGCGCCCAGCCACTGCAGCCTCCTGGGAGAGAACGTATCAGTTCTGGCATGTTTGGCAGTCAGAGTGCTTACTATGGCCTTGCTAGATTTGTGAACAGACCCTTTCCTGCAATCCACTTACACCCCCCTTACACAGTTAACTGGGGTCTCCTGCAGGCTGGCAAGACACCGCAAAATCGTGGAACCTGAAGTGGTTGGAGAAAGCGATTCAGAAGTGGAGGGGGGAGAAGCTTGGCGCCTGGAACGGGAGGACACCAGTGAAGAGGAAGAGGAAGAGATCGATGATGAGGTGTGTTTGCAGAGCCGGATAATGGGCCTAGGAAAGCTGGAAGGGCACAGGCTGGGACTGCCCTTTGCGTGGATAAGTGGGCTGTCTGATGTATCTGGGCAAGTGTCACACCTAGCCATGACTTACCTTGTGGGTCACCATGCTCTGGCATGGGACAGGACACCGGGGGAGGCCACACCACATCCAGAGAGGCAGGTGCATCTTCTCAAAGCCAACACTCCAGACATGACGTGTGTTTCACAGGAGAGAAGTGGTGGCAGGGCTGCCTTTGACTGCTCTGTGCTTGTCCCCTTTAGGAGATTGAGCGTCGGCGCGGGATGATGCGTCAGCGAGCACAGGAGAGGAAAACTGAGGAGATGGAAGTGATGGAATTGGAAGATGAGGGTCGGTCTGGAGAAGAGTCCGAGTCAGAGTCTGAGTATGAGGAGTACACGGACAGCGAAGATGAAATGGAGCCACGTCTCAAACCTGTCTTTATCCGCAAGTAGGTGATGGAAGTGTGTGATGGCCCTGCACTGGGATAGTCAGAAGCTGGGGCCCAAGTAGGCCTTGCTAAATGGTCTCTCCTCACTGTGAGGAAACCATTCACCTCCTTGGGGTGGGATGGGATGGTCACAGCATGGCAGGGCATAGCTAGGGAACAAGGGGCAATCCCTGCATCCACAGCCCCATATCAGTTGCATTGGGTTGCTGTGGGATCAGGCTGCGGAGTCTGACCAGAGCCCTTGGGCAGGGGCTGTATGGTGGCAAAGGAACATGGTGGTCCCCAAAAAGGGGAGAGTCCCAGGACATGACCTGTCCTTGGAGAGGGCAAAGGCTGAAAGCTGCTGCAGTGTGGGAGCCAGCAAGAGGCTGAGTGGCTGCACTGGCTCATGGGAAGGCTTAAGGCTGTCATGGCCCTGCTCTCAGGAAGGACCGGATCACAGTTCAGGAGAGAGAAGCAGAAGCCCTGAAGCAGAAGGAGCTGGAGCAGGAGGCAAAGAGGATGGCAGAGGAGAGGCGCAAGTACACGCTTAAGGTGCGGAGGGGTGGGCTGGAGGCTGGAGGGGGCAGTCACTGCAGGAAGCTTAGCTTGGATCTCACTGCAGATTGTAGAAGAGGAAGCAAAGAAGGAGCTGGAGGAGAACAAGCGCTCACTGGCGGCGCTGGATGCACTCGATACAGATGATGAGAACGATGAGGAGGAGTACGAGGCCTGGAAAGTCCGTGAGCTGAAGCGCATCAAACGAGACCGCGAAGAACGAGAAGCGTAAGTATTGTCTGGTAGACAGGAGGCTGAGAGCTCACAGGCAGTTGAAACACCTTTTCCTCAGGCTGCCCTTTGGCAGCAGGGTTCCAGCTGGACTGAATGCACAGAGCCCCTCCTGCCTGCCCTTGGGGTTCCTTTGCTCTCCATCAGCAAATGTGTGAACTCTGAGGTGGCAGCTGGTGACAGCCTCTCTCCGAGGAGATGCTGTGGGGACACAGGGTCTCAGGGGCTTCTCTCCCACCCAGCATGGAGAAGGAGAAGGCAGAGATCGAGCGTATGCGGAACCTGACAGAGGAGGAGCGTCGGGCTGAGCTCCGGGCCAATGGCAAAGTCATCACCAACAAGGCAGTAAAGGGCAAATACAAATTCCTGCAGAAGTACTACCACCGTGGAGCCTTCTTCATGGTGAGTGTGCTGAGGGCCAGGCACGGCTGCACTGCCTGCAGGTGGGAGACTGCAGGGCCACCTCTTCCCTGTGAGGAGCCTCCCCTCTCCCACTGTGCCCTGGGGCTGGGGGTGCCCTGGGGCAAGAGCCAACCTTCAGAGGCAGCATGGGGCTGAAGCTGACCCAGCTGACACCAGAGCATGTCAGTTGAAATGTAGCTGAAGCTGCAGAGCTCTCCCTACGCTGCTGTTTGGGTTGACACACCCAGCCAAAACCAAGTCAGTTCTGCATGGCCACTGGGGAAGCAGCCTGGGGAACAGTGCTAACATCCCTCACTCCAGCAGGAGTTAATAGGGCTGCAAGTACTGTGGCAGCCCTGGCAGAGCAGCAATATGACCTTCAGGGAGCTTTCCCCACTGCTGCCAAGACTTGCTAGAACCTTTAAGGCTGAGCAGGTTGTGTCCTCCTGCAGGATGAGGATGAAGAGGTGTACAAGAGGGACTTTAGTGCTCCGACCCTTGAGGACCACTTCAACAAGACCATCCTGCCCAAAGTCATGCAGGTGGGTGTGCTGGCAGAGGGTGCCCAGCCCATATCCGGCAGGGGGGAATGAGGGTTCTGAGCAGGGGTTGCAGCAGCTCCTGATCCTCCCTGAACAGCTGCTCACAAGTTCTTCTGCTCCCCAGGTCAAGAACTTTGGGCGCTCAGGGCGGACGAAGTACACGCACTTGGTGGACCAGGACACCACCTCCTTTGACTCTGCCTGGGGCCAGGAGAGCGCACAGAACACCAAGTTCTTTAAGCAGAAGGCAGCGGGGGTGAGGGATGTCTTTGAGAGACCCTCGGCCAAGAAACGAAAAACAACCTAAGGGCAGAGGCAGGAGGATCTGGTATGGCTGATGCTGGCAGGAGGGCGCTGCTCTGCCAGCTGCCACAGCCTGGGCAGGGCCAGAAGGGACATGTTCCAGGACTCCTGTGGTGGCAAGCCCTTCTCCTGCCTGTACCATGCCTACCCGGATGAGGTGTCTCACTCCCTGTGCTGGACAGACCTGATGGGTTCCTTGTCCACACTGGAGAATGATGGCCTGTGGTGCTGGCCAGGCTGGTGGCCACACCATGTTCCAGCAACGGCCACTGTGGAACTTTGGCAGTGCCTGGCACATTGCAGCAGCACCCCTGGCTCCAGCACATTCAGTTCTGGAAGAATTACAGGACTTTTGCACCCATCTTGTCTATAATCCCTTGCTTGTACTGTCCCTGGTGTCAGTCTGGGCCCTGTTTTGGGGTGGTCAGTGGTGGCCCTATCTCCTGACCATGGTCGGTGCTGCAGGGCTTGGCTTTTCTACCTGTGTGGGGTGGGAGGGTTTGATTAAAGATTTGAATTTCTTACACACTCTGGCTCCATTCTTCTTAAAGGCATGGCCATCCTGTTCTGTGCCTTCCTTGTGAGCCATGGTGAGCTGGGGCAGCACGGGAGGCACCAGCCTGGGCAGGGCATGCATGATCAGCTGTCACCACCACCTCAGGCCTGTGCCTGTCCAGCCTGTGCAGCCCCGGGGCAGAGATAAAAAGAGGGGAGAGCACCATGTCTCAGTGCTCAGTCAGGTCACTTTGTCCTGCTCCAGTCACAGGAGTGCCCAGCTGGCACTGCCACCACACTGCCACATGGCTGGGCCCCACTTGTGAGTACCACGCACACAAGGCCAGGGGCATGTGCTCAGCCCTGAGCAGACCACAAAGACAGCCCAGTCCCAGCAGTGCCTTTATTGGTACGGCAAGAGGCCCATGCCTGGCAGCCCGTGGCCTCCCAGATCAGTTGGTGAGGGTGATGAGAGCCTCCACCACGTTGCCCATGTGCTCGCGCAGGCTGCGCTCCGCTGCGGCCCGTGATATTTCCATCTCCGTCATCTGCAGAGAAAGAGCCACAGCCCCGTACAGCATCCGCACACCCCGCGGGCTGGGCGGGGGGCAGTGGGGGACACCCACCCATGGGGACACCGGACCGACCTCGGCTCAGGCACGTCTCCATGGGCGCAGTTTCGCACCCAAGCCTGGGGACATGTCAGAACCTGCCTGGGGTCCCGCCCCTACTCACAATCAGCTCTAGATCCTCCTTCTTGATGGTCACTTTTGCCAGTTCTTTCTCCCTAGGACAAGAGATGGACAAGCCTGCGGTGACTAACAGCCCCCACTGGCCACTGCCCCGGTGCCACCTCGGCCGTGAGGGGGGCAGAAGCGACCGCTCGCAGCACTGTGGGGCTCGTAGGGAACCGGGGAAGGGCCGGGATGTCACACAGGGGAGCAGATGCCTGGGTCGTGTCCCGAGTGCTGACAAGTTGCAAGAAAGGCACTGTCCCGGGGGGAGCGCGGATCGTTACCTCTCCTGCTTGGCTTTCTGCTCCCGGGACCTCCGGTCTCCGATCACCGACATAGCCTGCCAGAACGAGCGCGGTCACCCCGCTGCGCGGCACCGGCACCGGTGTGCAAGTGCGGTGGTCAGCGCCCGACTGGGCCCCGCTGCAGGCAGCGCCCGGCCTCCCACCCTGGCCCGGTCCCGTCCCGCCGCCGCACCGTCTCCAGGTTGGAGCTCTGGATCTCCTTCTCCTCCGCGTAGTCCGTGACGCGCTCCAGGTCCGCCGCGCCGCTATCGTGCTTCCGCGGCTTCTCGGCCGCGCGCCCGCCCGCCCCATCGCTGCCGCCGCCGGAGCCGTTGGGCTCCGTCTCCAGCTCCAGCTCCACATCGCCCTCCGCCGCCATGCCGCCGCCGCCGCGGCCGCTTCCGGTCACGTGCGCCGCCAGCCCCGAGCGCGGGCGGGGCCCGCTCCGCCTCACGCCAGGCCCGGCCCCGCCGAGCGCTCACGGCCGGCGCTCCCCACGCTGTCGGGGCTCCGGGCAGGCCGGAGCTACCGGTGCCGGCATTCCCGAGCCGCTGCCTGCGAGTGCCCGCTGGCGATAAACCGGGATTGCCGGATCAGCGACCCCGGTGTGGCTCCCGCCGCCGCCACACGGACGGTCGGGCGAGGCGGGCCGCAGCGGGGCCCTGGCCGGGTCCCTGGACGCGGCGAGGCTGGGCTGTGGCCGTGCTTCCCCGTGCCCGGTGCTGGCCCGGCGGAGGATGTACCGCAGCACCGGCACGGGCCCGCCCTCGCCCCCCGCTCGGCGCACGCGTCTCGCTTGTCACCCACCCACGCCTTGGGGACACCGCGTCCCCCGCCCCGGGCTGTGCGGGGGGGACACGCCGGATCTGTGTCACCGCCGCCGCGGCCTCCGCCGTGCCAAGGCTCTGCCAGCGCAAAGCCTGAATGGCTGTGGAGCAGCTGAAAAAAGGCGATGCCAGCTCCAGCGCAGAGCCTCCTACATCCTATTGCTTGTCCCCAGCTCCTGCCGGCCGTGGGGCGTCCTGCTGCCCGCTGGATGTGCTTCCACTAGCCAGCGGGGTACCTGTGTCCCTTGGGTGCCTCTGTGCCCGGAGCTGCTCCACCCTCCAGTAAACTCCACATCCCCCAGCCCCTCCACACAGCTCCCAGGTACTCCTCTGGGATCAGGGACACATCGTGTGCAGACCCCACGTGCCCCTCATGCAAGCTTATGTCCAGGCTGCCTGCCAGGGCTCCTGACCAAGGAGGGACCAGGGGCTGGTCAGGGATGCCCATGGCCAGGAGTCACTGGGCAGTGGCCATAGAGCACCCCAGGGGTGGCTGCCTGGAGGCAACAGCGAGCAGATGGCAGGGCGGGCCAAGCTGACAATCCCCTAATCCCATCAACGCCACGGGGGCTGAGCAGAGCTGAGCTGGGCCATGGCGGGCACAGCAGTTCGCGGGCACCTCCTGCACCCATTGCTCTTCCAGGTGGGACTTAGGGTCTGGTGGGGCTGGGAGCCTGGCTGGGACTGAGGCTGGGTGGGCAGGGTGTGCTGGGCCAGGCTGGAGAGCAGCGCTGGCCCCTTGGGATCCCCACTGACCATCTGACCATGCCCTTCCCCAGCTCTGCTGCGGTTGTCACGGGCTCCGTGTGTCCACGAGCACGCGTATCCTCTACACGCTCCTGCACGTCCTGGCCTCTGCCGTGTGCTGCCTCATGCTGTCCCGCACTGTGGCCCAGGCTATCACAGAGAAGGTGACGGAGGGAACTGGGACATTGAGGGTGCTGGGAGTGTTGGGGGTCCCGAGGGTGCTGGAGGTCTCAAGGGTACCATGAGTTCTAGGGGTACTGGGGTGCCAGGCACCTCAGGGCATCCAGGGGAGCACTGGGTATGCCAGAATTGCCAGGGCCATCAAGAGTACTGGAATTCTGTGGATAATGGGATGCTGGAATAGTAACAGGGGTGCTGGGAGTGCCAAGGGGTACCAGAGATGCGGGATTTGCCCGGCATGCTGGGGGTCCCAGGATACTGGGAAAGCTATTGGGAATGATGGGAGTACGGAAGGTTTGGATGTGCTGGATGCCATGGGCACTGGGGCGTGCTGGGTGGACACCCCAGCAGCCCTGTCCCATCAACCACTGTGCCTGCCAGGTGCCCTTCTCAGTGGTGCTATGCCAACACCTGCCTGGGGGCACAGACTGTGAGCAGCTGGTGGGCTCCTCGGCTGTGTACCGGGTCTGTTTTGGCACTGCCTGCTTCCACTTGGCACAGGCTGCCCTGCTGCTCAACGTGCGCTCCAGCTCTGACCGCCGTGCACAGCTCCACAATGGGTAGGGATGGGCTGTGGGGCTGGGACAGGGTGTCCTGGGGTGGGGCTGTCAGCCTGTGTCCTACTGACGTTACTGCCCTGCAGGTTCTGGCTTCTGAAGCTGCTGGTGCTGGTGGGCCTCTGGGCCGCCAGTTTCTTCATCCCTGAGGACAACTTCATCCAAGGTATGTCTGTCCCCCCTCATCTAAGCTGGCACCCTGGGCACCCCTTTTGGCCCCTGCCTGCCCTGTGCCATCTCCACCTCTGCCCTCTTCTCCCAGCCTGGCACTACACAGGTGTCTGTGGGGGCTTTGCCTTCATCCTCATCCAGCTGGTGCTGATCACAGCCTTTGCACACACCTGGAACAAGAACTGGTGAGTGCTGGGTTGCTGGGTGGGTACCATTGCCCATTGCCACCACTCATCCACTCTTCCACAGGCTGACAGGCGCTGCACAGGACAAGCGCTGGTATCTGGCCGTGCTGCTGGCCACAGCTACCTTCTACACCCTTGCCTCTGCTGCCTTCTCCTTCCTCTACAAGTTCTACACCCACCCAGCTGCCTGCCACCTCAACAAAGCACTGCTTGCCATCAATGGCAGCCTCTGTGGCATCATGTCCTTCATCTCCATCACACCATGTGTGCGGCTCAGTGAGTATCACACAGCACAGCACGGAGGGGGCTGCCATGCTGCATGGCCCGCTGTGTCCTAGGCTGGGGGTGACTGTGGGCCCCAGCTCAGGCCCAGCACTTGGGCACTAGAGGAGCACCTAGCTGCCCATGGTTCCCACTGGCCCTTCCTATACCTTGACAAGGCATTGGACAGGCGAGTGGCAGGAGGAGACTGCCCTGGGCCCACTCAGAGCCCCACCTGCCAGCTCATGGCACTGCAGGAACTCCAGTAACACCTCTGTCCCCACTTGCAGAGCAGCCACGGTCAGGACTGCTGCAGTCCTCAATCATCAGCTGCTATGTGATGTACCTCACCTTCTCAGCACTGTCCAGCCGCCCCCCAGAGAGAGGTCAGTGTCCCTGTCCACCACCAGCAGTCCCTGCCATGATGCGTGCCCTTCTCACCTCCACCTCCCTGCAGTGCTGTACAAGGGGCAGAACCTCACTGTGTGCTTCCCGGGGGTGCAGCAGGATGAGCTGCAGACTGAGGACACCACGGTCGCCGTGCTGGGCGCTGCTATCATGTACGCCTGCGTGCTCTTCGCATGGTGCGTGTACCCTGCCCAGGCACAGCCACGCGGGTGCCAGGGTATCACAAGGGGTGGCAGGAAACAGCAGGTGGGGCATTGCTGGGTAGATGGGGAAGCACAGCAGAGCTCCTGTGGCCATTGGGAATCCATGGGGCAGGCTGGGAGTCTAGTACAGGGTGATGGATGCCTGTGTTATGATTTCTGTTTCTCTCCTGGACACAGCAATGAAGCTTCGTACCTTGCTGAGGTCTTCGGGCCCCTCTGGATGGTCAAAGTCTACAGCTTTGAGTTTAAAGTGAGTATGGATGCAGCTGTGCTCCAGGTCCTCCTGCTACAGGCACCCCAGACCCACCACCTCAAGGCCCTGTCCCAGCCCTAGAGGGTCTGTCTAGGCACAGAGGGCTGCCCACACTATCTGCCCTGGCATCAGGCAGGGCTCAGCCTGGCTACAGGGCTGGGCAGTCACCACTCTGCTCTCCCTGCAGAAACCTTCCTGTTGCTTCTGTTGCCCTGACAAGATGGAGGAGGAGCTGAGAGGTGAGTGCAGTGTCTGTGTGGGAGAGTGGGCAGAGCCTGTGTCCCAGCCTGGGAGTGCCATGCCCCCACACTCCCCCAGGCACTGACCAGACCTGTGAGCAAGCAGAGGAGAGTGCCAGGGGACAGTTCATCATCCAAGATGAGCAGGAACGGGTGGTCTACAGCTACTCAGCTTTCCACTTTGTCTTCTTCCTTGCCTCACTCTATGTTATGATGACACTCACCAACTGGTTCAGGTAGGGTTCTGTGCTACTACCCAGCCCTCCCTGCTCTCACTCCAAACCTGTGCCAGGCCATGATGGCGTGAGCTGGCACCTGCTGGGGATGCTCAGGGCTCTGTGCCCACGGACCTGCACTGCTCCAGTGGTAGCTGTGCAGCGCAGCAAGGAGGGACATACCCGGGGCACGTGGCCACTGGGACACAGGGTGACCTGGTGGCTGCAGCTGGCACTGGAACCCCCTGTGCTGGAATCCCTCGGGCACCCAGTCCTGCCCTCTCCCACTAGCTATGAGAATGCGGTGCTGGAGACCACCTTCACACATGGCAGCTGGTCAACCTTCTGGGTGAAGGTGTCCTCGTGCTGGGCTTGTGTCCTGCTCTACCTGTGGCTGCTGCTGAGCCCCTTCTGCCTCCATGGCTCTCCACAGCACCGGCACAATACAGGGCCACGAATTGTGCGGCGCCGACGTGCTCCACAGCGCATCAACGTTTCCACATAGTTCCTGCCAGGACAAACTGCCCAGGGCTGGTCCCTGCTGTGCCCTGTGCCTGTGCCCTGGCCCTGCTTGGTCCTCCTGGCCTCCCCTGACCCTCTGTCCCAGAAGACACCAGCATCTGAGAGCCTGAGGGGAACATGGGAGGTGGCTGCTCCCAGGGATACTGGCCCTGTGCTGAGCCAGGGCAAGCTGGTGGCAGGTGCTCAGCCCGCAGCCTGGTTGCCCCGGCCTCACTGGGGGAACAGGGCTCTGCCCTGGCTGCCACAGCCATGGTGCATTCACTGTAAATACCTGGTTCAATACATTTTTATATAAAAATCTGAACTGAGCCTGTGCCATTGGCCTGCACAGGGTGATACCATGGGGATGGGGAGAAAGGGCGTGAGCCCTGTGAAACACCTCGAGTCAGCAGCACTGCTGCAGGTCCCTGCAGAGCCTGACCTGGGCGGGGGAGTTCTACCAGACCCCCATGCTGCAGGCAGTGCAGGCTGTCCTCTGGGCAAACAATGCTTTACTCATGCCTACTGCAAGCACAGGCCACTGGGCAGCTTGCCCACAGCCACTGGCATGGCCCTCCAGGCCCTTCACTGGCAACTGCTGCCACACTGTGTGTCCTTAGGGCTCCCCAGATGCCCCTGTGCCAGCTGCTGGCAGTAGCCATGAGGCCCTGTTAGGAGGATGCTGGCTCCCTACTGGAGACCTGCAGCTGGCAGAGAACGGGGCATTCACGAGGTACATCAGGATGGTGCAGCATGGCCTTGCTGTGGCAGGGGAGCAGCCACCAGGACAACCAGGAACGTGCCCCTGCCCTGGGCTGCCGCTGCTCCTCACACAGCCCACCTTGGGCTGAGCCCCAGTGCTCCCTCACACCGGGTTAAGGGGAACCCTCCAGGAAAAGTGAGAGTGCTTCCCCCAACGTTTTCCCTTTTCCTGGTGTTTCTATCAGGCCTGGAACCGCATTTGGCTCCCAGGCTCACCACAGGTAATGTGGCCATAGGCTGCCAGCCCCAGAGAGGCCCCGTGTCACCCCTCTGTCCTGCAAGACATCGAGCAGTTACAGCCATTGATACCTGTGGGCAGCAAGACGGACCTGTGGCCTGGCCGAGGGCATCCACACAGACCACAGGCAGCCGGCCATGGTGAGCAGCAGCTCCGCAGGGCTCCTGGTGTAAGCAGGGCCCCACTGACACCCACTGCCAGCCCCAGGCCCACAGCTGCATGTTCTGCGAGACCAGCGCCAAGGACGGCCCGAAGGTGGAGGCGGTGCTGCATCTGGCTCGGTGAGGAACCCAGGCTGCCGCGGGTCGGGCTGACGCACCATTCCGGCCCCGCAGGGAGGTGAGGAGGCCGATGGGCACCGGTCTCAGCACGGGGCCGGACCTCATCGCCTCAAGGCCGGTTGGGCGCTGCTGCCGGACGGGCAGCTCCGGCTGGGCCCGCCCCGGCCGTGCCGCAGCGCGGCTCTCCCCGGCGCGCAGGCCCGGCCGCCATCACTCCCCCGCCGCCCTGGGGCCCTGGCTGCGCCCCGGCCCGCTCAGCGCCGCGCCGCCCAGCTTCGTTCCCCGAGCCTCCCGGCTCTCCCCCCCGCCCCGGGGCGTTCGGCCCTCAGCCCCCCGCGCTGATCCCCGAGTGCTGCCCCAGGGACCGCCCAGGCCCGACCCCACCTTTGTTCCTCACCGTCGAGATGCCGCCGCTTGACTCTGCCACGGCCGCGCTCGGTCATTCTCTCCGCGGACGCGATTGCTCCGCTGGCAGTCCCCATGCTCGCCCACCCCCCGCACGGCGCACGGACGAGCAGACGCAGCGTGCAGGGCTCCACAGCTACTTTAATAGGGGACGGCACCGCAGGGCGCGGGGCGATGCCGGGGGTCCCGGCGGGAGCCAGCCTGGGACGGCGCGGGGCATCCTGCCGGCGGGACCGGCCCTGGGGCGGCAGCCCGGCGCGGCCGCCCGCTACTTGTTGCCTTCCTTCTTCTCGTCGGCCTTCTTCTGCTTCTGCTGCATGATCTCCGAGTCCCTGCGGGGAGCGCGGCGGGGCTGGCGGCGGGGCCGGCACCGCCGCGGGGCGGGAGCAGGGAGCGGGGCGGGGGAAGCCGGCAGGGCCGGCCCGGCGCTCACCTCTGCTTGCGGGCGGCAGCCGAGAGCCCGTCGTCCCGCCGCTTGCCCTTGCCCGAGTCGCTCTGCTTCTTCAGATTCTTCTGCCGCGCCAGTTCGCGCTGGTTCCCGCCTGCCAAGGCGCGGCCGCCTCAGAGCGGCCCCGCTTACAGAGCAACCCCCCGCAGCCCGGCCCGACCACTGTCCGCAAGGCGGGTCCCGGCGCGCCGGCGGATCATGACCTGACCCCGGCCCCACCGCACTCCTGGATCCCAGAACAATCCCCCACCACCCCAGCCCACCACATTCCTCAGCCCCTTTTCTTTCGTCCCTTCCTTCATTCCTTCCTTTCCCCCCCACCACAACTCACGGGTCATGGCGCCGCTCCCTCCCACCTCCACTCCACCGCCACGTCCCGCACTGACCCCCCCCCGCGCCCCGCCCCGCGCCGCGCTTTAAGGGACGCCACAGCCAATCACTGCGCCGATCCATCCCCCTCTGCACTCCCATTGGAGCGGCTCCCCGGCACGGCCCCGCCTGATTGGCCGCGGGCTATGGCCTCCCTGCTGCCGGCGGGGGCGAAAATCCCGGCAGGTTGGGCGCAAGCGCCGCAGCCGCCCCCGCGCGCCGGGGTGCGTGGAGGGAGCGCCCCCCGCCGTGACGTCACGAGGCGTGCGGGGAGCTCTGCCGAGCGGGGAGGGCGGTGCGGGACGGGGGCGCGACGCGTCCCGCTCCTCCCTCAGCCCTCCCCCCGCAGAGCTGTTCTCCTCCCCGGGGACTGTGGGGTGGTGCGGGGAGGGCGGTATGAGAGCTCTTCTATCTCCTCGGTCAGGCTCTGGGGCACTGCGGAGCCGCTCAGATCGCTCCTTCCGCCGTGGGCGGTGCGGGGGATCTACGGGGAGAGACGACTGTGAGCGCCATCCGGGCCGAGAGGATGCGGGGCGGGCATCCGTTCCTGCCTACGCACGCGGGGCTCGGCGGCGGCATCGGGTCGTGGCGGGGATTCTGCGGGGCGGTGCTGGATGAGAGGCTCTGGCGCTTCGCCAGCCGTGAGAGCTCGGTGTGGATGACCTGCGGGCGAGGGGCGGCTGCGGTGGGCAGGGCTCCGGTGGGACGTCCGACCATCCCAGAACCAACTCCTGCAGGATCCTCTCCCTCCCTATCGCTCCTGGTACCAGCTCCTGTGGGACACCGCCCGCCCTCGCATCCCGCCTCCCACACCTTGTTGGCCGGGTCCAGCTCCAGGGCTTTCCTCAGGATGAGCGCCGCCTCTGCGTCCCGGCCCTGCTCTGCCAGCAGCTGTGGGCAGAGGAGCGGAGGGTAGCTCGACGGCCGGGCCGAGGAGAGCGGGGCGGTGCGGGACGATGCGAGCCCCACCTGCCCGCGCCGGAGCAACGCCCGGTTGTTGTCGGGGCTGATCCGCAGGGCCGCCTCGCAGGCCGCCAGCGCCTCCTCTGCCCGCCCCAGCTTCAGCTCGGCGGCCGCGCAGTTGTTGAGGCACTTCACGCGCTGCTCCCGCAACTCCTCTTCCTCCTCGGGCCCGGGCGGAGCTGCGGGGCAAGTGGCGGTCTCAGCGCCCCAGCTCGGCAGCCCCGGGCCCTCTCTCCCGTCCGGTCTCACCGGTGGCGGGGCCGTCCAGGGCGCGTAGGGACAGCCGGTACGATCGCAGCGCGGCCGCGAAGTCACCCCGCGCGAAGTGGAAGTTGCCCCGCTCCCGGCGCTGCGAGCCCAGGCGCAGACGGACGGCGGGCGGCAGCGGCTGCGGGTCGGGGCCGTCCCGCACCTCTAGCAGCGTCACCTCGAACAGCAGCGGCGCCTCGGGCGGCACGTCGGGCTCCCTGCTGGTACAGCACCGGCTGCCCCCGGACCCTGCCCGCCCCGGTCCCCTGCCCTGCCGGCCCCACCGGCTCTGGTCCTCCTGTCCTCGCTGTCCCCCCGTTCCGGTCCGTCTGCCCTGCCCACCATCCCCCGCGCCCTGGTCCCCTTGCCCGCCCGCCGTACCTGCCCGGGCGGCCATAGGCGTAGGGGAAAGCGGCGAGGAAGAAGGAAACCTCCCCGGGCTGCATGGTGGGGACGCCCAGCTCCAGAGCCTGTGGACGGACACGGCGGGGCTGGCGGGTCGGCGCTGATCCGCACGGCATTGAACCGCACACCGGTTCGGGCTCACCTGCACGACGTCCCCGTGACCCGGCACGAAGATGAGCCGCGGGTCCCGCTCCACCAGCCCGCCGTCCTCCAGGGCTCCCAGCACCTTCACCGACACCTCCTGGCCCGGCAACGGCCGCGACCCGCCCTGTCCGGCCCGCACCACGCGCTTCCGCAGCAGCCGGTCCTCTGCGGGGAAGGAGGCGCTGAGGGACAAGCCGGGAGCGCCGCAATTGGCGCCCCTTTCTCCTCTCTCCCCGGTACCGGCCGTGCTAGCCTGGGCCGGCCCGGCGCTCACCCGTCAAGTCGCTCCAACCGTCGGAAGCGAAGAGCGGCCCGAAGCCGCCGGGCCCCGGCACTGCCAGCGCCTCCAGCCGCCGGTAGAAGAGCCGCTCTTCCTCGCGCACCGACGGCACCGCGATGGCGGTGTGAGGCAGCCGGAACCGCACCCGCCGGTCCCGGCCGGGCCCCCGCGACCGCCCGCTGGCCCCTGTTTCCCTCTCCGGGGAGCCGCCAGGCGAGGGGCCCGCCATGCCCGCCCCCGGCCCTCCTCGCCGCCCGCCGCTACCTGCTGGCCTCGGGCCGGGCCCGCCCGGGGTTCGGCGGCGGGTGCCCACGGCCCCCAGCCCGCACCGGGCGTGTCGCCGCTGGTCCCGCCGCGCTGCGACTGCCAGGGTTCGCCCGGGCCGGGGACACCGCGGAGCGCATGCCGCCGCGCCGTTACCTAATGCCGGGAAGCAGCTCAGGGGATTAGTCCGGGCCGGCGGCAAAAATAGCTGGCCCAGGGCGAGCCCCGCCACGGGGCTGCCGCCGCTCCCCCCACCTCCCTCCCCTCGCTGCTGCCCCTCGGGACCGCCCGCTGCCGTGGCCGGGCCTCTCCGGTACCGAGGCTGCAGGCCGGGTCTCGGGCTCAGCCTTCTGCACTTGCGGCTCCCGGTAGGGCAATGGGGCTCCAGCAGGAGGCACCAGCGCCTGCTGCTGTTGCGGGGGGCACGGAGGCCCATGCTCACCTTCCAAGGCAGCTGGGGAGTGAATGAGGGAACTGCACGGCCCAGAGCGGCCACGGCTTCGGGCGGCCAAGGGGAACCAAGGGGGTCAGGGTACCCTGGGCAACCTGGGGTGGGGGGGAATCAAAGAGACGACCACGGAACCCAGGTGGGGGTGACTGTATTGGGGGACCAGGGAAATCAGAACAGGGTCCTGGTTCCCGCAAGCCAGTGTATCAGGGCTCCTGCAGGTAGCACGAGCTGTGGTGGAACAATTGCAGCAGGAAGCTGCTGCCTATGAAGAGCAGAATCCCACTGTTAGGTCTGATGGGTTGCACCAGGACCGGGACACTTGGTCTTAAGGGGGTCATTTTATTGTTTCACTTCTCCAAATGTACAAAAAAAATTAGAAAATAACTGTACCCCCACCCCCTCCCAAACTTCAAAACAAACCTGGGGAGCCCCACAACAGTGCAGCTAAGAGACGGCAGGAAATTAAACATTACTAGATACAGCAGCTGGGGCCCCTCGGCCCATATGGCCACTGGCTCTCCACAGCCCAGGACTGGTCCCACTCTGACCAGTGCTTCCCCAATTCACACAGAGCTCATCCTGACAAGATGGTAAGTAGGTACTTTACAAATCCTCCTTCACCTTCTTCTTAGATTTCTTGGATTTCTCTTCCTCCTGCAGGACGGGAGTGTTGGTTGCCTCCCGCTTTAGGTAGCTGATGAAGTCACTCACTTCTCTGCCCCCCTGCAGAAAGCAAATGACAATCAGGCAGGATCTGTATCCCACCATGAGTTTCCCCTCTCCTGAAGGGGGGTTCAGGTGCCTGGCAGGAGACCCAGGTGCCTGCAAGCAGAGTTCTCCCCAGGGCCTACAGCACAAAGTTACAATGCTCCCAGCAGGTACCATCAGGTAGCTGCTCCCAGGGTAACAGGAACACTGTGCCAGCCCAGCTCCAGAGGCTTGAGTATAATTACAGCACCTGGACGCTCTTCTTTACAAAGCATCAAGAACAGTAAAATACTCACCTCATACTTCTTTGGACTCTGCTTCTTGCCAGCTGGAGCAAAATAGATGGTGGGGAAACTGAAGAGAGAGAAGAAACACATGAGCTCCTGAGATGCTCTGATTTCTGTCAGACCAGCCCCAACTGAAGGGACTCACAGCCCACACTACCCTGGTTTAACATGGCACAGCTTCAGTGGCTCTGAGGCATCAGCTGCGGCCTTGAAGAGCCTGGCCACACCCACAGATCTGGCTGAGCTCACAGGTTCAAGTTTGCTAGCTGAACTGTTTTTGCAACAGTAAGCCACAGCGAGCAACAGTTTTCACACTGCCAGGAACAGAATCTCAGCACATTCCAAAGCAGCAGAGGCAGAATCCTGGAGAAGCCAGGCAGACCAGTGCACTGTGTTGTCACTCTTGATTTCTTCACATCAAGCCATTGCCCAGCACCTAGCTATTGCCTGGCAACCCCCACAACCTTCCCCGTGAGGCTCTTTCAGCTCTTCAGTGCTGTGCCCAAGATCAGACAGACTCATGCATGACACGTGGTGTCACAACAATCAGACCTACCCTCGGACTTCATAGGGAGAAGGCACATCGTTGGCTGTGGCATCCATTTTGGCAATGATGATATTGGGATCTTTGCTGAGCTGTGGGTAGAAAGAACCATCAGTAACCAATTCCAAAATCCAGGAACCCAGTAGTCAGCATGATCTGGGATACTGGTGTTAGAGAACAGTGCACAGGGAATGCCACTTCACCAACCCTCACTACATGGGAGACTATCATCATGCACAGGGAAAAGATCCAAAAAGAAACATGGGCAGTTGAGGCCAATATTCCTGTGCCCTAGCCAAGAACACAGACTAAACATACCAGTGTGGTTGCTACCACAGATCCTGCTGCAAAATACTTGCACTCCACAAAGAGACAAAAATTTGTAGTCCTCAGGAAGGCACAATTATTCCCAATTATCACAGAAGCTAGAAACAACCTGCAGAATCATTTAGCACTGCAAAATTCTAGGTCATATTTGCAAGAGTTTCAGACTTACCTTCTCCCCCAATTCTTTGTATTTGGGCTCCAGATTCTTGCAGTGGCCACACCACGGTGCATAGAACTCTATCAGGACATCTTTGTCTTGAGCATTAACTATTTCGTCAAAGTTCTCAGCCACCACCACCTGTAAGGGTTGATCACACCAGTGAGTTCCTTCCAAGTCAGACATGAGGCAGTGACATGACATGCTCCACACATTCCACCCAAGCCTGGGTCTCCCACACCTGCACAGCAAGCAGCAGAACCAAACACAGCAGTCCTCATTTGCACCATACAGGTAAAAACCTGCCCTAAGTTACCAGCACTACCTTCAACTGAGGTCTGCATATGATCTCCTTGCAAGAGATAAAGCCATTTCTTTCCAATCCCAGCAAGCAATCAGCAGGACTGGCTTAGGCCATCCCCATTCTCCCCAAAATATCTGCAAATCCCATGACTTGCACTCCTGTGTAGGGCTCTCATCAAAAAAGCCAGGCCAGGGAATGCTCTTACTCAGGGCAGAATTGCCAGGGAGGGTGAAAGGCAGGAATTATACCAGATTCCAATGATGAGATAAACAGGGAGATCCCTAAAATAGTGCAGTCACAACCAACAGGAAGACCATGCCATGAAGGAGCAAGCACAAGCCAAGAAGGCAGGCCTTTGTGTAATCCCTGGAAGTCTGAATGCTGCTGCACTCACAAAGCACATAACCGCTGTGGCCAAGCAGCAGTTACTATGCTGAGAGAAAAAGAACAGAACCCAAACTACAAGCTGCAGGTCTCCCTCACCTCAGAAAGTTGCAGTGGAACAAGGGAGGAATTCCTCTGTCTGTCACCACAGAGGCCTCTTGAGCTGCCACCATGCCACACTCCCAGCACTTCACACATGCACAGGAAGCTGCAGCTGAGCAGTGTCTCTGCAGCCATAAACAGCACTCACCTTTACAGGGCCATCGTTGCTTTCAGGAACAGGCTCTGATTTCAGGTATTTTTTCAAGTTTCCATCGAAGTAATCTTGCAGGAATCTCTCCAGAGCCTTTCCATCACGGCTGAAAGAAAAGTGATGCCACAGCCATCATCACACACACAAGGATAACAGAGGGAAACTTTCAAGGCTTATTTAAGCTCCGTCCACCCACACAACAGATGCCACCTGCATCTCTGACAGCACCAGTCTGGGCCTGGCTTAGTAGACCCCAGAACAAGTGCAACAATGTCCTTAAGGGCTCTGACAGGAGGCTGGATGCACATCCCATTCAAAGTTTTAGGCCTTCCAGCATCCTTCAGGTTTTTTTTCAAAATGAAAGGTACAAATAATTCTTCTGCCCTTCATTGCACCCTAATTCCTAACCAGACATTTCAGCATTTTGAATTAAATTCTCTCCCTTTGTATAACAGCAGGGGCTGCAAGCTTTCTATAGAGCAGCAGAACACATGAGCAGGACCCATTTTGACCCAGCAATTACTTCTTCCAGCTGGAACATCCAGGTTCCCTGTTTCCTCAAAGCTAACAAAGTATCATCTAGTCAGAGACCTCTAGACCAAAGTCCATCAAGTGAGACCCAGTACCAGCAAGTTCAAGAACTCACGAGAACTCTTCTTGCATGACGTATTTATCTCCTTTGGCAGTTCTGATGGCAACGACAGGGGCCTCACCCACACTGCTGTCCAGACCAAACTCAGAAAGCTCATGGCCAAAGGTTTTCCGACTAGCAACAGCGTAAGAGAGTTTGTGGCCAGAATCCAAGAACTTCTTTGCAATCATCATAACTCTGAGTGGAAAAAAAAAAAAAACCCACAAAGCATTATTTCTTTGAATGTTTTCTTCCACACGATGTAACACCCTTCAAGATGACACGCGCATCGGACTAGGAATTCAGTGGCACAATGTGCTCTTTAGAGCCAAGTCCTGTAGAACTGGTGCTGAGAAGCAGACCAGTAAGCTTGTGTCTGTGGTGACTGACACAAGAGTTGTGTTTCTATCCTCCACGTGTGTGACCCCAGGGTGTAAGGCATGCAGGGCAGAACTGCACACCACAGCAGTGAGGCAGTCTGTGGGTGAGGTCTAAGTTCCTAAGAACCAGGGATCTGAGAGCAATCACACAGGATTTCAGAGGATTGTCACCCAGCTATGGAAGCACAGCACAGCAGGAAGTGTCAGGCTGATTTACCCCTCACCACTCCCACCTGTTGCGCCAGTAGTTGGATCCCTTTGCGTTCTTCTCATAGTCCACGTCGTAGTAGGCCACCAGCAAGTCCTTGCCCTGGATCAAGTCTTTGTTGTCTTCAGTCATGTGTGGGCAGATGCCAAAGCTGTCAACGAGAGAGGTATTAGCAGAGTCCATGACCCCAGAACATGCCTGACACAGCACATTTGCTTCCCACCCGGAAGTTAAAAGCCTGTGATCAATCAAGCCCCAGGAACACACTTTGCTCATTCCTGTACCAGGTTATTCTGAGTCAAATCTCCATCTCCAGCCACATGAGTGGCTAGACCTGACCCAAGTAAGGCCAAAGCAAGCACAGCTCTCACAGGTTCAGTTTTTAAACAGGATCATGGTTAGAATATGAAGAGTGCATGTCAACAGCCAGGTCAGGATTTCAAGGTGCCCCCAAAAGGAAGCAGTGCCAAGACATGCAGCAGGAAGTGGCAGCAATAAAAAAAAACATTCTGTCACGTGTGCTGGTGAGAAATCACTCACATGTTCTCCTGGATGAATTTCTTGATCTTTCCACTGGTGATTTTGTCTTCTGGATACTTGATAGAGCTCTCCTCAAACTTGTTGGCCAGGCGTGGAGGACGGAATAAGACTATACCTCTGTGGGGAAGCAGGTATTGTGAATTAGTTCAAAGTGTCCCTGGGAGTCCACAAACAGCAGCCAGATGAGGCAAAAGCCCACTTAGGTGACAATCCCCAATCACCATTCACAGCTCAACAACACTGCCTAGTTTCTTGGTGGCGCTAGTGCATTAGGCTTACCTGTCTTCTCCATGATTCAGACAGACCATAAAGAGAAACAAAACCCTCTCCAATAACAAGGAACACAGAAACAAAATGTCTCTGTTGAGACACTTTCCACCCAAGGCAGACACAAGCCCTTCAGAGCCTGTAACCGTTTACACCTTTCTATCTCAATTCAAAAGAAACACCACTGTCAGCTGGGGAGGAAAACAGACCTTAAGCTATGTTTAGAAACTGAAAGCATTTAACTGGAATCTATGAATTTGTTCCAAATGCCTCAATAACAAGAAATGTAACTTACTCTCCATCTTCCCTGTACTTCTGCACCAGCTGCTCCTCGGTGGTGTGCGCAAAGCGGTAGTTATCCCTGAGGCTGTTGGCTGCTTTCATGAACTCTGAATAAGCATCCCCAGATGCATCACCAAAGAAGCCTGCAGGAGAAAGGCAGACCATGACCTCAAACCAACCCAGCTGTGGACTCTGCAGCTCTCAGCATTCTTCTCTACAATGCACTGGATCAATCCTGAATCCAGTCCTTCAGTTCTTATTGAGGTCTTTACCTTCGACAGTTTCTTCCCTTACACCCCCTCCTTTCCAGCAGCCAAAAGCTACTCAGGAGAAGCCAAATTTGGTCATTCAGCCAAGGACAACTGTCCCCTGAACACCCAGACATCCACTGGTGACTGTGAAACAACAGCCAGTGGTACTTAGTAAGTGTAGGAATGCTGGTTAATACTCATGTGGTTACAGGGGCACCCGATCTGCACCATGTGCTGTTGCCACGTCTAAAAACGGACACTCCCAATGTCAACAGCCCTCTGATGGCACCAGAGCAACAAATGCACCTTCCAGCAACCAAAGCCAGCCAAGAAAGAAACAACCTTTGGAAAACATATACTATGATACCAGGGGAGCCAACAAAGGCAGATGACCATGAGGAAAAAAAAGAAAATAAAAAATTTTGGAAGGAATACCCACAAGCCCTCAAACCATCTCCCACTTGAAGTGGGACCAGCCCCAGTCAGACTACATTGCTCAGAGCTTTGTCCAACTAAGTTGTGAAAATCTCTCAGGCTGAACATTTTTAAATCCCTCTGGATACATGCTCTAGGGCTTTGCTGTTCTCATTACCAGCAGTGGTTTTGTTCATGTTCATCTGGAATTTCTTTTGCTGCAGACTGTGGTACTGCCTCTGATCTTTCCACACAAGGTCCCAGAGCCCAGTGCCCACTCATTCCATGGTGCACTACCTCTACTCACCCACAACTGAAGCATCTTTATCGCCAATGAACTTCTCAAACTCAGACACAGAACTGAGAGCCACTGAAGCAGGTCCCGCCTGTTTCTTGAGATGGCTGACAATCCCATCTTGAAAGATTAGCAAAATAATTAAAGGGATCAATACCAAGTTCCACAAGACATTTTTCAAGCTTCCTAAACCAAGAATTGTTTCTCCAGAATCCACACACATGTCCCATGCAATGAATGTGTGAACTGAAAGACTGCTCCCATCAGCTTCACACAGGAGCTTTCCAGCATCCTGGGAACTAGGAGCTAATGCGGAAACCTTCTCCTTTAAAGGAGAGCTTTAGGGGAAAATAAACACCCCAGGCTTTGCCAGTACAAAGCGTTCTGGAGAGAGTAAGGGGCTAGGCGGTGTATGTGTAGGTGGGGAGCTTCTCTGCATCCCTGGCTGTTACATGTTGCCTCCTGCAGCAGATCAGCAAGGCAGACACTGCCAACCAGTTCTTACCTGCTGTTCTGGGCCCATCATAGGTCCCGGCCTCTTCTCCATCTCGAAAAATCTTTAATGTTGGATATCCACTGACTCCATACTTGTTACAGGTGTTGGAGTTTGCTGTACAGTCAACCTAAAGGAAAAGAAACCTTGCTACTCAGACTGAGATCCAGCTCTAACATACCCAACCCAGCCAAGGGACTAGAGGGATCCATCACACACTGCCTGGTGCTGGAAAGTCCAGACGGGGAAACAAGTAGCATAGGTATATTGAGAGGCCCAGAAAAATATTTGAGAAAATACTGGAAAGACTAAGTAGTTTCAAGTTCCACCAGACTACACACCAAAAAAATACTGGAAAGGATAGCTTCCTACAATCAATGACAAAGAATTTCTCAGCACCTCATAAGTCCGAAAGTTCATATAACACTTGAAGAAAACAGGCTGACCTGACCAGAAGACCATGGTGCTGAGTCCACACCACTTTGTCGTAAAAGAAGAGAGAGACCCTAATTAGAGAAAACTCTACGAGCTTTGTGGCAGAGAAGAAAGCTCCTAGCCAGGAGGCCTCAGCGGGTACGTGCAGCACGGTGCTCGCTCTCAGCCTCACCCAGCTCCGAGCAGGCCTATTTCCCGGCAGGGGCGAGCCCTCACACACCCTCTGCACACCAGCTGCGCGGTGCGGCCCTACAAGCACCGGCTTCCAGATTATTTCAGGGCTCCAAGGCATCAAAGAAACGCGATCCGTCAGGCCTGCGGAGCAGGAGTCCGGTCCCAGCGCGGGAGGCAGCGCTCACCTTCACGAGAGGCACGATCCCCTTCAGCCGGGTCGCGGCCGACTCGTACTCCGGCGCCAGCCGCTTGCAGTGTCCGCACCTAGGCACGGAAGGGAGTCAGACCGGCCAAGTCCCCCTCTCGGCCCGCCCCCGGCCCCGGCCCCCCGCCCCCAGCGGCCCCTCACCAGGGCGCGAAGAACTCCACGAGCACCAGCCCCGGGCGCTCGGCCAGGCCACTCTCGAAATCGGCATCAGTGAGCTCCACCACGTCGGAGGCGCGAGCGCCGAGGGCGAGCAGCACGAACAGCAGCAGCGCGGCAGGGAGGGCCGGCTGCGGGGGCCGGGGTGCAGACATGACGGCGGGAGCGGCGGGGCCGGGAGTGGTGGCGCCGGGAGCCGCAGCTGAAGGAGCGCCGGGGCCGCAGCCGGAAGTCCCGCCCCCGCATCCGGATCTGCCGTGTGGCAGCTCCTGATTGGGCGGAACGTCGCGGGCCGCAGGCCAGAGGGGGCGGGGCCGGCCCCTCATCGCCGCCGCTTCTCGGCGCTCCCGGGCCGCGGCGGGGGCGGGCCGGAGCTCTGGGCTGGGCCTCGTTCTCCATCCGCGGCGCAGTCCCCTCCCACCGAGCTGTGTCGCGCTGACCGCAGCGCCTGCCTTTGCCCCGGCCCGGCTAGGGGCTGCGGAGGCGCCCCGGGGCCATTGTCGGTCTCCGGGAGCTTTGCTGACCCAACGGATGTGCATTAACCCCATGGCCACCATGTCTGTATCGCGCCGTGCCGGCCCGGCGGTGACACGTGCCCGGCACATGCCGCAGGCCCGCCCGCTGGACTCACCGCAGCCCCGCATTTTCGCCCACTGCCCCTCACGTTCCGGCGCTGGCAGAACCCGCCAAACCCAGGAGCGGGTCTTTGTCCCGTAACCCCATCTGCCGGCATTTGCACCTTCTGCTGGGGTCTGCGGTCGGAAGGACCCTCGTTTGTGCCATCCTTGCCGGGGTGCTCGGCTCACCCCAGCTTCGAGCGGGCACAGCCTGCTCCCAGCTGGTGCTGCCGTGACCCGGTACCGCCAGGGCCTGGGGCTGTTACCGCACAAAAGCGCGATTCTCACCCAGCGCCACTGCCCTTTGCAGCGCGCCGGGCAGCTCAGGCGGGCCTTGGAGGACAGTGCATCAGATGGGAAAACGTTCTCGGTACCCCGCGTCTGCCTCACCACCAATTTCTCCTCAGAGCCCAGGTGCTCCTGCCTTGTCAGCCGGTGCCTCCCGTTGACCGCTGCGCCCAGCATCTGCAGAGCTGATGATCGGGGCCAGCCCTCATCAGGCGCTCACCTCCGGTACGGGGGCAGCCGCCTGGGCTGTTTCTGGCATTTTTATCACCAATATCGAGCTGCATCAGCCAGTCGGCCCCAGGACTGCGGGGAGTACCCGTATGCCGTTTCTAACTTCATCGTCGCCATTGCGACAAAGAGCCCCGGCCACCCACCCTCCACGCGCCGGCTCCCATCGAACGGGCCCCGCCGGCCCGGGGTCCCTCGCCGCTCCTCCCGGTACTGTGCGCCCCGGGGCCGGCAGGGGGCGCTGCCCGCTG
>PYHW01010538.1:310083-400994 GCA_013186435.1 Turdus rufiventris
GGGTTAGGGAGCGCGCCGCGTTCACCACCGCAGACCCCCGAGGGACGGGAGCTGCTGGCGTACCGCCGGACTGCTCCGGTACACAGGAAGCGGCCACCCGGTAGAACCCCGCGCCCAGCCCGGTACGGCCGCTACGGCCGCGTGTCCCACCCGGTGCGGCCGCGCGCTCGCCGTTACAGCACGGCCCCGGCGCGGGGCCCGCGCCCACGTGCGCGCGGCGCGCCTGGCCGCGCTGCAGGTCCCGCCGCCGCCGCCAGGGGCCGCCACGCCGTGTCCGCTCGCGCCCCGGCCGGCCCGCCTCCTCCGCGCCGATTGGCTGCCTGCGGCCGTCAGCAGGCGGTGATTGGCCGGCGGCAGCGCCTGCAGCACAGGGTGCGCTCGGAGGCCGCAGGTGAGCGGAGCGAAATGGCGGCGCCTGGCGTGGCGCCCCCTGCTGCCGCCGGCGGGGGCAGGGGCGGCCGAGGGGCTGGGGCCACGTCGGGAAGCGAAGCGAAGCGAAGCGAAGCGCAAAGTGGGGAGGGATAGGGCGGCCGGTCGCGCCGCTGCTGGGCCCTGTTTGTCGGCGGCTGTCGGGGAGCGCCGGGTGGGCGGCAGCGGCGGCGCCACGGCGAGGTGCGGCCCGGTCCCGTGCCGCCCCCGCGGCCCGCCGGCGCCACTCGCCTGTGCCTGCCTGGCCCGAGGTCCGGCCTCGCACGGCGCTGGAGCTCTGCCCAACTCGGGCACTGCAGCGGGCAAGGCTCGTCCAGGCCGCTCGGGGCGGCCGCGCTCGGCCTGTCCGTGCCGGTGCCTGCCCGCGGCCGCTCGCCCTTGGCGGGGCTGCTTGCGGTCGTGCCTCTGGCCCGGCCCCCGCCGGTCCCTCTGTCCCCCGCCGGTCCCTCTGCCCCGCTCTCCGGGCCCGCGGTGTCTCCCGAGCCTGGCGGGCCGGTGTGAAGCCCCGCGGGGTGGAGCGGCAGCGGCTCCCAGCAGTAAACTCAGGGAGAGCCGCCGTGTCAGGGAATTCCCCGTGCTGAGGCGTTTCACGCTTTACAGGTCTCACTAGTCTGATTAAATACTTGGTTATGAGCAGTGTCAGACGCGGCTCTCGGCGCTGTGCACGGCACTGCTCCATGTGCGGGATAAACCGAGAGCCTGCCTCAGTGCTCGCCTCTGCTCCGCGTTTGCAGCTCCTGCTGCGTTTGGCCTCGCTGAAAGCGCTGCTTGAATAGACTGAACTTACCTTCAGCTTCAGCTGCGAGCACCTTGAACGCCTGTGTTACCAGGGATGTCTGTGATACACCATGTCCAAATAGGTTAAGTTATTAGCCCTAAAATAGGTGATGTTTTGGTTCTGAAGCAATTAAGTGGCCATGATGAGAGCACAGCTTTCACCATTTTAAAGTATGGAATTAACCTTAGTGCAAATAGTCCTTGTACTGTGGAAGTAGCTCTCTGTGGGTCGCTGGTCATGCAAAGGTACTGCTCAGGGCCTGAGCTTTCAGGGTTGGGTTCTTTGGACTGGTTGGTTGGTTGGTTGTAGGGCCATCAGTTGTTTCAAGTAGTTTCTACAAGACTTTGCCACCATTAGTGTTTTAAAATACCAGCTGGGTGTATACTTAGAAGTCATGATCCCGCACGTGGCCTGGCTTGGCCAGGCTGTGGTCTCTAAGTTGGATCATGCTTGCAGGCTTTCTGCATGCCCGAGTAACCCGAATTCCTGCCACCAGCAATACGATGAGCCACATTCCTGTCCATCAGCCCGGCAGTAGAGAGACTGCACCTGCCCGTGCACCTTTTGTTTAAAAACCGAAATGAAACAAAATCCTGACGTGCAGACACACTCTTTGGTTGGTTAATGCCACACTGAGTACAAACTTAATATAAGACCTAATCACATCTTCACACCTTAAACGTTTGGTACCTCAAAAGCAGGAATGAAGAATCTCTTTGTGAGTACCCTTGTCTGAACAGCACCGGAATGATCTACTGGGGAACCGGAAAACAATTACCATTTCTTATCACTAATACAGGAAAGTCTAGGGAGCTAAATCAGTCCCAGGCCATCAGAGGCAAGGTCTGTGGCTCCATTTATGGTTGTGTGTCAGCAGATTTGGATTGCTGATTGGGTAATTATGGCAACCTTTGGTATAACTGTGCAGCAGATCACAACTGCCCTTCTTGGAAGTGCAGCAGGGAAGTCTTTAGCTGCAGTGGTTGGCATGTACTTCYTCCTGTATTTGTGACAGGACTACCGACCCTGAATATTCTGACTCAAAGCCAGAATTGTCCTTACTTTTGTGTGCATATGCCAGAGCCATATTAGTGCTCGTCTCCCTTGGACAGCACAGTTGGCAGCATTAACACTGAGTTTTCTTGCAGTGATTAATGAGAGTTAGGACCCATAGCACTGTCAGCAACTGGGAGCTGGGCAAAATGTATGGATGGCTTCCATGAGCAGTTAGCTCAGCAGTGAACAGGGACAGAACCATCAGCATGCTGTGGTTGGTGTGAAAAGTGTGGGCTGTCTGTGCAGGAGCCTGCAAGAGTTCCATAATGGCAATTGCCACCCTCCTGGCATACGAGCCCTATGCCAGTTCAACAGCAGAGCTGTCTCAGGTAGGGTGGACAAACTTCCGTCACTGCCCTTAGATACCAGAATAGAACTCCACTTGCCTGTGTCCATTTAAGAGCAACAGTCAGTTTTTGATGCCTTAGTTATGCTTGTAGTTAAAATTTCTGTTTTATCAAGAATCTATGGTTGCTTGGTATAAGTCTACAGTAAGGGATCTGCTTTTAACAAAAACTAGGAAAAGGTTCTGGTTAACCCTGAAATTGTGAGGCTTTCATTATTAACACCATGGGCATGCCTGTACTGTCAGTGGCTGTTGGCTTCATTAAGGCTCTGAGTTGTTACCTGATGTGAGTGTGGTGTGTCATGGCTTTGAAACAGAGCTATCGAGCAAGGAAAAAGCTTTTTCTCTGGGATAGGGGGAGGAATATAGAAAAGTTCTTGCTTTCTGGGTTCTTAGGGCAAAGGTTTTCCTGCTGCTTTATCTTTTTTTTTCCAGGAGGGAGGGGAGAGTGAGAGACTGGAGAAAATAACCCTCCTCTTCCTTTTGCATGGTTTGCTTCACTTCATTAAATCAGCAGTCATCGAGCTGATAGTGTCACCTGCTAAGGGCTCATTCTGCACTGATGTGCTGAGGCAGCAGGACACAGGCATGAAAATGGTTCCTGAGTATTTTGGGAATCCTACTCTTGTCCTCCTCTGGAGATAGCAGGACTATGTGGAGTCACAGTCAATGCCTCTATACCCTGATCTGCCAGCAGTGTTCCTCCACTGGCAGCGAGCACTGATGGTGAGTATCAGCTCTGACTCTTGCTGGTCGAGACATTTCAGTGCCAGATGTGTGCTGTGCTTTGAGGATTTTGTGGGAGCAGCAGCCCTGGGCTCGGTGCATGGGACTAAGATGGAAGAGATCGTCGTTGGTGTGGTATGTACAAAGTCCAGGCATGCTGTGTTTCCTGTTGGATCCAGCAGTGGATCCTTATGCAGGAGGAATGCTTTTGGCTACTTTATAATTAGGAAAAACACAGTGAGAGATACCTGCTTGATGCTGTGGGTGAAGCTTAGGTCAGCGGTGAGCAGTTGTGTCCTAGGCACGAACAGGGCAGTTGAATGGTGTGTTCAGACCCTGTCCCCTCTGGGGCAGGCAGTGCAGCTCTCGTAGGTGACAGTGGAGGACATGCTCCTTTCCTGGTGTTTCTAACTCAGCATATATTCAGCAGCTGGTCAAAGCACTCTGCACTGGTCACAGCACTAAGGCTAAGTTCAAGAAACGTGGACAATGCTCTCAGGCACATGGTGGGGTTCTTGGGATGTCTGTTCAGTGTCAGGAGCTGGACTCAGTCTTGTTGGATCCCTTCCAGCTTGGTGTATTCTGTGATTCTATGCCATCTTGCAAACCCGGACACCCTGACCTGCAACCCAAACTGTTGCTGACGCTCTCTCTGTGTCCTCGTTCCCTGACTTAGAGTTTTCACTTGTTTTTCCTCTTCCCTGCAAACTCCTGCACCTCTCAAACTATTCTCTCTGTTACTGTAGGTCTTCTTGAGCTGAAATGATGAAAATTGGCAATTGGAAAATCACTGTCACTGACCTGAGCTTTATCCTGACTTCTGGAGTCCCAGTTGATGTCGTTGAGCATATGAGTCTGCAGGAGTGTCCCCTGTCCCTGTCCACGATTTAGGCAGTGGCTGGACATGCATCACTGTAAGGGTTACACTATTTCAGTGCTGGTGGTGACACTGTCCCAGTGCAAGGGGGTTAATTGAAAAATGGAGCTGCTTATCTAAAATGATCCAGAATTCCAGATCCCCTCCCACCCTGAGAGTGTCTTCCTATTCCCTCTTTTTGTGCTGGGTAGCAATGTCCCTGGGTTCCCTCAGGCTGGATCAGTCCCTGCCCTCCCCACCATCACTTGCTTTCATCATTCAGCTGGCCCTGGGATCACCCTGCATCTGACCTCTCTCTCCCTTTTGCACTCTGTAATTCCAGAGCGGGATGGTCGGCCACCAAAGCTGCAATGTCGTCCCTGACGACCTCCAGTGAGGGAGAGAACTCTGCTCCCAGGTTTGTTGTCGGGTCCAGAGATGATGAGACAGAATTTCTGGGATCAAACATGAAGACAGATGAAACTGATTTCTTTGAAGATGATGAAGAGGAGGAGTCGGTAAGGAGATCCCAGCGTTCTGGGCTGGGGCACCTGTGCAGAATCCCTGGGTCTCAACCAGGGTTTGCCCGGTTACTGCTGGGGCTGCAGGTAGTTGGGACTGCAGGGGACACAGCACCTGGCTGTGTGGCACAGCCATGGGACAGGCCAGTGGCATTTATGACAGGACACATTACGTCATGCTGCTGTGCTCACTGCCTCAGGAAATCCAGCTTTTTTGCTTGCAGGTCTGATTGGGGAAAACTAGCGGATTTATTTGTTCTGGAGACTTAACCTGACACTCCTGTAAACCTTTCTGTTTCACCAGGGAAATTGTTGAGGAAAATTCTGGCACCTGTGAAAAGGGCAAAGGTGACTCTACAGAAAGAAAACAATTCTTTTTTTTTTGTAACCTCCAAGAACAGGATGCAGAAAAAATGATCTCCAGCTCCTGACTGCTTTTGGCCCCTGTTCAGTGCTGTATTAAATGCTACTAAACTGATCTCTGTCTTCCCCTCTGTCAGCCACCAGAACGGCAGATTGTGGTGGGAATCTGTGCCATGACCAAAAAGTCCAAGTCAAAGCCCATGACACAGATTCTGGAACGTCTGTGCAAGTTTGAGTACATCACAGTGGTGATCATGGGGGAAGATGTTATTCTGAATGAACCCGTGGAGAACTGGCCCTCTTGTGACTGCCTGATATCCTTCCACTCCAAAGGTAACACTTCTGTAGCAGTCCTTAGCCTGCTTGAGCTGTGAGCAAGGGAGTTTCCTTTCAGCCTTCCCCTCTGTCCTCACCCTGTATTTCAGGATTCCCCCTGGATAAGGCAGTTGCTTATGCCAAGCTGTGCAAGCCATTTCTGATCAACGACCTTGATATGCAGTATTACATCCAGGACAGGTGGGTGTCTGTGAGCCACTGAAGCCTCTTCCCTCTTCGTGTGGTTCTTAGCATGCTGTGGAAACTTCATTTTTCTGATCACAAAGGAGTGAGATGAGGAGGAAGGGGACCTTAACAGTGGCTTTTTGGGGTTTCTCCAAAATATGGAGGGAAATAATGGCTTTGAGGGTAAAACCACTGAGACCATGTAAATCCATGCTTTGTTTTCTGGTGTAAATGTCTTGTAAGGAGTGGCTGGGATGTAGAGAGTAGAAGAGTTCTCCCAGAACAGGGCTGCCATGGCTAAAGACTACTCTCTAAGCAGGAAAGCCAAGTGGTGAGATGAGGCTCTGGATCAGAAACTGGGAGCAAGGATGGGTCAGAATCTATGGAATGTGTGCTGGTCAGACAAGTGAGGTTTCTCAGTCACCTGTTGGTGGAGGCTACCAGCAACCACGTACTTCTCTTATACCTAGGCTGCTTTGGCTGTGTGTGAGTAGGGCTCCTAACAGAACCGAAACTTCTGCCCTGTCTTTGGGGTGGTGTTATGTGGATGCTGGCAGGCATCCCAAGGTGTAATTAGTGAAAAAACTGGGGTTTACCCCTTGACACAGGATGAAAGAAGGCTCCTGCTGCTTCTGCCAGGCCTGGACACTGTACAGCTCAGCATGACAGGGCAGGTCTGGGCAGGTGGTGTATACTGGGTATGCTGCTGTGCTTTGGGGACATGCTAATAACTGAGCATCTATGTTTAGGCCAGGTAGAGATTTACTCCGAGGCATCTGTGTCCAGAGCAGGACTGAGGCAAACCCCATAGCCTGTAGGACTCATCCAGAGAGCATATGCTGAGAAGTACCTGCAGTCTGTTCTTGATGTGTTTTTGTGTTCTGTGTTCTGTGTTCCTCATCAGTGGGAGTGAATTCTTTCCCTTGATGTGTACTGAGGACCTTCTAAACTCTTCTTGACACTGCTTCTGTCCTCCACAGGCGTGAAGTGTATCGGATCCTTCAAGAAGAGGGAATAGACCTTCCCCGCTATGCTGTGCTCAATCGAGATCCTGACAGACCAGAAGGTCAGTGTCCAAGCTCTACTGAAAGCCATTTCCCCAGGATACCTTCAGGCACCTCAAAGAGGCCTGACTCATAAGTCTTTTGGGTTTTTCATGGGCAAAGATCCCAACAGCAAAGGCATCTGATGGCCCTGGAAGGGGCTGTGGCTCTGCACTAGGACTGTCTCACCTTTCCTGATGTGCTGCTGCTGTGCTCTGTCTTCAGAGTGCAACTTGGTGGAAGGAGAGGACCACGTGGAGGTGAACGGAGCTGTTTTCCCAAAGCCATTTGTAGAGAAGCCAGTCAGTGCTGAAGACCACAATGTGTATATTTACTACCCAACCTCGGCAGGTGGGGGCAGCCAGCGCCTCTTCCGTAAGGTGAGGAGGGGTCTCCAGAGTTAGTGTTGGAACCAACAGATCTGACACCCATGTGGCTTCAGGAAGGAGTGTTGGGCACATGAACGGGAAAGGAAGGTTTTGTGTTGGGGAAGTTGAGACCTTCTTAGAGCTTTTAGCTCTACCCCATCTACCTGGGAACCACGGAAGGACGTGTTTTAGTGGTAGTGCTTGCTGACTTCACTTCCCCATCCTCTTGGTGATCCTTATCCTGTAGTCATGGAGCACTGTGTCTCTTCTGAATTGTGTGCTGATTTTTCCTGGGTTTACGAAGATTAATTTTTCAAAAATCCTATAATTCTTGCCCTTCCCATTTAGGGTAGCTTGCACACATGATAAAAGCAGTATTTATTCCTAGATTCCACAGGAAATCTGCCCTTACTCACTTCCCCCACTTTGCCAGTGAACAGTTACAGCTGTGATGTGTCTTTTTTCCAGTCAGTTACACATCTGCCATTAATAACCCTAAAATGATTGTTCCCTTAGGTAAGATACAGATATGCCTCTAGAGATTGTGTCCAAAGCCTTACTGAAAATGAAAACAACATCATCCTCGATGTTGATAAAATCAGTCATGGTCCTAGAAGGAAGTTAAATTGGATGGATTGTCACCTGTCATAATTTATTTTCATTTGCATATTAATTAGACTCCTTACTTTGTAGGTCTGTTCACTTTTTTTTTTGTTCCATATCCTTGGAGTGATTGGAGACAAATTGATGGTCTATAGTAATTTTTCTCCTCTTTAAAGCCTGGAAAATGAGATACCTGGTGCCTGCATTTTAGTCTCTTTTGTCCTCCATAAATAAGTGTGCCATAATGGCTGGGAGGCCTGAGATGCTAATCAATTTAGTCCACTAAATTCTCTACAAATGGGATGAAACTTCTGCTTTTCTGCTTTCATCTAAGACAAGGATCGCTGTGCTCTCCCCTGAGGTGTTTGTTCTGTGCTCTCAGATTGGCAGCCGGAGCAGTGTGTACTCCCCAGAGAGCAGTGTGAGGAAGACAGGCTCGTACATTTATGAGGAGTTCATGCCGACGGATGGCACTGATGTCAAGGTAAGGAAAAGCCTGGAATGATGCCTTCCTTTGTCAAGCCCAGGGGAGCTGAAGGTTTAGCAGCTCTGCTTAGTCCTGCTTGGGCTCTGGAATGTGTCTTTAAGCTCTGAGGTGCTGACTGTGCAGTTTCAGCCCCAAAGCGGGGAGCAGGTGCTCTGTAGATCACACCAGGAGGAATGTGTGAGACCATCTCATCTCCTTTTCTGTGTCTGCAGCAGAAATACCTTCTGGAAGCTGCAGTTAGTCCTGGTGGCTATGTCAGGTGTAAGTCACTCTGTTTCCAGGTGTACACTGTTGGGCCGGACTATGCCCACGCAGAGGCTCGCAAATCCCCTGCTTTGGATGGGAAAGTGGAACGGGACAGTGAAGGGAAGGAAATCCGTTACCCAGTCATGCTGACTGCCATGGAGAAGCTCGTTGCCCGTAAAGTCTGTGTAGCCTTTAAGGTCTGTATCTTTTTTGCTGTGCAAGGCAGGACTCCACAGATGTCTGATGTATGTCAGGGTTGGTGTTAAAACTTGTCACCCCGGCATGTCTCAGGCATGGCAGTCCTCCATGCCTGGTGCCAGTTGTTGGTCCTGCTGGCTGTGGCAGTTTGCTGGGCAGAGGTGACTGGGAAGGCAAGAGGGCCTGCAGCAGATGCCCTCTAGGCTGGCAGGTGCCTGGTGTCCCACATACATCTGAGCATTTCATACTGCATCGTGAGCATGCTGCTCTCCATCTGACCTGTGCTCATTCTGTCTTGACTATTTCCTGCTTTTGTTTATGTGGAAAATTTGGTCTTGCTTTCTTGGTTTTCTTTTTCTATTTGCATTTTGATACTGGTGTTTGGTTCTTTTGTTTGTTTGGGCTTTTTGTTTGTCTGGTTTAGGTTTTTTTTTTTCAGTTTTTGGTTTTTTTAAAAATAATACAGCTCTGGTGCAAATTGATATTTTATTTTATATCTGGGTAGAGTATGAGTCCAGGTATGGTTCCATGACATGTTCAGCAGTGTCAGCTGAAGAAACACTGGACTCCTTGCTCCTGCCCCACTGCATCTGGCACCCCATGCGGTTGGGCTGATGCAGATTTGGTTCATTTCGTACCTTGAAGCCTTTTCCATTTAGTGATGGATGTCTTTGCCTGCAGCACTTCTTGTCCGTGCTTGTCAGTCTGGTTCAAAAGGATTTGATTGAAAGGAAGAGCAGGATTTCCAGGAACTGCTTTGTTTCAAGCTTTTAGACCTCTGGCAAGTCAGGGGTTGACCTGATGGGGCGTGTGGTTAGGGCCTTTGGTACAGCAGTGAGGGTGTGAAGGTCTGGCTAATGCATGTCTTCACACTTGTTCTAGGCTTGTGAGGTGGGCACAGAGTGGAGGATGGCTGTAGCATCAGCAGGGCTGAACTGGGCAGCGCTGGCTGCTGTCCCCCACTGGATCTAAGTCTCATGTCCTTGCTTCCTCCTGCAGCAAACCGTGTGTGGGTTCGACCTCCTGCGGGCCAATGGCCACTCTTTTGTTTGTGATGTGAACGGCTTCAGCTTTGTGAAGAACTCCATGAAGTATTATGATGACTGTGCCAAAATCCTTGGGTATGAACAATCCAAGTTTTGATAAGGTGGTAAGGTAACTCATGACAAAGTAAAACGAAGTGTGCAGTCCTGGTCAGTATGTCAGAGACTCAGTCTGCAGGTGGTTCATGTGAGTCATTTGTTCAGCAGGAGAAAGCTTGGCTCTTGGAGGAAGAGGTTCTTTTCAGCCCCTGGAGCTCCTGCCTGCATTGACATCAGGTGTCTTTGTCTACAGCTAGATGTATCTTCCAGGACTTTTCATTGCATGCTAAGCCCAGTTGTGGTATTTGTGATGTGGGGGAAACTGGTGTCCCTGTGGGGTACCCTAACTAGCCCACAGTGTGATAGGTGTCTCTGCAATGAAAGGAAGGGGAAATTCTGTGGCTCTCTTCGCATGTTTCAGCAGGTCTGCGAAGGAGGAGGTGGAGAACCAAGGGAATGGATTTTCTTGTGAGTGCTGTATTTTGATTTCTTCCAGAAATATAATCATGAGGGAGTTGGCTCCCCAATTTCATATCCCCTGGTCCATCCCAACAGAGGCAGAAGACATCCCCATTGTCCCCACAACTTCAGGCACCATGTGAGTACCTGCCAGTGATGGCTGCATGAGGGACAAGGTATGAAAAACCCGTCAAAGGGCCTGACACAGCTGGCAGTATGGCATCCTCCAGCTGCTGCCTGCACCCTGCAATGCCTGTGGAAAGGCTTAGCTGTGCACATGAGTGTTCTGACAGGTTGGAGATTAGTTGTAGGTTTGATGAATGCAGATGAGCAGTAACTGAAGAAATTACAGAAACTGCTCACACAGCTTTCAGAGGGTCCAAATTCTTCATCAGGACAGGAAACAGATCAGGACAGATGCTGTAGCTGACTGCTACATGGAGAAAGTGCATGTTGAGCTACCAGTGACATAGGTGGAAAGACTTGGCTGAAATATCCATATTACCCATGTGCTTGGCAGCCCCTCATTTGATACCTTTGGCCTTACCTTGGGCCACCTTTGGCCTTTTCTAGCACATAAGGCTAAAAGACCAAAGGCAAGTTTCTCTGTGATCTTCACCATACCTGTACACTGGTGTGAAACCACTCAGCTTGGTAGTGTCTGCAGAGCTTTGATTCCCTCTGCAGCTGTAGCACTTGTGTCTGGTTTAGTCTGGGAGAAATTCTATCCCTGCTGAGGAAAGCAGCTGTCAGAAGAATGGAACTGAAAGAACATGGGAAGGTACTTCCTGGTGGCAGCTCTGGAGTGTAGGAGTGCATTTCTCATCTGTCTTGTGTTTCCCCAGGATGGAGCTTCGCTGTGTTATTGCAGTCATCCGTCATGGAGATCGCACCCCAAAGCAGAAGATGAAGATGGAAGTGAAGCATCCCCGGTAAGAGCCAGGGGAAGAAGGTGCTGTGCTGCTGGGAAGGGACGAGGGCCTGTTCTCTAAACCAGGAGCAGGAGCAGAGGACTGAGTGCATAGGAGGCAGTACTTTTTCCTGGCCCATCTAAGCAAATGCTTTCTGACCAGTTGAGAGAGCCCCCCTTCCCCACAAGGATCCTGACACCTTCTGTGTGAACCCTGGTAGACTGAAAGGGAAGTGCCCCACTAAATGGGAAGCTAGTATCTGCTTGCTGGTTGTATTTTGAAAAACACTTGTTTTTTCAGAATTTCTGAAGCATAGGGAAGAGCCAGCAGCCTGCTGGTTCTCCCTGAGGAACAGAGACCGAATGCATGTGTAGGGATGACTCTCCTTGTATTATTGAAACAGCAGAAAATGGATCAGCGTTCTTTGTTGTCTGTTCAGGTTCTTTGAATTATTTGAGAAATATGATGGTTACAAGACAGGAAAGTTGAAGCTGAAGAAACCAGAGCAGCTACAGGTGAGGAAGTACATTTTGGGTGTACTGTGTGGGATATGCAGGTAATACAGATCCTGGTGCGAGGCATTTCTTTGGGAGGGTGCAAACCTCCAAAAAGGCAAGTCTGTCACACAGATGCTCCCTCGTCTCATTCTGCACCCTGTGCACACTCAGCTGGGTGACAGCAGGAGAGCAGAACGGGAACTTCTACTGCCTGATGCACGCACTGTAGGATGGAGACGACCTGATGCAGCCTGCCCACCAGCTGTGGTTGCCTCTGGTGACAGATGGGTCCACACCAGGGAGCGGGCCAGTTGGAGGTACCTGCTTGGCTCTCAACAGGGCTGTAGCACAGCACAGGGATGAAGCCAACTACAGTGTGCAAGTTTGTCTTGCCTGAGCTGTGTCTTATGAAATGACATGGCTCTGAGGAGTGTCTGTGTGGACGTGAAGCTGCCAGGAGGCCTTGCAGGAGTGCACTGGTGAGTCTGAGGCAGAATTGTTCTGTGCTTTCCAACAGGAGGTGCTGGACATTGCACGGCAGCTTGTGGTGGAGCTGGGAACCCACAGTGATTGTGAAATCGAGGAGAGGAAATCCAAACTGGAACAGCTGAAGAGTGTCTTGGAGATGTAAGCATTCCTGTCTTGGGCCGCTGTGGGTTTGCCTAGAGCGTGTGATACAGAAATAAGCTGTGCTGCTGGCGTCTCAGCCAGCTGGTGCCCAGAGATTGGGGTCTTCTCTGTCCCCTGTTAGTAACTGTACGTGAAAGGCACCGTGCTCCTCACTTTTTCCTCTTGACATCAAAACCCTGCTGATCCTTGTCCCAAGTGTGTCTGATGTTTGGCTGAACAACTTGTGACAAAGCTGAGCATTCTTTGCTGCAGGAGAGGAATTGGGGTCCTTGAGGAACTATGTGGATATGAAGCATTTTGATATAGTTGGAACAAAACTTGTTTTAAGTAAAGTTGTCCTGGTGCCAAAAGTTTAGGAAAAAGGAGCTTGGAAAACCTGAAAAGATGTTTGTGTCCTCTGAGGTTTTTTACAGTTGAAATAAAAATATGGTGGTATTGACAACTTCAAAAGGAAACCAGGGTTCCTGCCAGCACTGCAGCTAGCTATGGCACACACAGCCAGCATCTGTTCAGGCCGTGTCTCTGGAGCACAGAGGAGGACTTTCTGCAGTGATTCCCTCCTCTGCTCTTTCTGCTCATGGTTACCTCAAAGCATCTGTCAGAGTGGTTTTTTCTGTGATCTCATGAATTCACTTGTTAAAGATGTAGATAGACTTTAAAGCCCTAGTGAGGAATGACAGTGCAGAGTGCTCTTGGTAGAAGAGCATGGGAATGGATTTTGAGTTTTGTTTGAGAGAGCTGTTTGGCTTTTTGTGAGATGTGTGCTGGATCACAGGGAGATGACAAAAATCATGTTCCATGGCTATGGGTGTTGTAGCAGAAAGTCCCTTCCCTGTGCTGTAATTCTGCTCTGTACTGCCTGAGGGCCTCTGGGCAAAGGTTAGGTGCAGTTGATTTGTTTCAGTTTTTCTTTTTCCATCCCTTGTGACAGGTATGGACATTTTTCTGGCATTAACCGCAAGGTTCAGTTGACCTATCTGCCTCATGGACATCCAAAAGCTGCGAGTGAAGATGAAGGTAAAGAAACCTGATGGTGCTACCCTGATCTTTCAGCCCAGAGTTCAGGTGTGAGTGCAGCTGCCCTGCCTGTATAGGCCTCTGACATGCAAGCAGAATTGGTGACCCATATCTTATGTTTGCTCACATCATAGGAAGGATTAGAGGGATGCCACTACACTCTGGTTACCTCTACAGGGCTTGCACTTCCAATTTTGGCAATGTCAGATGTCTATACCTTCAAAAACTAGTGATTGAATTTTCTACGTGCTGATTTGTTTCATTTTGGGTCAGGCTTGTGTTGAGAGCACTCTGCAAGGGGCTGATAACAACCTATTCTTCCTCCCGTCCCGTGCCTGTGCAAGCTCAGATGTGAGATCTGATGTGGTGAATACCTGTTTGTCTCCTAGAAGCTCGCCGAGAGTCCTCCCCCTCCCTTCTCCTGGTGCTGAAGTGGGGTGGAGAGCTGACCCCGGCAGGAAGGGTCCAGGCGGAGGAGCTGGGGCGAGCCTTTCGCTGCATGTATCCTGGAGGCCAAGGTGAGTTAGTCCAGGTACCTTTGGTCCTGCCCCATGGCTGCCCAGCCCAGGTCAGGGTTGCTCAGGCATCTGGGGCTATATACAGCCTCTGGGATTAGTTTGTGTTCTGTTGAGTTGGTGTGGGAGGGGTGAGTGATTCAGGTGGGTTTTGCACCCAAGGATCCCTAAGCTGACCAGAGAGGTGTGCTGTTAAACTTCAGCAGCTTTCTTTACATAATGTGCCAGGATTCAAAAAAGAGGTGGTTCTAATTAGGTGCATTCTGATGCAGCAAATACAAAATTCATGAATGGTTAATAAGGAGTTTAGGTCTAATGTAGAGAACAGAGATCTGTCTTGGAACACAGATAATTCTGCCCTGAGACAGGAGAAGAGGGAGGTAACTTCTCCATATTTTCTCCATCATAATGGTGTGATGCTGAAAAGCATCTAATATGCATACAAATCAACAAGAGCTGAAAGGGGAAAAAGAAAACCATGTTGAGATTGCATTTGGGTCAGGAGTAATACACTGCATTGATCCAGTGAGCCCAGTATTGACTATGCTTGCCTTGTATGTTTAATTAATTCAATTTAATTAATTACATTTCAAATTAATTAAGCAAATTTAAATTGGACTGGAGAAGGTTTCCTTCTAGAACAAGAAAGAGCTAGGTTTGGTGGAAAAGAGTTGGGTCAGGGGACACTTAAGCAAGCTGGACATACATGAACCCAAGGGCCCTGATGGGCTGCACTCACCGTGCAAAGGGAGCAGGCAGGTGTCCCTGCAGGGCCACTGAGAGTTCTCTTTCAAAGGCTCTGGGTGTTGGACGAGGTGCCTGAGGACTGGAGGAGAGGAAGTGTTGCTCCTAGCTTCAAAATGACAAGAAGGAGGGCCCAGGGAATGCTGCATTTCTTTGCTACATTTCTAGCTTGTGTGCAGTCTGTTTTGGAGCAGCATAAATTCTGCCTATTCAAGGCACTCATTCTCTACATAACTTTGTTGCTACAATAAAATTTGTTTGTCTAAACCAGTATATTCAGCTGATAATTTTGCAGGTGTGAGAATATGAATGTTGAGTTGTCCTTGGTTGCAGGTGATTATGCTGGTTTCCCTGGCTGTGGCTTGCTCAGGCTGCACAGCACTTACCGCCACGATCTCAAGATCTACGCCTCAGACGAGGGGAGAGTTCAGATGACAGCAGCAGCTTTTGCAAAGGTCTTTCTTCTCCTTCGGGCGTCTGTTTGTTCTGGTTCATTAAAATATGCTGGTCATCTTTGACTGGAGGGGATGTTGCTATAAAACTGCCCTTCAAGGACAGTTGAGATTTCATTTAAGTTGCCTGTGTTCTGGCCATGGAACTACCAGAATTTTTGTAGCTTGGCTTGCACAGACCTGAAATCTTGTCCTGTGTGCTGTGGCTTTAGGGTCTGCTGGCCCTGGAAGGAGAACTGACCCCCATCCTGGTGCAGATGGTGAAAAGTGCCAACATGAATGGTCTGCTGGACAGTGACAGTGATTCCCTCAGCAGCTGTCAGCACAGAGTGAAGGCACGACTGCATGAAATCATGCAGAAGGATGCTGAGTTCTGTGAAGAGGATTATGAAAAGGTAAAGCACCAGTGTGGCTTCATTGCTGTCTGTTTCTGGAAGGAGAATAGCATTGCTTCAGTGGTTTGATGTTAAATGTGTGGTATGTGAACAGTGGTTTGGTTAGTTTGAGATCAGTTCTGGTCAAAATGAAAGGATATGTATGGAAGTGTGCTTGACCTTCTTTGAGTGACAGTCCTCAGTGTCCCCTGCTGTCTCCTTCAAGACTGATCATGGGGCCTTCCTCTCCCTTCAGAATTCCCAGTTCATTTTGTTCTTGTGAGTATGCTAAAAGAGCTCCCACGTGCTGCTCAGATCAATTCCAGCTGCTGTGGGTGGGGAGTGTGCCTCACTGGACTCTACATCTGTGCTCTGTGCACATGTCAGTGGACCTTGGGGTTACAGATTGTGTGTGGTGTCAGGTTCTGATTGCTGCAGAGAAGAGAGAATGGGCTGCACAGCAACCAGTGAAAGCACTATTGCTGCTTTTCCAGCAAGTCCTCAAAATACTGCTTTTCCCAGGCTTGGAAATGTGACTACTGGACCAAAATCCTTTAAGGAACATATTTGTCATCTCAAATAGCTACTTAAAATGAAGCCCTTCTGCTCCAGCACAGAACCAAATGAGACAAGAGTGGATATTGTAGGTGGAGGGAGGTCCGATCTGATGGGAGCAGTTGTTTGCTTCCTCTGAGTTTCATCCTGAGGAGGATTTTAGGACATGCCAGGCTGCTCCTAGGAACAGGCCAGCTTGTTGTGCTCAGCTTTTGTCCCAAGCTAGAAAGCAGTACGGCTGCGAAAGGCAGACATTTTGTGTTCCCCGTTTGTGCAGACTGACTAATCTCTGCTGGAATCTTCTTTCAGCTAGCACCTACAGGCAGTGCTTCTCTACTCAACTCCATGACCTTTATCCAGAACCCAGTTGAGGTCTGTAACCAGGTATTCACCCTGATTGAGAATCTCACCTCCCAGATACGAAAACGTCTGGAAGACCCAAAATCTGCAGGTGAGCAACAGAACTGGAAAGAGTCTGGAAGAGATTAATTTATTGTTACATCTTCAGAGCTCCCAAACACCACTAGGGCTTGTGTTTGTAGCAAAGAAACTGTAAAGTGTAATTCTGTAGGTGCTATTGATGTGGAAGGCTCCACTTTTAATTACTGTTAAAGGGAGCTGTAATGTAGAGGAAATGGTATATGCATCTTGGTTTAGAGTAAATGAAAACAGCAGCAGTATGGTCTGGAGGGGTATGCCTGTGTTTTTTCAGGCCTTTTCTGGAGACTGTAAACAGCAAGTTTTTCAGTCAATTTTCTCACCTCAGCTTTTCTAGTAACAAGTGCAGAAGTTTTACAAAGGCATCCTGAGAACCTGCCATGGGATTTATGGCAGATGTAATCAACCAGACACAGTTTCACTGCTCTCAAGTATTTCAGAAGTAGCCTGTTGCTGCAGGTTAACAGTCCTGCAATGGGTCCAGTGGCTTTCCCAGACTAGGATTCCTGTGGGTGATGCAAGAACTGGAGCCCTTTCATGCTGGGAGAATTCAATCACAGCTGTCACTTGCAATCTCTGCAGCAATAACCAGAGTTCTGTGATTCTGTGGTTCTAGGATGTGAATGTGGTTTGGTGTTCTCTGCTTTTTAGACCTGCAGCTGTACCACAGTGAGACTTTGGAACTGATGCTGCAACGCTGGAGTAAGCTGGAGCGAGATTTCCGCATGAAGAATGGGCGCTATGACATCAGCAAGATCCCTGATATATATGATTGCATCAAGTATGATGTACAGCACAACTGTGCTCTGAAGCTGGAGGGCACAACTGAACTCTTCAAGCTCTCCAAAGCCCTGGCAGATGTGATCATACCCCAGGTATAGCTTGTACGATGATTCCTGTGGCACCAATTTCTGACCCTTTGCCTTTGTGTTTTGTCTCGATTCTCTTGCACATTGACTCCCAAGGCAGCATGTCACAGTAGGTTGTTCCTCAGATCTGTCTTAGTGTTTGTATAAGGCCAAAACCATTTATGACTTGAAATGTGGCAGGGCTGGGCTTCTGGTTGAGGAGTCTGGCAGGGTCAAAGTAATGAGCAGCTGATGCAGCAGCTTTTCCATGTTTATTGCAGTGCATCGCAGCACAGCTCCAAGCTGCGTGTGTGCTGCAGCAACATTCCATCCTCCTCCACGTGTAGGGTTGTGGAAGGGAAGGGAGATTTTCTGTCTTAAAGTTCCGACCAGTTTGTTATTCTTGTCAAACTAGGCCTTGTTCAGTTTGCAATGTTGAGTTGCTTCTGGCAAAGTTTAATTTATATGGGATGAGTTGGTACCAGCAAGGTCCAGCTGCCACTGTAGAGCAGAAGTGGTCTAAACTTTTTTCAGTATTGCTGGTGAGATGCAGTCTGTCTGTTTTCAGTGTAGCACTGCAGTTTTTATCTTTGCCAATAGCAGTTGTTATTTAATGCTCATGCTAGCTCAGGGTATAACTTTGCATGTCATGGGATCTGAGATTCACTCGTGGTACTTGCACCTCTCAGCTGTTGGAAGGATACTGACAGTCATGTTCAGACATAACTGGAGTTCTTGGAAGAGTCTCAGTCCTCTGTTACCCCCTGCAATATGTGGGAAAAAAGTGAAAAGTATTGAGGGACATTTTTCTTCCTGTCCTTGCTTAACCAGTGCTGCTGTGGACTGGGCTGTTGAAGTTAAGTGGCCTTTCGTGTGAGGATGTGGCAAAGAACCAGGGCTCAGGGTATCTGTCGTTTTGTTCCTGCAGGAATATGGGATTAATAAGGAGGAGAAACTGGAGATTGCTATTGGCTTTTGTCTTCCTCTCATTAAAAAGATCCAGCTGGACCTACAGAGAACTCATGAAGATGAGTCTGTCAACAAATTGCATCCATTGTAAGGCTTGTGCTGCATGCTGCTGGCAGTGGGGAGGGCAGCTATGGAGCAGTGGGTGGTTCCCATGCCAGAAGAGTGTACTGTTGTGGAAGGAGGTACTGAGCATACACTGAAGGACCCTTTAAGGAGGAAGGCATGTTGGTGCTCCCAGAACTAGAAGGCAGATGGAGAAGGAACGTTGAGACTGCTGACCAGAAACACAGGGCCACAAAGGCTTGTACCCATTGTAGTTGGATGGTGATGCCTCATCTCTTTCCCTGCACAGGGCCAGTGTAGAGTGAAGAGCCACCTACTATGTGTCTCCATTAGGATTCCACAAAATCTGTTGCTCCTGTGCCCAGTGCTCTCATTGTTTGTTCTGTCCTGCTGCCTTTGACATTTTCCGGTGTGGGATTGTGTCATTCCATTAAATGTACAGAAATGCTAATGTGTGATAGATGGCAATTCACTGGCAGACAGTAACTCTGGGCTGATTTTGGTTTAGGTACTCAAGAGGAGTTCTGTCACCAGGTCGCCATGTTCGAACACGGTTGTACTTCACCAGTGAGAGCCACGTGCACTCTCTGCTCAGTATCTTCCGCTATGGGGGGTTACTGGATGTAAGTGTCCCAGCAATGCTCACAGAGTAAGCCTACCTATTTTTTTCCAGTAGCCTTTTCCAAGGTGGACAGTGTATGTTTGTAGGTTGCCCCTTAAGCCAGCTCTCCCACTAATGCTGCGCATCGGTGGCATCTGGCCAGCTCCATCTCTGCTGTGTTTGCATGCTGCAGCTTCCTGCCTTTCTGGCACGTAGGAAGATTGTTCTTCCTCAGTGCCTCCCTTGCTTGCACAGAGACATGTTTTCTCCAGGATCTGTCCTGCTAATTTCAGGTGAGCAGACCACTTACTTGTATAGGAGAATAGCAGTATGAGGCAATGGGGATGGATGAACTTCTTCCTTCCTGCTTCCTTCAACTCTTTATTTTAAGAGCATGGTCTTGTCTCTGTAAGTCAATGAAATCAGTTTTTCTACAGAGGAAGTGACTTGAGGTTGCACATTCAGAGGATGTACTCTCTACCAGAGAGGCAGATTACATGTTTTTAGGGATTAATTAATCCAACTCACCCTTCACTTGCTCTCTCTTCACCTGCTTCCTGAATGAATTGGTATGCAGACCCTGAGAAAAGCTCTACTTTGCTCTTCTCAAGAGGCTCTCTGATTTACCTTCCCATTTTTAAGCATGGTCTGAAGTACCTTGAGAATTTGGGCTTGCTTAGCAGGCATGATTTCTGGTGGCAGCTTAGCATATCTACAAACAATGATCAGAAAAGTGTCTCTAAATCACTCACTATATAAGCTGCTCCCTCATTCCCTGACTCAGGTGCTCAAGGATGCCGTGTTGCCAGCACAGGGATATTGGGCTGCATCTGGGTTCTTTGTAAGGGAGGGTTCAGTTCATGTCCATCAATGTGGTGATTGGCTCCGCAGCATCATGGGTGGCACTTCAGGTGTGGCCATTTCCAGTGGCAGTGTTGGGAGGCACTGAAGGGCGGGCTGCCCTGCTGTGCGGAGCCCAAGGGCTCAGCGTGTCTCAGAATTTTTATTCAGCATCAGGTAAAAGCATTTCACTTGGTCCCTTATTGAGCACAGGTTCATCCCTTGTGCTGCTTTGTGTAGTTTGAGAATGGCTGTGTTTGGGAAGCTGCTGTGGGCTCTGCTCGTCTCCAGTCAGCATGGCACAGCAGCTTGCAGCTCAGATCTGCACATGGCTGGCGTGGGCAGCTGTAGCACTCCTCTGTGCAGCTGCTCCTCACTGCAAGCACCCCACCACATGGCAAGCTTGTTCCTTCATGCAAGTTAAGCAAGGTGCTTTTGTCCTGACAATGTTACCTTGTGGAGAGAGGAACTCTCTCAGTCCCATTTCACTGGATGCTGCAAAGTGTCTGCTGTTGCTTATCCCATGCGACTGTTTATGTGTATGTATCAGGAAAACAAAGACCAGCAGTGGAAGAGAGCCATGGACTATTTGAGTGCTATCTCAGAGCTGAACTACATGACCCAGATTGTTATCATGCTCTACGAGGACAACAACAAGGTGAGGGTTAGAGCAGTAGGATACAATGCTTCCTGCCCCGTTGAAAGGCACAGTCCTCAGAGACCAGTTCAGTTGGAAGTCTGTAACTTGAGCTCTTGCTGCTTCTGAACACAGATGGATCATTAACACAACTGCTAGTTCTCAGTTTATGTGGGAGGCAGTGACCCAGTTAATGCTTGTTACATGTGAGCAGAATGTCACCCTGAGCAGTAATACCAAACTTATGTAATTAATACTGACTATTGTAAAGCATTTTCTAGTGCAAAATTATTTGCTGTTTTCAAGTATTAATTGCAAGTGAACAGTAGGAAAAAATAAATAAAACTGAGTGATATTTGATTTGTATTTTTGAAATATATCTAGAAAATATCCAGAAATTTCACATCCGTAAAGTACGTTTTATTCTAAAACCAACCTGCATGTTCTGATGATCAGATCTTGTGACTTGGGTCTGTGCTGCAGGAGGTTGTAGTGGTGAGGGGAGCAGCCCCTTACCCCACACCTTATGGAGTTAGAGCCTTGTATTCACAGAACTGGTGTGAGTTTCTAACGTTAGAAGTGATGCTTGTCAAAAACGTGACTAGAATTCTCATGAGTGGTGTGGATGTGTCTGTCAGTCAAGATGGGTGTATATGGGTTTATATCATTACTGCCAGATGCTGTAAAAGCTTTGGCTTCCTTAAAGGTTAATGAAAAATTATTAGCAGAGAAAGTTACTTAAATCTTGGAACAGCCTGACTGAAGGTTCAGGAGGGACCCAGCCTCCTGCTGTCCTGGCATGTGCTGGGTTTGCACAGGAGCGGGTCGGAAGGGGCTGGGGTTCAGGGTGTGTCTGTATAAATATATAAATATAAATAGAGCCCAGTTCTGTTGTACTCCTCTGTGTCTGTTGTCCCAAAATAGCAACAGTCAGAATGCCTCGGCTGTGTGCTGTCCTTTTGGATGGGACAAACCTGGAGCCATTCTGTTCATGCTTGTTGCCCCTGCTTTCCCTCCAGAGGACGGACCTGGGATGTGTGCTGGCCAGCACGGCAGGGTGGGGGCCTGGACTGATGGTGGGATTGACTGGGTTTGGTTCTTTACCTATTCCCATGTGTTCACAGGACCCCTCTTCAGAGGAGCGTTTCCATGTGGAGCTGCATTTCAGCCCTGGTGTCAAAGGCTGTGAGGAGGACAGGAACATCCCCACGGGGTTTGGCTTCCGGCCAGCCTCAGCAGAGGTGAGCAGACACCTGGGCAGGAGCTGCCAGCCCCAGGGGACACTTGGGCACTGTCCTGCTCTGCCTGGCCCTGCTGCAGAAGCTTCCTTGCTGGCAGTGCCATGTCTGTGTCCATTTGGGTTTGTCAGGGTGGCTGCTGGGACTGGAGGAGCCTCCTGAGCTTGGCAGAGCAGGAGATCCAAGCCTGGAGCTGGTGTGGAGCAGCATGGGCAAAGGCCCCGGGGCTGTAGAGCTGAGTGGAGTGTTTCCCTGTGGCAGAACGAGGACAAGAAGGCAGACCAAGGCAGCCTAGAGGACCTCTCGAGCGAGAAGGGCAGCGATGAGCCAGACCGTGCTCGGCAGAAGTCCCCACAGCCCTCAGAGCCTGTCAGCATCCAGAGAAGGTCACCACTGGTCAGGAGCCGGAAGACAGGGTCCATGGAGGTAACCACGGCGCCCTTCCTTGTTCTTGCAAAGGCCTTTTGCTTGGTTTTGGTTTCCTGGCATTTCTTTTAACATGACAGAGTCTGACTTGATTCTGGGAAAGGATCTGCAGAAGGTAAAGAGGGATGTTGTGGAAAGCAGAACTCTAAAACTCTTCCTCATTGAGGAAGGACAGGAAGGACAAGCCAGAGGAACTGATGAGGAGGAGCAAGTAAGGAAATACTTGAGAAACACGAGCATTATTTCGATTACGTGCTCTATAGAGACACTGGTGTAGCCAGTATGAGATTACATGCAACCTCACCACCTAGCTGTGGTGACATCTTTGCTTTCTCTTAGGCTCCAGCCTTTGCCTTTCACAAAGGCAGCTCCACGTTTCTCATTCCTCCATCCCATCTAAGATCTCATGCTCAGGTCAGGGGTCTCTGCTCACTGGTGGATTCATCCAGGATGTTTAAACTTTCAGGGCTTAGAAGTGTCCCATTCACTGATCTGGTGAAGTAACAAAATTGATTTTTTAACCTCTCTCCTTCCCGGGCTGTTCTGTGTCACAAGGCCAGTGTTACAGTCAGCAGGTGACTTGTTACTTACAGAGTACTCTGGAATTGTCCTTCCTTTCAGAGGGATTTCACAGGCATTTTTGCCATTGGTTTTCTGAACCAGAAAACAGCAGAGTTAAGGTTTGAGGTATTTGTTAACTGTCTTCCATTTCTCTGTGTTACTCACAACGTCACCTCTGCGTGCAGCACTCAGAGGCTCTTTGTGATAGGCGCATACTAAGTTAGAGGAGATATGATTTCCTGCTGCTAAAGGAGGATGTCTGTGTCCCAGGGATCTCAGTAAGAGTCTTGGGAGAACAGATGCTCACTACACGAATCCCATCATACTTTTCAAATTTCCACTGTTCCACAATCCCACAAAATCTTGAAATTAAAATTGAACATTTACTGTCACAATCCTAGCATATGACTACCTTTGTGCTTTTTGAAAATGGTGATTTTAAGGAAGAGATATACTTTTCTTTACCTTCAATGAATGTATAAATGCTTTTGATAGCAGTGGGTAACTTGGAGCATGATGCTGATTAATTACACTGTGTCTTTGCAGGTGCTGTCTGAATCTTCTTCTAAATCAGGAGGTTATCGCCTCTTCAGCACTTATTCCAGGCAGTCTTCTGAGATGAAGCAAAGTGGATTAGGTACTGTACCTGACCTGTAACCAGCCTCTCTATTTCCATGGGCATTAGTCTGTCTCCACATACACATCTGGCTTGAGTTCCTTTTATGTCTCTGTGTTTTGTGTCTTCTCTCAGCGTTACTGTTGAGACCACTATAGAGCCTGTCTTAGTTGGTACAAACATCTCCTTCAGCTGCTAGAAGCAGAAGATGCTGCACTTTTCATCCTTTCCAGTACAGGAGCAGCAGGGCCAGCTGCCTACCTGCAGGCTTGCCTCTGCTTCTCTGTTACTCCATTTCTCATCTTAGTAGGAAGAGATGATTTTAGATGAGAATGAGTGTCTTTCCTTTCTGAAAAGCATCAGTTTATATGCAAAGCTGTTCTTTGTGTGAGACTGTTCTATTTCTACCTTTGCCTCGTGAAGATCTGTTGTGTGGAACGGATGTGTCACATATGGAATGTTTGGTAGCTCTCTAATAGAGCTGAAGTCCCTGATCAGCCATTCTTCTTGTGGTAGCCAGTAGAAGAGAATATTTCAGGGCACTTGACATTCTCTGTCCTTAATTGTTCCATTCCATGCCATCCTAACATAAACTATGTCCGAATAGTTGAAATTCTTCCTGAAATATTTTTGCAAAAGTAAGATCTGCTTTGAAACTGGGAAAGCTGTCATGAGATCCAGAGATGGCTGTGAAACCTGTGTCCTGAAGAGAGGAGGTGATAATGCCAGCTCATGCCCACTTTCTTTTTCTTTAAAACCATCTTAGCATTGTGTCATGGCTGCACACTTGCGGTAGTTCTAACTCATCATTCTATTATGTGGACAACCTGCAGCCAAGAGACTTCTGAAAGGCCTGCTCCTTTCTTTGCCACGTTTGAATGAGCAGCTTCTTTGGAATCTAATACTTACCAAGCAAAGGGAATTTTCTTCTGAGTGGTTAGAAAGTATCCCTGGCGTCTGACAGCTATGCTTCCAGCCAGCTGGAAAAATCTAAATAGGAATGGCTGATGTATACTTTTTTCATAAAGGGACTGTAGCCTTGGCCATGGTAATTTTTGAATGTGTTATTTCACTTATTTCTGCCTTTCCCAGTGCCACTGCGACATTCAGTGAGCTGTGACAAACTGCCATGCTTAGGCTTGAAGAAACCTGTGGCTATTCTGTGAGTCCATATGGATGAATATGGGAATTTCTGAAATGGCACATAGTCAAGGAGGTGCATCTGCCTGGAGAATTACTGAGTACATGAAATGGTACTGCAAACTGGTTTTGCTGTTTGAATGTGCGACTACCAGAAGGCCTGTGCTCTGGAAAGCAGATATCACAGCCCCTGGACTACAGCCTTTTCCAGGTTTTTGAAGAATGTCTGTTTTGGCAATAGAGAAGACTGCTGCTTTTCTACACGTTTATACAGTACTACTTTTCCTTCACAACCAAATCTGAAATATGATCCTGGCAGGTTTAATTTCAGAATCTTGCTTCATGCACCTTGCCGGGAAGCATGTACTGTTTACTCTCCCACCTGTGAAGCTCTGCCAGGACAAAACCTTGAGTAGGAACTGATAGATCTGATCTGTGACATAGACCTCCAACCCAGCAATCATTCTTCTCTGTAGAGCCTTGCATGTACAGAGGGCTTGAGCAGGAGAGACCAGTTGTACCACACCAGCTTGCACACTTGGTGATTAGGACATCTGTGTTTCTGTGAGGGTTTTTTTGTCCTGCTATGAAGAACCATGCCTCTTTACCTGTACAAGTCAAGCTCTTCAAGGAATCTTCCTGATTTCTTTCCTGCTTGTTTTTTAGGAATCGAATTTCTTGCCCTTTTAGGATTTGAAACGTGTTCTCTCTCTAAGAGATAATACAGAACTCTGGAAGCTTGAACATTGGCCTTAACATTTGTCTCAGCAGCTGTCTTATGAGAGGGTTTGTTCAGGCACCACCTACTGTTCCTGAGTTTTCTGAAGCTGAGTGTACTTCCTGTTGCCTGACCTTGTCAGTCAGTGCCTGGCTGTCGTTATGTCTGGTAAATGAAATATCTGTCCTGGTGTAACCTTGTATTGTAGGCGTGCAGGAACAGAGAGCACAAGAGAGCTCCTGCAATAGCTCTATCCTGCTGCCATGCCTTCCAGAATGGTGCCTCTACAGTAATTTAAAAAACTAAATTCCTCTTTTGAAAATAAGTGGCTGCAGCTTGCTTTCTCTGTGCTTTGCAGTCTGGCATGTTTTTCTGGGCAGCATCAAGTGCATTGCTGTGGATTGTTTGCCATAGTGTATGTGCTTCTAGCTTGAGAAGCCTAGGGATTTTTCAGTATCTTTCTTTGCTTACAAGAACCCTTCTAACGGGAGTAAAATCACTGCTGGCTGTTGAAGCAGTAGAGGTGGTACACTGCCAGGGGCACGAAGCCTTGTGCTGAGATTCCCAGAGGGAAACCAAGAATAGCTATTTTTAAACTTCTGACACATTAAATGAACATATGACATTTAAATGCACAGTGAATACCCATCCCATACAGTAATTTCTATCAAGTGTTGCTACATTTAAGTCCAAGTGGCCATTGTGTGTGTGTGTGTATGTGCGTGTGTGTGTGTGTTACTTTGAGTACAGTGGTCTTCTGGAGTTCACTGTAGACAATTGCTGTTGTCCATAAAGTCATTTTTGTAAATTCTCTTCTGGTTCAAGGGCAAAATGCCTCTGTCTGCAGCAGGAGAGCAGAAGCACTGGGGTATCCTTATCTTAATGATTAACAGCACAACCTTGCTCAAGATCTACAATCCTAAAAATCGGATGTTCCATTTTTATCTGCCAGTAAATGAATCTGTTGGGTGGTTTTTGTTTGTTTTTAAACCATGGAAGAGCAATTAGGAGCATCATCCTGTCTGATGCATGACAAAATTTCATTTGCATTCTGAGAGATTCCAGTTCATGCTAAGTCAGCACTTTGCATCAATTTAAAGCATTAGGAGGAAATTTTCTAAGGCTTATGTACCAGTGGCTCTGCAGGCAAGAGTTCTTTTGTGTCCAGGGGCACATGGGTGCTGGTCTGTGCTGTGGGAAGCAGTGTCACAGCTGCAGTTTGGTGCTGCAGGGACCCTTTTGGTCACCCCAGCAGCAGATGTCCTCGGCTCAGCCTGAGCTTATCAAGAACATTTCAATGCTCCGGATCTCTGTGGTTTTTTCCAAAGAAGCTCTGTCTAAAGTATCTTTGCAGAAACAGAGCTGGGGTCCTGAAGAGCAAGGAGTGGATGTGAAGCAGCAATGTGTCCTCACACCAGGGAAGGCTGGTGGCATGCTGGGCTGCATCAGCTGGGGTACAGCTGTCCAGCTGAGGGCTTTGGCTCTCTGTTCACCTCTCGTGAGTGCCTGAAGCTCAGTTGTCCTGCCCTGGGCTCCCTGGGGCAAGGAGGGTGTGTGTCAGGATTTTGAACCCACTGGGGGGCACTGGAAGTGGATGGGAAGCCTGCAGCACATGGCATTGGAGGAGAAACTGAGAGCCATTGCTCAGAAAGAACTTGTGGGAACTGGAGACCTTAATGCTCTTTCAGCACCTAAATAGGAGGTTGCAGAGGGGGCAAAGTATCCCCAAAGCCCTGTGCTGGTTGCTGGAGATCCAGCAAACACAAGTTGCAGCACAAGAAGTTCCAATTAGCTAGGAGGAAAACATTTTTTCACCCGCCATGGTGAATGTTCCAGATGTTAGAGCAGGGGCCCAGAGAGGTTGTGAAATTTCCTTTCTTGGAGGTATTGACCACTAGACTGGACAAACCCTAGCAAGCTGATCTGAGTTGGTCCTGTTGGGGTGTTGAGAAGAAGCTTCAGGCTTCTTCCAACCTAAATCATACTCTGGTGCAGTATTTTAGAATCAAGAGCTGCTCCCAGTGTGGGCAGGATTTCTTTCACAGCAGTAACAGTTGCACTGTTCCAGATAAATACTATTAGACTGTGTTGCATACTTTTTGCCTTGGCAGACAAGGTGGAACCAGATCCATCTGCTTGTTTCTGGAAGCCTTTTTGTGTAGGTGTAATGATGGTTTGAGGAGTCCCTGTTCTCAGTACAGAATGCAGCAGCAAGACCGTTTAGCAGAGAATTTACAGCCAATCAGTGGCTGTGTCTGGCCCATAAAAAGATTTTGTCTCGACTCACTACTGCTTTCCTCAGTCAGTTGAAAGAATCCTTTTCCAAGTGCCTGGTGTTCCCTAAATATCACACCACGTCAAGTCAGTCTTCAGAGCACTGTGCCTTGGGGAAGCAAAGCCAAAGCCCCAGGAATGGGGTTGCCCTCCACCTTGCATGCCGTGCTCCTTGACACTGAGTGGGCAAAGTTCCACGCTGCGTGCACACCTGGTGCTTTGCAAGGCTCCTTCAGGGACAGTTGCTCCTGTGCTGGAGCAGTGAGACATGGCCCAGTAACAGCTACCTGTGCAGTATGAGCCTGTGAGCACAAGCCCTCTGGTCACAGCACTTTCTCTGCTTGTTTGACTGGAGATAAATCCACACTGTGTGATCCACAGATCAGACAGTTCTTTCCTCTCCTCAGTGTCCTACACAAAAAGGAGCTTCCCAAAGAGAAAGGGCAGAAGAGCAGAGCAATGAACCTACATGATATGAACATCACTGGTTTGCATCCTCACTGTTCTGACATCAGTTTGCTGACTGAAAGGGGTGAAGGTGTTTCTCCTAGGTCAGGGCAAGAAAGCCAAATGGAAGTAAACCCCTGGATGGAGTTAGGAACTTTCCTGGTGTTGAGGTTTGGGCTATCTGCTCTGCATTTGGCACTGTGGAATTTAGGATGGAGAACACAGCCTCCCTGTGCTTCCAGGCATCGTGTTTTTTCCTGAAATTGCTTGTGAAGTGGCCAGTTTATTCTTCATCCTTCGACTAACCCTGCTTTTCTGTAGTTGCATGCGGTGGATATGTGTTACTAACACCTTCCCTGCCTTTCCAGGGTCACAGTGCACCGGGCTGTTTAGCACCACTGTGCTGGGAGGCTCCTCCAGTGCCCCCAACCTCCAGGACTACGCACGCAGCCATGGCAAAAAGTTTGCCAGCAGCCTGACATACAAAGACGGTATGTGTGTTCCCTGGCAGCACCGTGGTACTTTGTGGCCATTGGTGTCTCAGGATGTGCCTGTGGCACAGACTTGGACTGCTGAACGTGGTGACAGTTGAATGTGTGTGTTCACCACATCTACAAGGATAAATGTTACCATATCCCAAGAAATCATGATCCTTGCTAGGACAGAAGGAGGCTGGCATTGTGCGAGGAGTTTCAGCCTAATGTGTGGTATTGCTGTGGTCTGATTTTGGTCTGATGTTTTAATAGTACTTGCTGTTGTGAAGGGGGATTTATTGGTACAGGTATTAAATTATTAAATAGGTTTGTCCTGGCAGGGAAAGTCTGGTTTCTGTGTAGCTGTGCAAAAACTGCCAGGAAGGTCAGCAAGACAATCTGGTGAAGACACTGGGGCCAAGGTTACAAATATTGCTCTATGCCCATGGGTGCAGGTGCTACAGCTGCACCCTGACTGGATTTAAGCTTGTCTGTCTTGGATATCTTATCTTTTTAATCAATACAGAATCTGAGATCTGACTGCCTTTCTTGTTGGGATCATAAGGAGCATTAACATTTCTGGATTTCAAGGTGGGAAGAGGATTAAGGTGGTAGTTGGGGAAGACAGGAGGTTGGTTCATCTGGATTTTTGTTCAGTTTTGAGGCAAGGGAAATGGCCTTGCAAATCAGAATGAAAAGATACTGTCCAATTCTCCGGCTAGTTGGAACTCTGTAGGTGCCATTATCTACACTGTCTGCCTGTGCTGCTTTTCTCACCTCCTCAGGGCACTCAGTGGGCTGTGAGTGACAGCGGCAGGGACGGGGAGGTGGGAGTGTTGTCAGCCCCGGTGAGGTGGGACTGTTCTCAACGACGCTGCACCAGTCTGAGCTGCCCCAAGCAGCAATACTGGCTGCTCACAGGTTGCAAAATAAGCTGATGGTGTTTGGCACAAGACCAGGGTGTGAATCATGGTGGAGCCTCTGAAAAGGCCAGCAAAGGCCCTGGCTGCTGTTCTTTCCTGACTGTAAGGAATGGGAGCCCAAGGCAGCACTGGTTCTCAGGGAAAAGCATGAGAGACTTCTCTGTGCCCAGCTGGGCATGGAATAGACCTGCTCAGTGCTGGTGCTGGCTGCCTGTGTCTGGAGGCTGTGTAGCAGGATATACCTGCAGCAGAATACTGGCAATCGAGGCCATGGACTCCTGCTGCTTAAGCCTGAATTCACTGGCAAGGTCTCTGTGTGCTGAGATGGAGTTGTACCCTTGAGTACCTAAAATGCAGACTTAGTTGACTAGCATGTTTCTAACAGAGCTCAGAATTACAAATCTTGCCGTTGTACCTCTGTTTCCATGTTCCTTGGTGTGCCCTGGGACCCTGTGCTGTCATGCCTTGCTGCAGTGAGGGCATTTAGCTTCTGGGGAAGGTAGTTTGGAATGTGAAATGAGCCCTTGATCTGCATGTTTTGCTTAAACGAGCACTATTGAAATGCTCAACAATGGAATTGAATCCAAAAATTACCACACTGGTTACAGTCAGTGGCACTGCAGCTACAGCAGACTTTTGGAGAACATTTGTTTCAAGACCTTTACCACACTCTTTAGACTAATACCATTGGAAAGCACCACATTTTTGCATGAACTCTTCGGTAGTTGTTCATGGCTGTGATGCTTCAAGGTGCAGTGTGTGGCACTTCACCGATGTAAACTTGCCTTGTTCCAGGGAAGTTTTGAGGGCCCCTATTTCTGAAGCGTTTTTTTTCTTGGAGCTGGAGGTGGGCTAAGGAACACTTCAGAAAGTTTTCTCAGCCTCAGGCTGAGGGAAGGTCCATGGATGGTTGTGATTTCAAGTTGGCTTGCCTGAAGCCAGGGATTCAGTAAACTGGGTCAGTGCAATTTCAGTTGATGTGCCCTCAGGGCAAGGGGAGGTGTGGGATGGAGATGGTCACCAGCTGACTGCAGCTCCAGGGCTTAGACACTTCCAAGGGATTGCGTGTGCAGGGAAGACTGTCATGCTGTGTGTTGAGTTTAAAGAAAGAAAAACAATTTCCAAGGCTGGTACACTAGAGGAGGAAATTTCAGTGAGAGTTGGTTTAGATACATTATTTGGCCGAGCCACTGCATGTAGCCGTAGGAGCACATTGGGAGTGTGGAGCATGCATTGGTGCACTGATGAGGGGCATAGACATACACACCCTGTGGGCTAGGGAGAATGGATGTATGAAACATGAAAGAGAAATAAAAGGGTTTTCTTTCCTGAAAGATCCCCAATAGCAGCAAAAGGTACGACAGCTAGGATCTCACATCAAATCCCACATACAGATGGTCTGATCTAGGCCATTCTTTTTCATGGTTGCTGAGGAATTTCCATTGTGGGGAAAAAAATAAAGTTTTCAGCCTTTTTTTTTGTGTGTGTGTGTGTGCATACGGAGCCTAATCCATGTGCTTTAAAGCTTATCTGTTTGCACCCCATTAGATGCACAGTGTCTGTCCTTGCACGGTCATTCTGATATGTAATTTGTATGGGAGAGTTTGGCTTGGCCTGGGGCATGGCCAGGAGAAGGCTGAGGAGCGCTCTGACAGGTGTATCTCAAAGTTCCCCTGTACTCAAGTGTTTGGAGTAGAGAACTGTAGGGGCATGTCTTCATGCGTCTTTTGCTTCTTCCCCACTCAGGTGATTTACCTTTAAATTCAGGAATAGCTCTGTATAGCTTGCATTAAGAGGTTGTTTTGAGCTGCCCCTGTGCTGGAACTCTTTAGTCCCTCTGCAGAACAGTGTTTGTTTTCCTTGGGCACAGGTGAACCCTGAGAACAATCCTGCTGTGGTGCTGCTACTTGCTGGGACGTGTGCTCTGGTGGCTGTGAGCATGGCCTGGCTGCATTCTGCACTGCACTGAGCCTGGTGTGGTGGGAAGTGTGAGTTGCTGACTGAGGGATTGAGAGTGTGGCTGAGTGTGTAGCGCCAGGGAGAGCAAAGGCTGGGGAGATGCAGAATGGTTCAGTCAGACCCACAGGTGGAGTCTTGGGTGCTGCAGCAGTGCCAGAGGGAGCAGCTGTTGTGGGGGTCAGGAAGGTGAACCTCAAAGTGTAATCAGGTGTGTGAAGGTCGGGGCATCCTTTGAAGCAGGCTGTTAACTGAGATGATCTGTTTTTATTTCCTCAGAGCTCTTGTCTATGCCAGCCGTAAAACGATTTTCTGTGTCGTTTGCAAAGCATCCGACTAATGGTATGTTTGCTTTCTGGATTTGATGTTCCCTCACACTTCTAACCCCATGCTCACGTTCAGTTTTCTCTGCACATGTTCTCCTCTCAGCCTTCTTGTGGTTTTTTTGTGTTTGTGTATCTGGTGTTCAAACATGCTTCACCTTCCTCCATTGCGTCCTTGTGACTGATGTGCTCACTCATACCCTGTTACTGGTCAGTGGTGCCTCTGCTCTCCCCTGAGATGTTTTTGTTCCAGGTGAAAAGGCAAAAGCCATGGCTCTCTGAGTGTGCTGCTGAAGCAGCCTTGAACTCTGTGGTGACATTAAGGCCTTTTGTCATGCTCCCTTTTGGGAGGATGAGGATCAGGGGGAGAATACCACTGGATTTGGGGCTGATGTCCACTCCGTATCATGGAGCATTAGCAGGTTAGGTCCTCAGTTTCTACACTGCAGATTTGCGGATAATACCAGGACAGGTGTGTGTCACCTGGAAGAGCCTAGTGTATGGTGGGAGAGTAGGAAGGCACCTGGTGGTTCATGGCAGGAGTACTGGTGCCTTATGTCCTCCTGTTGTCAAACCTCTCTGTTAGGCTGGTCCTGTGGTTCCTCCAAGCATGGTGGTGTAGGCTCACCTTTTCTGCAGACATCACCCTATGGATTGTGTCTCTCCAGAGCTCTTGCTCGTCTGCTGTTAGTGGATGGTGCTGGCTCGGGGTAGGGGATGGGCATCGTGCTGCCTGGGGTGGCATCACCTGCTTCATCCCATCCTGCCTGTATCTCTGGAAAGACTTGGTGACAGATGTCTGAAAGAGCTTCTGCTAATTCACTGTGTCTGCTCCACGTTGCTGCTTACCTGACAACCAGAGTGTGAGTCTGTGAGGTTATGGGCCACTAGCTCTGTTGTAGCAGGTGCCTTGGAACAGTGTTTACTCTCCAATTCTTGCACAGATACTTCAAAAAGGTTTCACGGCACCCCTCCTCTTGCACGGCTCCTGCTGCTGAGACAAGCTGCAACCAAAGGAGATCACTGAACGCTACCAAGTATTTCTGCCTGATGTGATCAAGGCAGCTTGTGAATATGAAAGCATCCTGCTTGGTGTAATCTGGAAGATTAACGAAATTCAGAAGACTATTCTGAAAATCAAAGTTTTGGGAAGGATGAAATGGGAAAGGGCAGCTCACTGTGGCTTTACTAGTCTCAAATAACTAGAAGGAGCCTATTCTCTGTGTTTTCTTGGTTTTGGTTTTCCCAGAGTGGCCAGCTGCTTGTTTTGTCTGTATGTCTGGACACCGTTGGAGATCACAGGTGTGTGTCAGCAGGGTGTGTTGTTCTATCTTGCCTGAAAAAGTTGTACCAAGTTCCAGCCTTTCCTAAGACACACTATAGAGCAGTTGCCCCTGCTCCAAATATGATAGGCATCATATTTCTCCCAAAAACCCAATTAATATTTCTGATGGCAAAGTGCTTCTTAATCAAGCAAACAAAGACAGAGGTCCAGCAGGTGCGAGTTCAAAGGCAGGGATATTTGGTCTAGGATTGGCACTGCTTTGAGCAGAAGGGATGTTTACCCCATGAGCCACTTTAAAAACTGAACACAAAAAGTATTCCCAGCTCTGAGTCTGGTTTTTATTTCTGGAGAGCTGCCTCTACGTGGTGCAATGGAATAGAGTCAAGCACAGCATCAGGCCAGATAGTTTATGTCCTGGTCGCACAAGTCTTGGGCAGGTGATGTCAGTCCTGAGGCTGTGTGTAGGGAGAAGACATGCTTGCATGCTGCTGTCTTGTCTGCCATGCAAGGATATCACAGGATTGCACAGGGCTGTTCTCAAAGACAAGGAAAGTCAATGCTTCTGAGCTCCCTCTGCACTCTCAGCACTCGGCTCTCAGTCAGACCCTGCTGTCCTCCAAGTCCCTTGCACAGCCTCTGCTCATTTGACACTGGGCCTTTTGCTCTCTCCCCATGCTGATGTGTCTTGGCTGCACTTGGATGCAGGACTCAAGCACTCTTGGCAGTCTGGATTTCTCATCTCAGCCGTGGGAGGGCGAGTCTGGCCCTGAGTCTCATCTTTTTATCTAGCCAAACCTGAACTGCATTGGACTTGGAATGTGTCCTAAAATTTATTCACTTGTCAGACATTTCCTTACAACGATGAGCCCTTGCTGCTCAGGCACTGTCCTGTGCTGCAGCTGGGTGAAGCCTGGGCTGGGTGGGAGTCTGGTCTGCCCTGGTGTCGCTGGGGGGACATAACTCGTAAGGGCATTCCTGATCTGGTTGCTGTGGGAGGGATTGGGCTTCGTGTGTGCTGTGGGTCCTTCTCACCCAGCAGCCCTGGTGCTGGCAGCTCCATCCCCACGCCTCCACAGTTTCTCTGTCCCTCTTCTCTCACTCTCTATGGCCCCTTTCCTCCAGATGTGTTGGAGCACCAGCACGTTGCCCAGTTGCTACGCCGTTTTTCCTCTGACTGTGCCACGAGCCGGACCATCTGCTTGGATGCCACCCTAGCCCATCACCTGCAGCAGTGCTCCTACCACCTGCGCCTCTTCAGGAGCTGGCTGATCTCAGGGCAGGATGACTTGGAGTGTCTTTACGGTACTGCACGCTGCAGCTGCCTCTGTCCCGTGCTCTTGTAGCTGAGCAGGGACCACTGTCTGCTTGAGAGTGCAAAGTATGCTTTGCTTCTAAAAATAGGAAAGTGTTTCCCTCACCGAATCCCCAAGGTCTCTGGGCTGCTGCAGCAGCAAGCTCTGGGGGCTGTTGTACCAGCAATTTTGGAGCTTTAGGCAGGAGCCTTTCCACGCAGAGCCTCTGCTCCCCGTGTGGCTGTAACTGCTCTTTCCATCTTTGGCAATTGTTTGTTGCCTCCTTCCTTTAGCCTGGGTAAGCTCTTGAGCTCCCTTCAGGGTAGGTGCTGAGCTCCTATCGATGGGATACCCTGCTGGCAGGATGCTCTGTGCAGGTCTTGGTGAACTGCCACAGGGTGTCCCTTAGTCATGGAGTGAGTAGTGAGAGGATAGGAGGAGATTACGGAGGTGCTGCAGCTGGTCACAAGCTGAGTGAACTTGCTGTGGAAATTTTGGGGAAGTGAGTGCTTGTTGGGTGTGTTGTATCTAGAGAGACTGAGTTAAGACAGGGTAGAGCTGAGCTTCTGTGTGGCTGCACTGCATGGCACCTTTCCTGTCTGATAGGGCCTCTCAATGTGTCCTGTCTCTGATGGGAAGAGGTAGGCGACTTCAGCATTGAATCCAGATGTTACAAATCAAGGCTTGCTGCTGTTTCTCTGGAGTTTTTCAGCCTCTGTCACAGACGGGTGCACGGAGGCCTCGGTGCTTTGCACACAGGCAGAAAGATTGCTGCTCCCCGAGTGAGGCGGCGAGCTGGGGCTGGCTGCTGAGGAAAACCTGCACCATGGCAGCTGCTCAGAGCATGTGGCTTGCTGAGCTGTGTGGTGTGATGCATGGACCCCCCTTTCCATTCCGACCCACAGGTGGAAGGGGCACAGACAGTGCAGCCTTCATGTAGTGAAGCAGCAGGACCGAGCACTTTCAGAGCCTGGAAGATGAGAACTTTTCCTACATGATCTGTTTTTTCCTTGATACGACCCTTTCTGTCAAGCAGGCAATTTGGAGACAGTTACTTTTCACGTGTAATTAGGACAATTCCTTGGTCTACTGGCAACAAATGCTAAAGAGCAGCAAATCACTTCAAGGGAAGAGATGCTGGATCACAGCAGACTGCTCCAGAGCAAGGGCTGAGCTTTCCTTGCTGCAAGTCTTGGCCGTGTTGGTGAGCTCGGGTGGGAAGAGGAAGAGAGCTCAGTGCTTTGGGCACAGCAGGCTGCTGGGAGGTGCATCCTGCCCCAACACAGCCAAACACAGGCGTTAGGTGCTCCTTACCTAACTCCTTACCAGCTGGAAATCAAATCTCCACCATCGAGTTCATGCTGTTTTCTTAGTCCGTCAGCAAGCCCACAGTTCATTGACGTGTTTGGGATTCCTGCTGAGACTTTTCTCAGAGCAGACATAGTTGACAGCCCAGGTTTCTTCCTTGCGAAAACTGCATTCTTCTGTCCTCTCTTGGCTTTCCCCTATACTTCTATCCACACAAAGGAAACATGAATTAGAATGGGTGAGTCAAAAGTATGCAGTTGATATCCATAGCTGGAAAGATCCACAGTGGAGTCCTGAAGGAATGTCTGGGAACCTGTGTGGTCATAGCTGGGAAAAGAATAGTGTGAAGTAAATTCACATTGGTAACGAATCACACTGGTACTGGAGCCAAAGGTCAGCTGTGGACAAACAGAGAGCGGCTCTGTGATGATGAGCAGGAAAGTGATGGTGATGTCCAGTGAAAATAAATTTAAATTACAAAGGGAAACAGCCCCAAACTCTTATTGGGCTCTGATCTGACCATCAGCACTTGAAACAATGTGGAACAGGTAGAAATTTATCTGGGAAGGATGTTTGTAAAAGTGGTCCGAGAGGCCTGAGGGGAGGGTGGGGATCCACAGTTCTGTGTAGCTCCAGGAGGGAGAAGGTTTCTAATGGAGTAAGTTGAGACACTTTGCACAGAAGTGTTTTTTTCCAAGCTTCATACCATGGTACCTGGGGATGTTGGAAGCTTAATTGAGTTCAAGGGGAGACGAGAATATGGAAGAGACACACAATGTGCAGAGCAATTCTGAGCTTTGGGTCACTGATGTTTGGGACAGTCACATGTGCTGTCTAGACTCGTAACCCTTCCTGTACGATATACAAGTGGCACTCTGGGAGTTTGTCCAGGAAAACAGGTGGACTGATCGTGCATATAAAAGAGGAGCCTGGTGAGTGCTTTTGTTTGTGCTGAGACTTTACAAGTGCTTCTTCACTCCAGAAGAGCTGGCATACAGAGCACTGGCACACAGAACTTCCTCTGTGGGCTGCTGTTGGATGTTGGTACAAAATGGCTGGAATTCTGTCCGGTTTCTTGTGCCATTGTCTGCATCACAGACTCCTGTCCTTTGGGCCCCAGCAAAGAGTTCGAGGAAGCATCAGCGGTACCTGCATGGTCAGGGTAACTGTCAGCTGGGACAGTTCCTGTGGGTTGCTCTTACATTTTATTTTTCCTGCCCCTTCCTAAAGGTGTTGGTTCTGTGCTAACTGTGTGTAGCAGTGGTTGGAGCCTTCACTGGGGACACGCAGGGGTTATGATCCACAGTGGAGCTGCTGCCTTAGCTGTGCTGTGGAGGCACGGGCAACTGTTGGCCTCTCCCCAGCAGCTCTGCAAGACCAGGGAGGTGTGCAGGGAAGTGGGGTCTCATACACAAATGAGAGGGGTTCCTTGATCACAGTAGTCCCCCACCTTGAAAGAGGAATGGCTTTGGCCATTTTACTCTGCCCGACAGTGGTGCAGTGCCACAGTGCTGTGCAGAGTTGCATGAGCAGGCACCTGGCACTTTGGGGATGCAGGAATATCATTTCACATCAGCTGTGTGTCAGTGTCTAATGTTTTTTTTTAATGCTGGACCTTTCATTTCCCCATTATACTAGAGGGGAGGCCAAGCACTCAGATCTCTATTGATGCCCCTAATGTATCTTGTAAAAACATTGCTTTGCCCTATCTTATATTTAAACTTTCTTTTTTTCTTTGGAGACCCCAATACCTGATTCTGTTGTGAAATGACATTGGCCTCAAACTGGGCTGCTCCACAACTGTCTCCCATGACTGTTTCATGTTCTGCCCTCACCCTTTTCCTTTAGCTCTGTCTCCCAGGAGGCCTCTGAGAAAATAAAGAATGTACATTCTTCCTTCCTCAGCACTTCCACTCTCAGGACTTCTCAGCAACAGACAGAAGAATATGGTCTTTATCCTGTGTCTTACATTTCTTCATCCTAGCCGAGGATTTGTTATCCTTCCTGAATTATGTTTGTAGGCCCTTTGTGGCATAGGTAACCTTGTGAACTCTCTGGAGGATTCTTTATCTCCACCAACTGTTATTTATTGCAGTGAACACCTCAGGGCTCGTGCTCCTTGCCTCTTGCAGAACTAGGTTAGGTGAGGGTATTGGAGCAGAGCCTGTCCTGGAGGTGACTGGAACAAGTGTCTGCACTACACAGAGTGGGTAGGGCTGCCAGGGCTTCTCCTGAGGTGCTGCCAAGCCGCAGGGGTCAGTTTTATCCTGTCAGTGTGCTGGGCAGACATCCTGTCTCAGATTGCATCAAGAACTCTCTTACTTTCTGCACTTCAAAGCATTTTTCCTTGTCTGTTGAACAAATACAGTTCCTTTCCAGCATATTTTTGAGGTCCTTGGAGGAGACTGGGGGGGTGTCACAGAATGGGAACCCCAACCTTGAGGAGTTGAGAGGCTGTTAAACTTGAGAGGTGCAGAGCAGGAGGCAGCCTCATTCCATATACCCAGGGACTCATCTGTTTCTTCCTTGCTCCTCTGACAGTTCAGGTTGGCTTGGTTCCACCAGGCATTTCCAGGAAGCTGGGATGAAGAGGAAGATACTTTGCTCTGATACTCTGCTGGCGTGAGCAGCAAAGGATTTATTCTGAATGGTCATGATGCAGCTTAGCTCTGAGCAAGTGTCTCTTCCATGCTGAGATACCTATTTCTGCTCATTCTGGACTTGCTGGCAGTGAAGTCCAGTTAAGGGGACAAATAATTCAAATCGTGATGCAGCCTTTCCTTTGGACACAGCCTGGCAGAGGTGCATGGGGGGCTGCTGTGGCAGGGAGGTTCTGTGGCTCCTGGTGCTGCTGCAGTGTGTGCTCCCTGCTGTGGGGAGAGGGGGCTGTGCCAGGTGGGGTCTCCAGCGGTGGCACCTCTTTAATGGAGATTCTGTTGGCACCACTTTGATTCTGTTTGGCTTCCATAAGCGGGGGCACTGTGCCAAGCTCTGTGCCGAGTTCTCTGTCATGGCTGTGTATTTTAAGTGTCCCAGGCTCAGCAGCAAAAATGGCAGCTGCCAGATACTTTTCCTCCTCTCCCCTCCATGTGTACCCAGGTGCTTGCTTTCAGATCTGTTACTGCATGGGATTGCTTCGTGGTGATTTTCTTGGGCTAGAAGAGATGACCTGAGGCCTGAGTGTGCCTGTTGTTTGATTCCCAGAGTGCCCAGCTCCTTCAGCCATGAGTGTTCCTGCATGGATTTACCCTGCTGTTTCCTCTATTCATTTTCTGATTGGGTCTCTTTCCAGGTTTTGAAGGCTGTTCCATGGTTCCCACCATTTATCCCCTGGAGACCCTGCACAACTCCCTCTCTTTGCGGCAGGTGAACGAGTTCCTGACAGCCGTGTGCAGGAGCTGCAGCGAATCCCACGTCCAGTCCACCGCAGGTACTGCTCAGGTGGGATTGTCTCTGGCAAGGCAAGGAGCACTCCTGGTCTTTTACATTCTCAGGGCAGATCAGGCTGACGGGACTGGAGATAAGTGCAGTCCCTGCAGCCTGTTCCGGACTGTTTTAGCCCAGGAATGAGCCATGGGACCCTGCTCAGAGCCATCCTAGTCCTCTTAGTTGACAAATAATCAGTCTGTAGCTGGTGAGTACGGTGATGAGGATACAAACTCCAGCTTTGTAAATCTTAGCCTCAGATTCCCAGGAGCTGGTGGGCAGGCACAGCTCTGAATTGGCACTGCTCTTTAGCTCTTCCCGGGGCACCTGCTCATGACTGCTGGGCTACGAGGCATTCCTTGATGTCTGTCGGAATATTACTGATCTGTGTATTTTTTTTCTTGAAGCTTTGTTTGATTCAATGATTGGCAGCCAGATTCCAGGAGACCCCTTTATGTCCCAGCGAATCCTGTCATCATCGTCCTTGCCATTGCGCCAGCGTTCGGATAAGCCCCCTTGGTGTGAGTGTGCTCCCTTCTCAGTCAGGGGCAAATGTGATGGCAAGGGAGGGAAGTTTATGAAGTCAGTCTGACTGAAAAATGGTTGTTTAATTCTCCTCCTTTGTTGGATTAGATACAATCTAGGTATTTCTCTGATTTTGCTTATTGTGCAATATGACTAGAATAAGCATTAGTAGAGAATCAATATTTCTTTCTCTAGTGTTGATTCTCTCTCAACACTCAGGGACTGTGTGTGTCAGGAACCAGGAGGAGAAAATGGAAGCTGGGATTGTTCCATAATAATAAGGGAATGAAATAAATTGGTTTTCATTTTGAAGCCAAACATCACACTTCCCATTTTGCGCTGTGACAACATAATCTGCTCTTGGCTGTATGCCAACATAGCACTGGATTGCAAGATGGAATTGCAGTCTGTGTCCTTGGGTTTTCATCAGCTGAACTACCAGAAATGCCCAAGACCAGCTGCAAGCTCCTGACAGGTCACACAGCATATAGACAGCCCTCACCCCTTGGCTGTAGAACTGCGGGACCGTGACAGTGGGGACATACCAGCTACGTGTTTTAAGACTTTTCTTCCTCTTTGCAGACAGCAGTGGCCCCTCCAGTACCGTCTCCAGTGCAGGCCCGTCCTCCCCAACTTCTGTGGACAACTGTGCTCGTTTCAGCTTCACTGAGAAACTTTCCATCAGCCCCCCAAAAAGCGAGGAGCAGCTGACTAGCCAGTCCCCTGAGCAGGAGGAAAGTCAAGCCTCAGGCAGAGGGCTCGATGTGCACGGGGCCGTGTCTGGGCTGCCAGTAGCAGAGCCAAGTGCCCCAGAGACCCTGGTCTGGAGTAAGGGCCCAGAGCCTGGCAGGATCCTGGAGCTGTGCAAGAAGGAGCGGGCAGGGGAGGACCCTAACCCAGAAGAGAACAGCATGGGGGAGCTGGATGAAGAAAAACCATCTGCGGAAATGTTAGAGCCAAGTAACACAGGGAACCCTGAGCATGGGGAAGGGTTTGACCTGAGGCTGGTTGGGGAGACAGTGAAGACAGGTGAGGGGTCTATCAGGGGAATGACTGGCCTGAATCAGTCGGGGATGTCCAATGAGATCCTGGTGCCCTGTGAAGAGGAGCTGCTGGGAGAGGTGTTGGATGCAGAGCATACAGGCAAGGAGCTGCTGGGGGACAGTGCTCTGTCAGACCAGCTTCTCTCTGGTCACCTGTGCCAGTTGCAGCCACTGCTTCCTGAGAAGAATATGGAAGAACTGCAGCTGCTGTGTCAGAAGGATCAGCAAAATTAGTGGCGTACTGGACAGCACACTGCAAGCACTTCTAGCTGAAAGCAGCCCGACTCCCTGCACGGCACCTGCACAGCTGGCGGTCTGTGACAAAGAAAAAGTCATGTCCCAGGACTCTGTGGTGTGGAAGAGATGGCTTTGCTCCTCCACAAGTCACCTCTTTGCCATTCAGCAAGAATGTTTGCCTCATTAAATGAACAGCGATGCAGTCTTGGTACGGGCATGGCACCTCCATGGAGCAGGGACATGGTGCTGCACTGGCATCCCAAGGGCTTTGTGCTCACTGGGCCAGCAGCATTAGAGGACTGGTACAGCCAAGGCTTTTAGGGTGGTAAGTCCAAAGAGGACAGATCCTCCCTCTTGACTTTTTGGCCCATAGCCTTCAGAGAAAGGCATTCTGGGCTCAAAGTAATCAGATCCATCACAACCACCAACCTCCTCTCTGTTCCTTCCTCCTCCTCTCTCAATTCCCACTGCTGGCCACCAAAATCAGGTCCAGGGAGTCCGTGGCAGGAGAACTAGCAGAAGCAGAAAGCATTCTGAATGAGTGTGGAAAAGAAGAGTAGTGAGGGCATCAGGTTTGACTGCCACTTGCAAGGAAACATCCCTTTGGCATGGCCTTGGATGTTTCCCTGCTGGGCTGGGGCAGGCAGGAGCCTGGGGATCCAGCCTGAGAGAGGTGTGCAGGGAGGACACACACAGTTTTTTTTTTTTCCTTGTCCCCAGGGATCAGGCAGGGTACAGCTCTGAAGCCTTGGTGACGGATTAAAAGAAACTGCTATTTTGACAATTCAGGACTATAAGAAACTAAGAAGGAGAAATCTTTATTATATATAAAATGGAAAGTATTTAATGGATATTTATGTAAATGCCTTGTGAGCACAAGCCTGAGGGCAAGATTGATACGGGTGTCCCTGCCGCATCCTGGTGCCGGCCAGGGCTGTGCTTCCCATCCTCCTGTATTTATGGACAAGTCTGCGTGTCCGTCTGTAGCTAGGGTCTGTGTTTTTGTGAAGCTGTGCCCAAAGATCTCTATGCTGTGTTGTGACAATGTGTGTTCACAGTAAATCTATGCTGTGAGTCCACTGTCTCTCTGTTTCTGATGCTGACTTGGCAGCAGTGTGTACGTGCCAAAGCTTGCAGGTGCCTGGAACAGTGAGCCCTGCTCACGCTCTGTTGTCCTGGAAGAGTAGCTGTAGCTGGAGTCACACCTGGAGTCAATGCACAGGCTCCAGGCCAGGAAAAAAACCTCTTTTTTCCTGCATGGGAGAACTGGTCATACTGGGGAAGAGCTCCAGGCTTCCCAGGTCTCAGTGGGGTTTGTGGTAGAACGAACACACTGGGATGGTGTGTTCAGCTCCTTTCACTTGGTCCACACCTTCCTGTCACTTCAAGGACAACCTGGGTGTCATGTCCATTTCCTCATGTCTGGTAATCCCAAGCTGCCAGTTTGGGCATGTAAGCAAGGTCATGTTTACTTGCACTGGGAGTGGAGCAGTCATGCAGCTGCCCAGAGTACAGCACCGGCTGCTCTCCCTGCATTACACATCCGCACCAACTGAGACCTCACAGCCAACCCTGGCCCCAGCGCTGGCTGAGGGACCACAGGTGACTGAGCAGCATGAGATTTCCTCTCGGGCACTGCCCACAGCCCTTGCCCTGCACCCTCGCCTGGGCAGTGGCCTGTGGCAGCTGCTGCCACCAGCACGGCTCCTGCAGCCCCGTCCCTGCTGAGCACCAGCCATACCTCCTGCCAGGACCTGTGTGTTTCTATCAGGGGACAGTGCCTGGGCACGGAGGTTGCCATGGTGGGCCCAGAGCACCTGCTGCAGGGTGTCATTGCTGAGAGGGGCAGGGGGCAGGGGGTGGGGATGTGGCTCCCAGGTGCTGACCCCTACGGAGCCTGAAGCTTGTCACTGCACACCTTTGGGAAATGCACTGCAGTCACAGGACCTTGGTTAGCTGGAGTATGGGCAGAGACAATGCTCATTTACCTGAAAAACAGTTCCTGGTTTATGGTAACAGTTCATGGTTCCTCCCAGCAGCAGCAGGCTTGGCAGCTGCCCTGAGCTCTCCATCAGGCCCTGCACAAGCTGTGCTCTGTGGCAGTGGTGGCCTCTCTCTGTAGCACAGAACCTGCTTTCTTCTTCCGTGGCATCCACCTGTGTCATTGTTTCCTTCTGAGGACAGGCAGGCAGGAACAGAACCAACTGGGCATCAGCCTCTCCTGACTGTGTGCCAGCAGAGGCAGAGCAGCAGCTGTCCCAGTTTTCACGTAAGGAGATGGAAGAGCTGAAAGAAAGTGAGTTCCCTTGTTGGAGGTCAGGCCAGAGTTCTGCAGAGGTACAAAAGCCCAGCTGCTGCACTGGGGTCAGGCAGCATGGAATCCCTGGCACGCCTGTGCCCAGGTCCCAGGTCAGCAGGTGTGCTGCTGCCACAGGGCCAGGGACCCTTCCAGCTCAGAGTGCCAGCAGCACTGGGCAGAGATGCCGTTCCCAAGGAGTTCAGGGACAGGCAGAGGGCTGCAATGGAATGCATGATTTGGGAATTGTCAGGAGTGATACTGTTGCATGGCAGACAGGCCATGCCAGGCTCCTTACTGGATTATCAGGAGCTGCTTTTCCCCCTACAGCCCTTAGCCAGCTGTGCAAGAGTGCCAGATGTTCCCCACTGGTCACCCTGCTGGGGCCAGGGGCTGGCTGTCCCAGCTCTGTGGCCTTATGTGCATGTCCCTTTCCTGAGTCACAGCAAAGTTTAGCAGCTGCTGGTGAAGGTGGGGTGTTGGTGGAAAAGCTGGGGCTCGCCTAAGCTGAGAGGCATGGGAAGGTGGCACGGCAGCTGTGCCTGTGTGCTCCTGCCTGGAGCATGGGCTCACTCAAAGAACAGCTGGAAACCACTGGAGATGTTCTGGTTCGCAATTAATGTGGCTTTATTGGTAATGTGTTGGGCTCCTCTCTTGACAGCAGTTAGTTACAGAGTGTTTCATGTGGAAATGGGCAAAAGGACAGAACTCAAGGAACTAAATTCAAATAGAAATATGATGGTGAAGAAAAGAATCAGGGCTCTCTTCTTAAAACATTTAGCATAGAAGAAGCTAGGAGCACAAGATGCCATTTCAATACAGTTAAGACGTTCACTTTTTTAATTATAGGTTTAAAATAGTATTTTTTACCTATTACATACAGGAAGATTACACGTTGTTGCCCACATGCAGAAACAAGCAAAAGCAGAGTTTAACTGTTTCTCTCTATAGTGTTGTGTTACCTCTGGCTCCGGGTGGGTCCTGCTGGCTCCTGTGGCCTGAGCAGGGTCAGATTCTACAGATCAGCATTTTCCTAAGTCTTTTTCCCCCTAGGTTTTTTTTTTTTTTTTAAGATGGAAGGAGGTGGAGGGGAGAGGGAGATAGTGAGAGAAGCTCAAGGCAGAGCAGATTGCGACAAAAACTGAAAAAAAATGTGGAGCCTTGAGGACGCAAAGTGGTGTAGGATAAAGGTAGCCAAGCAGCAGAGCTGCAGAGGGCAGGAGCAGAGCCTGGAGGGCAGCATTCCTCCTGGAATCTGCCAGTGGCCACTCTCCTACCCGGAGGATGCAGGCACCTCACAAAGCCTCACTATACCGCTGCTTAGTCAGAATTGCTTCAAGTTTAAAATTGAGAAAACATTCATGTGTGGGTCTATCTAAAGTTAGTGCATTAGCTTTTACATCTAGCTACGCAGAGGGATCCCAGGAGCCAGTGAGGGCCATGCTTGTGCCTCTGGTGTCTGGCACCCTGCAGCTGCCACCGTGGCGGGTGAGCCAGGGTCTCCCCAAAGCCCTGCAGGCAAAGCCCCAGGAGTTTTAGTGCCTGCAATTGCCAGGACCGACATTCATGAATGCTGACCCCATCGGGGTACAGAGAATGACATTTATTGTGCTGGCAGACACAGTGTGATGATTCCATGGTTAAAATTAACACAGTACAGGGCAGGGGTTTGCTAAAGCCCTGAGTAAGCTCACGTGCTCCTAACAGGGACCACAGCCAAAGAGCTGGCTGTGCCTTGGGGAGGCTGCTGGCCTCAGGCCTTGTCCTACAGCTGCTGGGTTGTAGACACAGTCTTCCACAGACACTTTTGCTGCCCACAAGTTCTCTATGGTCTTCTCATTTTGTTTAAATTGCAGCATGTTAGTACTTGTACTGAGAAACCTCTGAACTGACACTAAAAGCACATGGTATCATGTATAAATTAAAATATTAAATCAACACAAAATGCAGCTTAACATTAAAAAAAAATAAATTTATAAATTAAAATGCAAAATAGACCATTTCCCTAGAAACTCCATTTTAGTGCTAGGAGCAGGTTTCTAAGCAGCATTTTCTTCATGTCACCTGCCAGAAAACTAGCACTGAGACTGAAGTGTCCCAGGCAAGTGCAACACAGGGTGCGAAGATGCTCATGGAGTCAGCCCTCTGCTCAGGGCCAAGCACGGCAGATGGAAATACTTCATGCTGACTGTCAACAGTTGCAGCACGGCTTTCCATCTCATTCCTTCTTCCCCAGAGCACAGCCTGCTGCCACTCTTTGTCTTACAGAAAAGCTGTCTCTGTGGCAGATCCTCTGTCAGTTCTCCTGGACGTGGCAGAGGCTCACGGATGCTGCAGGCTCAGTGCACCTGAACACCCCAGCCCTGCTGGAGAACGTGTCTCCCACGCTGAAACAGGTCTGTGAGCCTCTGCCACTCTGTCTGTGAGTTTCTGCCAGGACGTCCAGAGAGCAAGGACAGATGGCCACAGGGAACAAACTGCAAGGTGGCACCACTTGGAGGAGCAGCACCTCACCTGCGCTGTCAGCACATCCCTGCCATGGTGAGGAGGAACTGAGAATGACTGCACTTGCTAAACTCCTTTTCCCCAGAGTATTTTGGGAAGGGCCTTCTCTTTCCTCACACCACAAGTTCTATTCCCCACGTCCTGGACACTTGGAGAGACAACAAAAAGCTCGAGCACAGCTCTAAGGCTTGGACCCTGGCGCACAGGCAGTGAGGAGATGGCTGCTGTGTGCAGGCTGGCACACTGCAGTGACACGGCTGGGCACCAGCCTCCCCCAGCATGGCCTGCATGCTCCTCACTGCCTCACCACTGTCCTCCAGAGCCTTTGGTTTAGGGACAGGGAGGTTTCTTGTACATCCTGGGCCAACAGTGGCTAAGGGTTTTTCAGCCCTTCTGCTGTTGAGGGGGCTGTAGTTGTGCGTTTGGATGTTTTTGTGTAACTGTTGAGGCTGCAGCCTCTCTGTGCCTCCTCCTGCCACACTGCAGGAGTCAGCTGCTGCTGTGTGTGCGAAGCTCAAGTTAGCAGGTTAGGAATGTGCTGAACCCTCCCCTCCCACCGCCATGGCCTTCATTCCAGCCCCTGAGCACAGCAAACAGGTGCTGCAGGATGCCACAGGCGAGCACTTGGGACAGAAATCTGCCAGGCTGGCAGGTGGTGGTCGTGCCTAGTTGGAGCACAGGCCCCCTTGCTCAGAACACCTCCTGTATGCTGGGAGGGGAGATGGAAGAATGACCTTCACTGTCACATTACGGACAGAGGGTTTTGTCTTCCCTCATCTCCCTGGTGCAATTTCTTTGCAAGTTAGATTTTGCCTCTGCCTCCCATGCACTCTCTACATGCAGCAGCAGCACTTCAGCCCTCGCCAGAAAGGCGAGGTTCATGGTGCTACAGGTTAAATGGCAAGGCAGCCAGGAAGAGAGTAGAACAAGCTCTCACAGCAGCAAGGCAGCCAAGATAGTCTACAGAAACTGTACAGGCAGCAGAATAAAGCAGGGAAGGTAAAAGTGCCCCTGGCCTGCAACTGCTCTTGCACAAACTCAGCTCAGTCCAGAAAATTACAGAGCCCTGCACTTCTTCCTCATGGCATCCAGTGCTGAGCAAGATGGATACCCGATTGCCTGACAAATGGGAACCATGTAGAGGACTAAACCAGAGAAGAACTGGACTGTGATTAGATGGTGTCTCTCATGTTGCATCGGTGATTGAAGAGTCAATGGATGAACAAAAAATGTGGGAGATTTAGAATTCAATCTTACAGGCTGGAAAAGATTCATCCTGCATCACAACAGTGCTGCTGCTTGCCAGTACCATGATGTTTAGCTCCTGCTGTTTCTCATGGGTCTGTTGATACCATTCTCGTGTTACCTCAGTATCGTGTGTTGGGATCAATGTCACCTGGGAAAAGAAAGCAGCAGGGATGATTGAGAACAACTGCAGTGACAAACAATGCCCATAGGAGCTGAGGTTAAAATTTCTTGTTAATTTTGGAACACTGTACCCTTGGTACTATTTGCTCTATTTAATGTCTTTCAGATGTCGGATTCTGAGGCAGAGCTTTATTTTATACAGTACCAGCACAATGGGGCTCTGAACCGGCTGCAAACTGGCAGCACTGACACCATAATGATGAGAATGGCTGCAGTGCAGGGCAGAGCGCCATGCTCTGGAGCTCCAGAAACAGCCTCAGAAAGATCCTTCAGTGTGAAGAGGAACAATGCTGGCAGTGTCACTGCTAATGGACACTGTGTGCCCATTGACCCAATGTGCAGCTCAGGGACCTTGAAATATCAGGCTGCTTCATCTGGAAGAACATGTACACCTTCCCGTATGTGTCTTCAGGTGTGCCCACCTGGGGTGTCCTGCAAGCCTTCCTACACAAGAACTGTGTTACAGAACATTCTTGTTTAAAAGCTCTATTAGTAAGTTCCTGTCAGAAAAATCTTCAGCAAGCCAGGCTAGCAACAGATGCCACCGGGTGTGGGACACTGATGAAAATTCAGTTTGTGATGGTGCTTGACTTTGCTTGAGGATAGGCTTATCCTGCAGTAGGTAGGGAGGAGTGTACGATCTCCCAATGCTTCCTCCCCTCAGAAGGATGTGGAAAAGAGGGCATATCTGCTTTCATTCATACCATTTTGCAGGTGTTCTCATCATCAGTGCAAGCAATCACTCTGCTGAGACTGCAAAACAGGGTATTTTGCTTCCTCTCAGTGTACTCCCTTGAGTATGAGATACCCATCTTCTTCTGAGCACTTGTGACATCAAAAGCATGACACCCCCCTTTTTTCCATGACCTACCTGCAGGTTCTCTCCCCACTGAGACTTCCCTTCCAGAAGTGCATCCAGCACTGCACGGCTTGGCTCTCCGTTGGCTGCATCATTCCCACTCACAACATAATAAGATGCTCGAACCCGCTTGAAGAACTCTGGGTCTGTGTTCTTCCCGCTGCAGTGGTTGGGGATGTAGGCCAAGTCCACGTAGACGGGTGGACCCATAGGCACAGACAAACTGCTCTTAGGACTATTGGAAGCTTTGGAAAAAAGGAAACAAGAGGCCATCAAAACCTTTTTGCAAGAGACAAACACTCAGATTAATACAGAAGGACTTGGATTCCAAAAAGACTTTTCCATTGAGGCAGTGAAGTTGAGACTTATCCACACTCCACTGCTCAGCGGTGACCCGGGTGCATTTCTGGGGCAGTGCTGTCACAAATCTTGGGAGGAAAATGAAATTCTGCTATTTTTTGGGGAGGGATTGGAAAGCTTTTGGATCAGTTTTTTTTTCTGAGGAATGAAATAAAAAATCTCCATTATTACATTTTGCATCCTAATTAATATTTAGTCTTAATTTTTGTTAATAACCTACGTTTGCTTAAACACACACACACACACACTGTCCCCCATTCTGATGCTTTTGTATGCTATCCTACTAGCATACAATAATCTTTCTGCAAGGTCCATCCTGATTTCCTGCCTTCCCTGTGAATTGCTTCTACTCCTAGGACTCTACTGCTCTTTCATATCAACCTCTTGTACATCTCAACCTTATCACTGCTTATAACTTTTTATGCCTGACTGGGAAGACCTGTTTTCTGTTCTGCTATGTTTAACCCAGTGCTTTTCTCTGTGTTGGACCTATAGAGATAATGCATTTTTCAGGAAGGATTTCTTACCGGGATTTGTTTTGATGCCATTAACAAGGTTCTTGCCAGGGTTGCTGTGACTACTCCGGGATAACTCATCCTCTGGCATCAGCACACTACGTGGTTTGGGCTTTTCTCCTCCATCTCTTTCTTTTTTGGCAGTGACAGATTTTGGAGATTTGTCTGATGACTGTTTCACAGGCGTGGGTGATCGTTTTCCTTTCACATCTAATTTCCGGGCAGGCGAAGAAGATTTGGGTTTGCCCAAAGGCTTCCTCACACCTTTGTTCTTCTCTTTAATGTCTTTCTTGGAAATTTTATCAGTTCTGCTCATGCTTTGCTCATTTAACAACATATCAGGGTCTACCATGCAGACATCAGGGTGAGGAGGGTGGGGATGGGGATCTACCATTGGCACAGGCTGAGGATCATGGCTGGACCTAGAACTGGCATGATGAGCGTTGCCCACAGCTTTGTCCACTGGGAGGAAATCAGCATCTTCATCCGAGTCCATGTTGGCATCTGCTGTGATAGATGGGCATTCTTCAGTCTCAGGCGGGACATCAGAGTCTGACTGGGAGGTTCCAGAATCACTCACTGATGTTGGAGGGGTTTCCTCCACTGTGGCACTTTGCATGGGGCTGCTCCCAGTGTGGGGTGCTCTCCCCTGCACTGAAGGGTGACCCTCCTCCTGTGAGAGGTCACTGTCTTCAGAGAGCTCATGGGGGCTTGGGTTAATGAATGAGGGAGAGAGTTCTCCCTTTCTCTGCTTGTATTCGCATGAGGAAAATTTCTGTCCGCAATCAGAACTGCCTACTAAATGGGTCTCCATGTCATGGGAAGCATCTCCACAGTCCCCTGTTTTTTCACCCCTCTGCACATCTGGGAAAAATGGCTGGAAAGTGTTTTCAGGGGACATCAGAGAGGAAGGACGGCTTTGCCTCTCTGTTTCCTCTTTGCCTGAACATGGAGAAAAACTGCTGTCAGAATCGGGACATCTTTTTTCGTCTTTTGCCTCTGCTGCATGGTACGTGCTTTGGAAAGCTGGCAGACTGGTGCTCACCTCTGTTGGACCATTGGCTGTGGTTTCATCTTCGTGCTGACGATGAGAAAATGATGTCAACACATCAGGGAGAGATGTCAGTGGCTGTTCTGCAAATGCTGCCTTCTGCTCTGGGCTGCTACCACAGTGCTGTTGCTCTTGCTCTGCACAAAATGGTGTGAGCTCTGAGCTCTGGCCCTCTTTACTACATGGCAAGGTGTGGTCATGCATGGGACCACAGGGAAATGGAGCCTCATGTTCTTCAGCAAAGACAATGTCTTTGGTTTCAGCTGTATGTGTTTTCACAGCATTATCTGGAACCAGTGGAGACACATCCCAAGCACTCCTGGTACCTGCTTCCAGTCCTGCACCTGTGTATGTGGAAAGCATATGGGAATAGAAACTTTCTGCTGTAGTTAGTATCACAGGAGTGGTGGCTTCTGATGAAGGTTCCTCTGACAGGCTGGAAGAGTCATCTTTCAGCTGCTGCTGGGTCACAGACTCTTTCTCCACAGCTTTGGAGAACACCTTGTCTTCTTCATATGGACTCAGCGGTGGGAATTTAGGAAAAGATGAGTCAAGGCTGCTGATTTTCTCAGAAACCTCCAAGTACTCATCTTTGTTTCCCTGGTCTGAGAGCAAACCACAAGGAGACTCTAAAGAAAGAGAAATATCCCCTAAAGGGCTTGCTGAGGTTTGCTTATGTCTGAATGTGCTGGCTGTTTCACTCTTTCCTAGCAGGGAACTCTCAAATCCAGAAGAACTTTCCATCCCTCTGCTCTCCACCCTGGGGCCCTGTTCATACACCTCTGTTTGCTTGCTGGAAGCAGATTTCAGGTATATGGCTTGCTCCTGGCACTTGGAGGACACTGCTGCACTGGGATAATCTGATACCCAGAAATGGGATTCCTTTGTGGATTTTTCAGCAGCCTCTCTCTTTTGTGAAGAATCATGGCACATTTCTGAAGTTCTCTCATCTCTCTCCATGTCTGACATGTCCCTGTAACCAGCAACACATTTTCCCACAATAGCAGCTGATGCAGCTGTCCTTTCATATTCCTCTTGCCAGCCTGGACTAGAGGGAGAAGAGGCAGCGGAGCTGGGTGAGAGGGGCTCCTGACATTTGCTCTGCAGGAAGGGGTCTGAGACGGGGAACTTGCTGATGGCTGAGATGGGTGCACAGACGGTGCTTGCAGCTTCAGCAGGGCTGTGCAGTTTAGACTCTTTTTCAGACTTCTCCTTAGCACCTTTTTCTAGCTCTGAGTCACTTGCACTTTCTTCTCCTTGACCTGCTTTCTCATAGTATGTATCTTTGGGATTTGGGATTTCAGATTTCAGGGACGAAGATATCTGCTCCTGGCTAGACAAAATTATGTTCTTATCTGGACAACCAGCATCAATATAGGTGGATGATTTTCCTTGATAAAAGGTGTCAGTTGTGTCGGTGGGAGAGGCAAATGCTGCACTCGCAGATGATGGATGCAGTGCAGAGTCCAGTTCTCCTGGCAAAGCAGAAGCCTCATTCAGTTTTTCCTGTCCCTCTGATGTCCTAGGCTTCCCTGTTTCAGACAAAGGTAAATACCTTTCATGGATGTCTCTATAGTCAAAAACCGAATCTGCTTTATCCTGAGGGGATGCTGGAGATGACAATTCCTTCTCAGCAGAGGTATAAAGGCAGGACTCTTCTTCCTTTGCAGACACATGGAAATTTTGACCTTTCTGAGAGTTCAGTGCTGTCGCTGGCAGCTTGTCAGTGTGACCTGGGCTGTGAGCACCCATGGCTGTGAAGGGGGAGGGTCCCGCTCCAGACACAATGATCTTCTCATAGATGTCAGCATACTTGAAACTTCTTTCATCTGGGTAGGGAGTTGGTTCTCTTTCTTCTGGCTCTTGTCTTGTGGGACTGTCATCATCTCTCTGTGGGCAGACGCCTTCCTCATAGGAATAAGGCTCAGGGGAACTCCTGGAATAGGTCTCTGGAGGATACACTTCTTGGATGGTAGCACCCACAGCCCCAGCACAGCCCACAGCATCACTGCTTTTTTGACATGGGCCTTGTCCTGGAGGGGAATGTGCACGCTGCCCTGACAGCTCAGCACTCCCTTCTGTGGACTCTGCAATATATTCTGCTGCTCTCGTAGGCTGCAACAGAGTAGATGCTGCTGCTGTCTGCTCTTTTCTTCCTGTAGAATCATACAGACCCTCGGCGGATTTGCAGTCATCCTCTTGCCTGCTATCTGACTTGTATTTGCAATCTCTTTCCTGATCCAAATCACTGATGTCTGACTCTCTTCTTTCTGTCTTCGATGGGACATCCTCCCACAAAGGTGGCTTGCTCTGCTCTAGCTTGCAGGGCCTCTCTGCTCCTGGTGGTGCCTCAATCTCCGTTCCCACTGCAGGCAGGGGAGATGTTGCCAGAACTTGGTCTAGTGACTTTGCATAGCTATCTAGGACAGCTTTCTCCTCATCATCTAAGCAGGAGCAATCTTGTTTAGAGGTCAACAACAATTCCTGCCTTTCTTTGTTTTCAGTTAAAGCTTTGGCCTGATTTTCCTCACCAGGGACATACTGAGGAGAAAGAGGAAAACCTTCCCCTTGTGTTCTTTCTGGGACAGTGATGTCAGCAGGAATCACATCCACTTCCTTTGTTTCTGACGTAGGTTTGGTGCTTTTCTGTGTGTCTTTGTAATCAGATGACTCCACCTTCAAACATTCCACTTCTGCTTGCAGCAGCGTGGGTTTGTCTTCAGCATGGTGAAGCTCTTCATCCTCCTCATTGGGTATTTGCGCCCCTCTCCCACTGTCTCTCCCTTCCTGAAGATACCCAAAGGCAGAACCCCATGCTTCCCTTTCTGCTCCTCTCCAGGCATGGCTGCCAGGCACTGCAGGAGGTATGTTCTCCTCCTTTCCCATTTTAGGAAGGTATTTTGTTTCAAATTCTGGTACCTCATCCAAGAATGTGCTTTCCCTCTCTTTGTCATATCTCTGCCGCTTTCCCTGAACCTCTTCTACCTCTTCTGGAAACCACACTTTTTTCTCATAACTTAAATCTTTAATGCAAAACTTTTCCATTTCTGGAGATTTTTCTTCTTGGGCTTCCTTGAACCTGCAAGATTTTGTGCCTTCAGTAGAAATGTGTGAAGCTGTTTTATCTTCACCTGGGCTAGATTTTGTAAAATGTAAGTCCTTTGCATCTGGGGATAGCTCCTGAGAGTCCAAGCCTGCATTTCTTCCCCTCAACAGGCCCTTTTCTGATGCAGAAAATAAACTGCTGTCATCTGGGGACATTTCTTCAGTTGAAGAATCTCTGGGTGACGTGTCTTTAACTGAACTACTTTCTGGGCAAGGAAAAGATTTTGATGCTTCTTTCAGATCTTTGGCGGAAATTTCGAGCGATTTTTCGTATGTAGCTGGGCTCTGGTCTGTGAAACCCATGGATTTCACGGCTTCTGAAGAGAATTTGTCAGTGCAGCTGGACATAGTTTTTTCTTTTGCAGTTATCTCTTCTGTGAAACTCAGAGTTTTGATGTCTTCTGGATAAATTTCTTTAATAAAAACATCTGAAGAGATTTTCCTGCTGGAACTCTCAGTGAGAGAAACGGATTTGGTCTCTTCTGGGGAAATATCTTCGATGGAAACATGAGAAGATTTCTCTTCTTCTGAGGTGTCTTCTGAGAAATATAGCAGTTTTCCTTCTTCAGTGGTAACTCTCTTAGAAATATCTGAGGATTTTTCTTTACCAATCCTTTCTTCTGTAAAAGGTGATTTGATGCCATCTGGTGAAAATTGCAAAGATTCGTCATTTTCAGATGTGCTTTGGCTTGTGAACTGTGGAAGATCCACATTTCCTAGAGAAGTTCCTGCGGTTGCAAATGGCTCAAAGGACAAGTGTTTTGGAAGTCCCATTAAACTTTCTGTCATGGTTTTGGTTCCTTGTTCTTTTTCTGGTTTTGTGCAGGGATGCTCCTTGTCCTCCCCAATCACCACTGTGTCCTGCTTGTGGTAAGAGAGCCAGGGCAGCTCCTCCCTCCTCACAGGTTCTTCCTGCACCTCCTCCTCAGGAGACACCGGAACATCCCTGCCCAAAACTAGTTCGTGCTGCACAGGTCCAGGCTCTTCTCTTTCATGTCTGGATTTAGCCACAGATGCCTCATCTTCTCTGAGAGGTTCATTCTTGGCTCCCTTCACCACAAGAGAAGTTTGGCCTTCCAGTTTCTTGGCAGCAGCATCCGTTCGTTTTTCAAATAGATCTGAATCTACTGTTTCCAGCTTTTCCTCCACTGGAGACTGGTGGAAGGGTGTGTGCCCTGCGCTGGTGGGGCCCGAGGGAGTGGGCGAGGCCATTTTGACCGTGCTGTCATCGGGACTCGTGCACCGCTCCTCAGCCTCTGCAGAGTCAGCCTGGGAAAAGGGCGCTTCTTCCGTGGATAAAGGCATCACGGGTGTGGGAACACAGATTATCACGTTATCAGGGCATCCCTGAGGAGCAAACACGGGGGCATTGTAAGGCCCTCTGAGTTTCTCAGGCATCTCGATATTTGGCGTCCCATCTTCTTCATCTTCTTCATCTTCTTCATCTTCTACCTCCTCATGGAGGTCCTTTTTTTGAGTTTCCATTTTCCTCTCTCCTTCTGCTAATGCATGGAAATCTTCAGGGGGTGGAGATTTAAAACATTTGTCTTCCTCCAAGGATGATGTGGGAGAAATTGTGCCAGCAGAGGGAACATAGTCAAGACCTTGGGTCGCTTCAGTCCGAGAGGAGGGCATACTGTTTCCTGTGTCCAGAAGTAAAGAGCTTTTCCCAGTCTCTTCTGTTTGTGGTGCTGTAATGGATGCAACAGATTGATCCTCTGCTACTGACGTTGCAAAAGATGAAAGCTTGTCACATTCAGTGATGGAAGTAGCCGAAGATATGTGCTCCTCCTCAGCTAGAGGTGCTGCCACAATGTTTGTAGGATATGCCAGGATTTCAGACTCCTGCCCAGCATAGCCCTTGGCTGAAGGGTCAGCAGGAGGCATGGCCTGTATTCCATGTACTGCTTCAAAAGAGCCTGGATGATCAGGAACAGAAATGTTATAGGCATTGACATCATACTTCAAGTGTGGGATCCTCTCTTCCTGTTCATCATGTATTTCTTCATCAGAAATGGTCTGCTCTGTTTCTGAGTAGCCGGGGATAGTTTCATCTTGGATATAGGAAACATGTTCTGCTGTTGCTCCTGGCGGGACTGGCAGGTTGCTCAGATATGACTCTTCCTTTGTTACGTCTTTTCCCAGTAACTTGATTTTCTCATCCATGAAACTAAATTCTCTTTCCTTCTCTGTAGTGGTAAACAGTTTGTCCTCCCTATCATCCTGTTTCAGCCCAGAGAATTCTCTGTTCTTCCCCACTATCTCCTCTGCTTTCATGTGCTGCTGTTCTTCCTTTCCTTCCAGTTCTGCCTTTTCTATCACATCTTCTCTCTTCTCATTCTCTTCCTGTGCCTCTGTCCCCTCAATATACTTTTCACAAGTTTCTGCTTCTCTCTGTTTTCTGTCCAAAGAGATTTTCTCCTCTTCCTCCTTTTCTTCCTCTCTGAACACTGGTGGCTGAGCACCCTTTGCCAAGAGGTCTGCATGTGATGGCAGGTGTTCCTTCTCAGGAAACACTGCAATGTCCTTGCCCTGCTCAGCTTTTCCCTCCCAGTATCTTATGTCATGGTTTTCATTTATTGCTTTTCTTTCATCCTCTATTTTTTCAGCAGAACCTCCCCTTAGCTCCCACTGATGGACTGCCATTTCCTCTGCTGCTGATTCTTTTTCCATATCAGTAGTAGTCACTCCCTGATCAGGGGTCTTTCTTTTTAAAATCAGATCCACTTCAAGGTTACTCTGACCAGTCATATCAACAGAGTCTTTTATGTCTGCTTCAGGTACTCTCATAATCTTATCACTATCCATATCAGACAGTTCTTGAGTCACCTGCAAAGCCTCTCTCTCCTCATGCTTCAGTTCCTCAAAGTCCTTTGTAAGATCTTCTGGTGAAGAGAGGACTAACCTCTGTTCCACTACGGATGTCTCTCCTGGGCCCACTTGTACAGGTGCCTTCTCCATTGGTAATGTCTGGAGGTCAGCAGGTACCTTTTCAGGTTCTTTTTCAGGTTTTACTTTGATCTTCTCAGTTTTGTGTCTGCCTGGAAGTTTTGCCTTGTACAATGTTTTTCTTACTTCTGGTGTAAAAGGTTTCAAGTCTGGTTTAGGAATTTTTTTGAGCTCTGGTTTGTTTTCTTTCTTTTTATCATCTTTCTTTGAATCTTTTTTCTCGTCTTTCTTTCCATCGTCTTTTTTCAAGTCCTTTTTCTCCTTCTTAATCTCTTTCTTTTCTTTGTCTTTCTTCTCCTCTAATTTGGAAACTTTCTCTTTGAGATGCTTTTTTCCAACCTTGTCTTTTGCCAATTTTCTTTTCTCAGCTTTGAGAGCATCACTTGTTTCTGTCTTTATCTTTTCATGTTTAACAGGTTTCTCTGGAACTTTCTCTGTGTGTTCTTTAACCTTTTTCTCAATTTTAGCATCCTTTACAACTTCTGGTTTTACTTCCTTAATCCCCTCCTCTACTGCTTCTTCCTTCTTGGCTTGCTTTGTCACAGGTGGCTTGGGGGAAGACTTAAGACTCTCTTTACTGTCAGTTCTTTGTTTAATTTTGGTCTGCTTCAGCACAGGTGGAGGTATTCCAGAAGTGATATCTTTCTGAGTAGCCACTGGATACCTCAGAAAATCCAGGTGCTTGAGTTTCTCAAGACCTTCCAGTATCTTATTTTGAGGAGCATTTCCAGGAAACAAAACCCTTACAATTTTCTCTGTTGGGCTGGCTGGTAGCCATACCACTAGGGCTGTGATAGATGTGAGATAGGGAACGGAAATTTCACCTTCTTTCCCACTTGCAAGAATGATGCCAGTCTTTGCTTTACTATTGCCAGCCCATTTCTGCATTAGAAACTGCATTTCTTTACTGTCCTTGACAGGGTTCAGTATATACATGTCCAGCTTACCCACTCCCATTTTGTGGAAGAGTGTGATGGGCTCGATGGTGCTGCTCACCACCCTGTAGAGAGGCTCTGATTTAATGCCCAGTCTGTTAAGATACTGCAGTGTCATACACGCTTCTTCAATGCTCCTCTTTACCTTCATGGAGGCTTCAGGCATCTTCAGCTTTTCGGGAACATTAAAAAAAACCACTCCCAGCTCAGGAGAAATTAGGTTCTTCATCCAGTCACTGTAGTTGGTAGAGCCCTGGGATTGTTCCTCCTCTTGCTCAGCGACTTTCCTCTGCAGCAGCCCATTGATGCCAGGCAGGTTGTCTGCACCAATGTGGGTGAGCAGGATTGAGTCAATCCTATCCAAGTGCCTTACCAGCTTCCAGAAGCAGGATTTCCTCTCAGAGCCACCATCCACAAGGATATTGAACCCATTGACAGCAAAGAGAGCAGAATCACCTCTTCCCCCAGGGAATATGTAGCAGCAGGGCTTAGAAAGCTTCAGAAAACCACCTGAGGTGGGTGGCTCCAGGAGATCAAATGGAGATGGCACATCAACTGTCTCAGAGACATATTCTGCAAATTCAGACACCCCATCCATTTCTGGCAGAACTGGATCAGGATTCAGTTTCAGATTAATAATGTCCTGAAATTGAGGATGCCCAAGGTTGCTCCAGGCTCCTTCTCCCTGGCACGACACAGTAAGAGAGGCCTTGGTATCTGAAGCAGAGTTGCTGAGAATCTGGGTGACCTAATGAGATAAGCACAGACAAATAAAGGTCAAATAAAGTTTTGAGACCTATATAGAGCTTAAAAAAAAAAAAAAAAAGGCAGCTACTTAATGCAGAAATACTGAAGAATACTGAAGATACCGTGAGCACTTCACCAATGCAAAACATTGGGGGTAGATGAAATAGTTTGAAAGCCCATGGAAAATCAGTGCACAGAGCCATGCTCTCCTTTGAAATTCTTAATGTTGACGGGCTGTTATGGCTTCTGACTGCTGGGCGTGTATATTCTTTTGATTAGACAGTCTTTAAGTGACTAATTTCTGTCCATTTAAATGGATACCAGAGATAAATCAGAACAACCAGCTTCAAATAAATGAAGCATATTTGCTGATATAATTAAAGCAATAATAATATCAATTGTTGAGGTATCATCTAGCCATTCCTGCATCAACTATATATTCAATGAGACGGAGACATTCTAAACAACACGATCAGTGGAAATAAAGTTTCTCAAAAACCAGAGTAGTATATCTGTATCAGCAACCAGCACCAACAATGTAAATCTTCCAGAAAAGCCATCCTATATCTAGCTGAGATAATTGGCACTGGAGCAGAGATACCCTGTAAGGTTCTCCAGGCCTCACTGGACAAGTCCCTGACAAACTTGTCTTAAATCTGCTCTATGCATAATCTTGGGCTACAGACCTCTCATGTGCCCTTCCAAACTGAATGATGCAACAATTCTGCAATTAAATAGCAACCTCTGTAGTTGTGTCACCATCATTAGTTACTTAATCAGCATTTATCCAACCCTCATCATCCACTGAACAGTCTGAACCTTGTGAAATTGCTTGGTGGACTGATCATGGCATGAAGAGAAATACACACATTTTCTAGGATGATAATGGCCTCTCTTGGCTGTTTTTGGAAGCCGCCCATAGTTATGTTAAGACATGCTTTAAGAAATTTTGAGTGTTTGCCCCCTGCAGAGCAAGTCTGGAAGGTAATTTCAAATTGAACACTTAAAGGAATCACCCATGCCTGCACCTTGGAAAACTTAAAACAGAGTTAAAGCAAGATTCCCAAGACAATAACAATAATTATATATAGTATGCAATTTTTTTCTGGATTTCAAACCCATCTATCTGCAAATCTGCCACCTGAAGGAGGGCGCAGGCTGCACTGCTGTAGCGTGCACTCTGAGCAGGAGGGGATGTGCTGGATTACATCTCACACTCACCTCCGGCTCTGAAAGTATCTCGGCAAACTTCTGGTAAGTGAAGGTCCCCGTCTGCAGGACCAAGTCTCCCTCCTGGTCTGAGCTCTGACCACAGAGGATCAGTAGTTTGTGGGCTGACGAGTCACACACGAGTGAGCGGACCTGTTACCAAGAGAGGGCTGCTGTTAGAGCGACCTGTACCCCCCACCAGCACCCAGAATCCCAATCCCACAGACGGGCCATAACTCACGTTATTCACAAATAGCCAAACCCTACGTTTTCTACGTACAAGAAAGTTGCTTATTGAAGAGGGAAGACGCTGCTACTGTCTGCCCAACACAGCTCCATGTCACATCAGAGTTTCTCTGTATGTCCTGGTTACTGGCAGGACCAGATCTCCTGGCCTTCTCACCACACCTTGCAGCAGACTGGCAGCAGGTTTGCCCTCTCCAGAAGGTGCCAGGTGTGATGATCATGACCTCCATATCAAGCAAGGGCAGGAGGGCTGGTGTGGAGAGGACTTGATGGCACATCTGGTCCTTACCTCAGACACGATGCTGTCCACATTAGGATTTACCAGGATCACCGTATCCAGGGTGTCACTCCGGTGATGGAGAGTTCTTTGGCCTGAGGAAAGAAAAGGGATTAGATGGGATGAGAGAAGCCGATGAGACAGCATCCAGCTACTGATGTTTTAGCCTCAAAAATTCCACTTCAGCATGGGTTTGATTACAAGGCTTCAATTTCCCAGTTCAATACCCAGGTCTCATAAAACAGAGCAAGCTCTTTACAACAACAAGGAAAGAAATCCTTCTTCTGGATCGGGAGACTCAGCTCCAACATATTTGGAAGTCCACAGAGCCAGGCACTTTGAGCTGCCTGCCTGTGCCAGATGGCTGTGTCTGTAAACACTGGTGCAGACAAATTATCCCCTTCCAGACAGAAGTGCCTTTCCTCAGCACAGCCACCACAGAGAGGTGTCTCTGGCATTGTCTAAACCCAAGCCACCACAGGGCTCTGTGAGCCAGTCAGTGGGTGCCAACTCAGCTTTCAGTAGAGTGGTGCAGCCCTGGTAACAAGTCTCCGCTCATTTGTAACAGTTTTTTTCCTTAATGAAGCATTTCTCCTTAATCCAAATGTGCACTCCTAAACTGCTGCTATGGGAAGTACTTAGACAACAAGAACTCTCACTCTGCTGTCAGAGGCACAAATAGGAACCAAGACAGGACTCTGCTCTCTCTCTACATTTGGGGGGAAAAAGGAGAGGCCAAAGAGCAAACAAGATTCTGGGAGTGCAAAAAAGCAATTTGTGTGCTCACCTTGACATGGGCATTGCACAGGTAAAATGCTACCATAACTCCAGGGCCCTATTAACTTATTAGACAGAAGAGTAGTGAGTGTCTGCCACGCTGACAGCCAGGACCAGAGCCACTGGTGTACGCCCACATCAGATGGCTCTGGGATGCGGGACAATATACAGCACCTTTGTGCAGCACCTCCCTGGTCACTGCAGACAGCATGGAACCTTTTTTTGATTACAGTCTTAGCTATACCTACCTCTGGACATTACATCCTCTCAACAAGCCAGGCACTTAGAACTTAATTGTTGGCATGAATGATTTATAGGGTTTAAGACTTTCATAGGTTTTAATCCCTCGTATAGATTGGAGATCCATAGATCTTCACCGAAAATGAGCACCTATTTTTATTTCACATCTTTTAGATAACTGTTGTTTGCTGCGAATGTTGTTCTTTCCATCCTCCACAACCTCTCTCATTGCCACTTTCTAGGTAGGTCTCAGTCCTTCTAAAACAGCTCTAACAGTCTGATGGAAGGATGGAAGGGAGGGAGGGAGGGAGGAAGGAAGGGAGGAAGGAAGGACTTTCCTGAAATGTTTTAGTAGCAATTAACCAGACAGATAAGCCCAGAAGGTAGCTTTCAGCCCAAAGTGAGTTAAGATCTCAGCAGAACTATTTGTATTCGGCATCTGTAGCTGCTTTCTCAACTTGTCTTTCAGTTTGGATAAAAATTGTCCCTCCAGACTAAAACCAAACCATCACTGTGCAAAATGCACTGAGTTCAGTGGCATTTCTGGCACTTGATGTGGAACAGGTATATGGCTGGAGACTGGGAAGCAAGTCCCTGTGCACAGGAGGGATGCTGCAAGTGAGCCATGGGGAGCAGCACAGGAGGCTGGGAAGAGGCACTGGTGAAGAGGTGTTCTGGGGTATTCCATGCAGCCAGAAGAAACAAAACCCCACTCATCCTTCAGGCAGCAATAGTTGTGAAGGCATTGCTGATGTCCCAGAAGTGCTCACAGGGAGCACCCTGGTTCCTCACAGATCTGCTGTGCACCATTCACACAGCTCACCCGTGCCAGGACCTCCAGTCCTGCTGCTCAGGGCAGCCTGAACAGAAGTGACCTGTCCCCATTTTTCAACATTACTACTGGGACAGAGTGACAGAGCCTCTACCACCTTGGTGCCTGCGCACCCAGGCATCATTTTAGTGGTTACCCACATCACTTGGGGAGCACCGCCTGGTACACAGCACCAACGCCAGCAGCCTCGTCCTTGTGCAGGGCGGGCTCTTGGGCACAGTGCATCACCGTGACCACCTGTGGGCACCTTTCCAGGCACCGAGTGCTGCGGGGGCAAGGCCAGCCTGTGGGTAGCTGGCCAGGCAGCACTGGTTCCAGTGCCAGCTGCAGAAGCAAGGGGCCCTTCTGCAGCACTAAGAGCCAGGAAAATGCTGCTCGCTACCACCCACGGTCCCAGCCCAGGCAGCTGAGCTGTTCCCGCTGAGGGTGTGAACAAAGCCTGGCTGTTGGCAGTCTGCTGACAGCCCCTCTCCCCACAGGGAATGTCCCCTGCTCAAGGGGAAGAAAAAGAAGGCTCAAGCTGCAGGGCCAGCAGCTGCTGGCAGATGGGACAGATGAAGAGGGAAGGACTGAGTCTTGTGAAGGGCTGTGAGGATAATTAAGGGACTAAACTGTTTCCATACAAGGTGAGGTTGAGTGTGGGGGAGGGATATTTTCAATACAAATAAATACCTGATGGGAGGGAATGAAGGAAAGGAAGTCAGACAGGCACTCGCAGTAGTTCTCAGTGACAGGATGTGAGGCATGAATTAAGATGCAAGCAATTTCATCTGAACACAAGAAAACACTGTTTTTTACTGTAAGAGTGGTCAAATACTGGCATAGGTTGTGCAAAGAGGTTGTGGAGCATCCATCCCCAGTGATACTAAAAACACAACTGGATCCAGGCCTGGGAAACCTGCTTTTGCTTACTGCCCTTCAAAAAGTGCAATTGGACAGAGAGTCCCAAGTCCCTTCCAGCCTACATTTTGCCAATTGTGTGATATTGTGAAGCACTGCAGCCCTCCATAGCTTTGCTCCTAACATGCTCTCCTCAGCTGCAGCAGCTGATTCTCAGGGGGATACAGGAGCAAAGTGTACAGAAACATTTCCAGAAACGTGGACTCACTGCACACAGTTCAGATTGGCCATCAGAAAAGGTTCCTCACCAAGAGGCTGGGTAGCCTTGGGAACAGGCTCCCTGGGGAACTGGCTACAGCACCGAGCCCATCAGAGTTCAAGGGGTATTTGGATGATACTCTCAGACATATGTTTTCATTTTAGCTAGACCTGTGAGGAGCAGGGAGTTGAATTTGGTGATCTCTATGGGTCCCTTCCAAAGAACATATTCTGATTATGTGGCCCCTTGAGTGCAGAATTACTTTGGTTATGGCGGAGGATAGCAAGTGAAGAGCAAAGTCACACTGACTCTGGAACGGGTATGAACTAATCATTCAGGGCTGCACCTGCAGAGACAGAGGGAGAGAGAACGGAGCAGCAGATGCTGTGGGTTTAGTGCTCAGCAGTCAGGCAGAGAGGGCTCTTCTGTGGAGGTCAGGCTAGGCTGGTAGAAAGGACAGTGCATTGGGGTAACTGTGACAAACAGGATGCCTGAGAGAGAGCTGATCCTACAAACAGACAGATGGTTGTGAAGGCAGAAAAGGAGGTCATGCTGACAGCACAGATCCTTGTGTTCTGCTGCTTTAAATGGAAACACCTAAAGCCCCTGTAGCTGCAGAATAAATTCTGGGCTAGTCTGAAGAGCTGTCAAGGATAGCTATGCAAGATGCTGCCTGTTATTTTCTTTAATCTTTCTGACCATCAAATCTCAGAGGTCTTATTCTGTTAATCAGGACTGATCCACAGTTACAGCTCACCATGCTGAAATCAGAGACCAAGTGTCAGGGCAGCAGGACTTGGTTTCTCACCTTTGTGAAATGATGCCTTAGGCAGTGGGTTCTTTTTCAAGTGACTGTGCTGAAATCAGTCATGCTGCTCTGACTGGTACAACAAATCAGAATAAATGTAAGGGGCCAGAAGATGATTAAAGGACTGGCACATCTTGATGAGAGAAGTCGGGTGGAACTGTTGAGCCAATGAAAGAGAAAACTCTTTTCTGAGGGCAGGGATCTCACTCACCAGTCTGTGTACCTGTCTGATGGTAGGTGCAAACCTGGGCTGCAGAGCTCCCATGACTTTGCCATCCAGAAGATTGAGACTGCTTGTCTGACCATATAGAAATCAGCCCTTTCCTACCCAGGGTGCATTCTCTATCCCTCATTACCTTCCTTAAGCCTTCCCACACCCTTCCCCTCCTTTGTCCCTAAAATTATTTAGGCTTACCAGGCCAGGTTCTACCTGTAAAGTGAACACCAATATCACATTGATAAAAAATACAGAAGTTTCAGAGTCTGAAAATGTTATCAAGTCTCACAAGCCACAATAAATAAAAAACGGCTCTTCCTCACTTGTGGCTGTCTTAGCTGACATGAACATCCCTCTTCAAGGGCATACTGTTGAAAAGGCTCTAACAAGAAAATCCTAGATCTCACTATGGCTCAGTACCTTTTGCTACACTTCAGCAAAGAGGTGAGCCTGGGATCACAGTCTTCCTGATGTTTATTGAACAAAGTCCACCTCTGAAGACAGTCAAATAACACATAGGGTTCTCAGAGTGCATGTATTTGCATTATTAACATGAGCTAGTGCAATCTGAAAGACTGCCATTTCCTTCACTCTGAAATTACATAATGATACTGAGATAGTAACTGACTCTCTCATTGTGAGGCTGTGAAGTCTCCAACTGCAGCTTCTTCAGTGCCAATGGAAGAAAAAGGATCCAGCCCCAGATGGTGTCCATTCAGGGAATGAAACAACACAGTCATTCACCAGCACTCCAGGACTGTACCAAGTACGGCAAGCCACAGCTCCTTGGGAGGGAGATTGTAAAGACCAGAGGAAAAGAAGAAAAGGCTCTTCACTGAACTCTGTGCAGGGTCCTGCCTCTCATCCTGTCCGTGCAGATCCACAGTCCTGTGTCCAGCTGCGCTGTGGACCCACTCCCCTGTCCAGTAGTGAGGGAAAGGAGTGACCGTGCCCTTGTTGGAAGCAGTATCACACTCCCAGCACCTGAAGAGCACACAGCTCCTTCCTCCAGCAGGCAACCTGAACAGTGTACAGCTGGCAGACGGGACCAGCTCTGGCTGAAGAGGACCTGGAAGCTCTGCCAGCTAGAGAGGTAAGCTCAGGAGTCAAAAAATAAACACCAAAGTTTGCTTTGGCAGCCAGTACACAGCCACTAACTGTGGATTCACCACTTAGGTCCTCATGTGGTGGCTCCAGCTCAGGAACTTAAACACAACTTCTCCCACCCCAGGGATGCACGTGGATGTGTTTATGGCAATGACAAGTCTCACTCTGCTCCTCCTTACCATTTGTAAGGGCAGTGTTGTGCCAGATGAGAGGAGACTCAGGCAAGGTAAGGAGAGAGACACCATGTGAGGAATACTGCTAGAACTTGGCAGAAACCCTCCAGAAAAGGCTAAGAGAGATTCTGAGTCCTAGGTGGGTGGCTGCCATGCACACTGGTGTCTGACCACTGCCCTTCTAGAGCCTGAGCAAAGGCAGCAGTCCCAGCAATTCTGGGCACATGCAGCTCTTTGTTGCTTTCCCAGAGATGAGCAGAACAATGGGCTTAGCCAGAGCACCAGAAATCACAGCAAAAGGGCTGTCTCACTGCCTCCTTCCCTCCTGCCACAACATGTGATAGCTGCAGTAGCTACTTATTTTTGTAAGATTACTGGGAAAGTGCTGTAGTTTTAGCTTGCTAGTGTGATTCAGCAGCTGAGAATGATGAGGAACTGGCTTCAGACAGCATTTTGTGGTCCAGCAGCAAGTGCTCTGCCTCTCATAGTTTGAAAAAGTCTGTTGTAAGGATTTATTTCATACACTTACTATTCTTAGGTCTTCAAACATGCTTCAGAAATAGAGAAATATATATTTGTCGATGGCTAAATCGAAACATCTATCCCCTTAAAGGGGATCTTTGGTGATTTTCTCAGAGAAACTCATTACACCAGCAAAGGGAAAACATGTTTTTAACAGAAGTATGAAAATCATCTGAAAATTGAGGCAAGAAACTGCAGTAAAGTGCTGAGACCCTGTCAGGGAAAGCCAGGGCAGAGCCATGTGCTGCCTATGGAGCATCCCCCAACAGGTCACAGATGCAACCAGGGCATAAAATGAGGTGTTTGAAATTGCAACTAGAAAAGAAGGGGACATCAATGGTGCTTGAGCAGGAAAATATTATTATATGTATGAGTTTTTATTTTTTATTAAAATTTCAAAAGTTTGATTTTTCCTATTGAGATACCAAGTCACACAGTTAAAAACACAGTGCTACTGAAATAAAGTCCTGTGGATGTGCAAGAGGCGATGTGCCCTATCTGGAAGAACTGAATAAACAAAGCACAGGAAAGCACAAAGCAATGTGCAGAGAGAGGGAAGATTATTCCAACATCTTCATAAAGAAGCAAAGCATTCGATACGGACTGAAAGCACACCCACACCAACTTCTGCCTGTAACCAAGGGCAAATCTCCAGATACTGGCTTTGGCTTTAGCTAATATCCCAGTCGCAGACTAACAGGAATTTGGGGTGCACACAGTATATTGAGCACTATTGTTCATATTCCAGTTTATTCAAGCTAAGTAGAAGGTAGAGGAGCACCCTGTCCACAGTTCGACCACATATGCACTAAGGGGCTCCTGCTGTGTGGCTCTGAACCTGGAGAAAACGGTGACAGGGATGAGAGCCAGCCCTGACAGGGAGCTTGGCAGTGCAGCACACAGAGGAGTGAGCAGAGAAGCACACAGCATATGCAGGAGCATCAGGGGAGCCAGAGCACAGCCAGTGACGCATTCTGTGCTCCTCTGAGGAGCTTCCAACCAGAACATCTGCACAGTTGTCTTCAGGAGGACAAACAGGACAGCCAGTCACAGATATACTTCCACAAAATACCGCTGCAACCCGACTCAGTGTAAAAGGAGCTGTGTGGTGCTAACACCAGAAAAGAAGAGAGCATCTGATTTGGGACAGAAAAGGCACAAACTTCAGAACAGCTCAGAGGCAGAGCAAAAGCCTTAAAAGCTGTAGAACTCTGCAATCAGAGAACTTGGTTTAAAAAGCTACAGAAAGAAGACAGCATCAACAAGACGGCTCCACAAAGGATGAAAAGATTCTGAACAGGAACAGAGTGAAAAAATGAAATTAATTGAGAACCATAAGAGCAGGGACAGAGAAAGGAAAAACACAGCAGTAAACCAGTAGAAAGAGTATCCCTGAGAGGACCAGGCAGCAGTGAAGGAGAACAAGATCTTGTTTCTAGAGACATTGCTGAATCTGTCAGGATGAAGAGGGCTGAGGAATTTGAAAGTGTTCTCAGGTTTCCTTTTATGTATAATGCTGGAGATATTTCATAACTCACCTTACCATACTGTTACTGCATGCCAGGAGAACTGATCATGCTTTAAGGTAACAGCAGGCTCTGTGAAATGACCTGGGGATTTACTACAAAGGTGAACCAGCAGCAGGACAAGAGAAAGGGAATAAATATTCCTTAAGGTGTGGGAGGTTGTGGGCACTTGCCACATCCCAGGAGATATTCGTGCTAACTACTTGCCTGTGCTTCCCATCTTCCCTCCTCCCTGTGATATTTTCATGCCATCTACAGCTGCTCTCCCAGGCAACCTCTATTTCTATACCATGTCAACCATAGCAACCATCTCATTGCTCCCTAATTGCACATACTGTCTCACTTTTATGCTAAAGAGCAATTTAATAGCTCAGCCATTTTAGAACCACTAATTGAAGATGCAGATACTCACTTTGGAAACAGTTTCATGTATTTCCAGAAGTTACTGCCCCTCAGCTGGAAGCTATACCACCACTGAGGTAATGGATAACGTGAGCATCTCTGCCTAGGTTGCCAGGTGCTAGATTGACCACAAAAAATGTTCTGTTCCCTGCAGCAGCTTTGCTGACTCACGTAGGCCTTGCATCCTTCTGCTGAGGCATTTGCATGAATCAGGAATGAAGCCCAGCACAGAGACATGGCCTCCAGCTGTGACTTCTGAAATGTCTCCAGCTAAATCCACAAAAGAAAACCTAAACACACCTTAAGACATCCTCTTATCTGGTGTCCTCACTCCACCAACCCCTGGCAGACCTATTACAGCTGGTCCCGTTGGAAATCAAATTAATGTTTGCCCTTCCTGTGTCAGTTGGATTTCAGCTGGGAGTTGCTGCCAGTCCCTGAAACAGAGGTTCCACAAAACCACTCCCATTGGCGCTGAGGCAGATACCCTGTTTCAGCTTCCAGAGATGAAGACACCTGTAAGTCAAGAAGTTGGATAGCTTATTATCTCTTAATTTTAATAAGACTATGCATCCCAGAACACATGCTCTTACAACCAGAACACAGCACAGACTGAAGAAAACTGCATGTTTCTCCTAGCTTAGAAGTATCTGGGTAATGCTGACTCTGACTGACTTGGAGGCACAGCTCATGATCTATCTCTTTATTTTATGTTTTTATTTTTCTTTCTCAACTGATCAATATGACAAATAAACTTCCTGAGGCAGGGAGAACTTAACTGTATAAAAGAGGGGATGGCTGCACACACAGGGAAACTCTCGAGACTTCTTCCTGTTTGACTATTGAGATGCCAAATTTCTGGCAAGAGTCCTGCCTCTGGTTTACAGCAACTGTTTGGACTCTTTAAACCTCATTCCTATTCCGTACTGTTAACAGTCTCATTTCAAGCAGCTTGTCTTATCTTCCTTGCTTGTTTTTAGGATGACCTGCTGAATGTCAGCCCTCATGAAGATACAGATATTAAACCAGCTGTGAACTCCAAGTGGCTGAGGTGGTTGGTGAAGCACAGGGCTGTATTCTGCCAGCCCTTAAGAAAAAGCAGCTCTCCTCTGCCAAGAGCTTTCTTTGTTGCATCCTGACTTTGCTCTCTCGGATCTGGTTGACCCTTGATAGATCCTCTGGTCTGGGTTCCTGGGATTGGATTTACAGGGTAGAGTACAACAATAATGAATGTCATACAAAAAGTTGTTTTGAAGTTGAGAACTTCAAGGCCTCCTGTCCCTTCTGCCAGCAAACACAGGGCCTGTCCATTTAGCACTGAAAGGAGAGGGGTTTGGATCAGCCAAGGGGATTTCCAGCAGAGCAGTCCAGGCCATCTTCCTCTTGCAATACTGGTGACACATCCACTCAGCCACAGCTTCTCACCAGTCTGCTTGAAACAAGCTCACTTGATCTTATTTCTTCTCAGGAGCCCCTGCTGCCCAATGCCACTCCATCCAGTCAGGTCCCTTTCAGCTTGCAGATTACACAGAGGAATCAGAGATTGCACTTACTAACCAGGGAGAATAAAAAGGACCAGGAGAGGCTTCCATCACCACAAACACTTCTCTCAGGGCCTCTCACTTGTTCAGTTCCCTCAGAGCCATGCAGGAGCATTCCTTGCTCCCATGCCTCCCTCTTCCTTACCAATGGTTTCTGCCTTTGAATGTGGACCAAGAGCAAAAAAGAAAAGCCCCAACAAATAAAACTCTGACACAAATCTAGCAACCAAGAACTGGGCCAAAAACACATATTATGTTTATACCTATCAGCCTGAAAGCTGGTTCTTCAGAAAGATGCTCTATGGGTCAAAGGCACAGAGAGCCACCCTAACCAATGCTTTACTGCTGTGCAAAGGAATCACTTTTGATTGAGGCCATTGACTTTTACATGGCTTGGGTAGAGTCTGCATCATTGTCCAAGTACTGTAACTTAACTTATCCCTCTTAATTCCTTTTTAGCAAGCTTTTCAGAACATAAATCTAGTCACCCAGAAGGTAAATCACTGGCTTCTTGCCCTTTTCTCTTCTAAGATCATCTGGAGTGCCTGATGACAGACTGACACTCCTCAGACAATTTTCAAAAGGGATGTACTAATTGCCTTTTCCTTCTAGATTTTCTCCTAAATTACTTAAAATTTTGACACTGGAGTTCAATAGAGAATGGGCAAATGAGATCTCAGTGAAATAAAAGGTAAGTACAGTGCAAAAGCAATTAACTGAATTCCTCAACTTGAAAGTCAATAGAGTTATGCTGCCATGCTTTTTTAACAGTTCATTTGTAGTTATAGGATGTTATGAAAAACAGCACTAAACTTTTACAGCCCCAGGTAGGTTCTAGCAAATGGCCAAAGACTTCAGTGTTTCACAAGAAGATGGATGAATGACAGTAACAAGTGCAAAAGACACAAATGTTATTCAGTAGCTTTGTAGCTACTGAAATGTTATTCAGTAGCTATGTGCTGATAACAGACATGCACATTGAATCCTACCCCTCTGTGATTTGTGAGTCTCCTTCAGCTGGCGATCCTCACCCTTCAACTTTATGGAGGAAATATTGACTTGATTTTGAGAGCTTTGACTTTCAAATGCAAAAAAAGAGCTCACTAATTTCTTTCCAAATACTGATGTTGGGATAATGCTACTTTTCAGAAAAGCAGAAATTAATCGAATTTATATTCCCCCTTTAAAAATAAAACCGAAAAACAAGCCAACCCAGTACTATTCTATGCATTTGAGAGATCAGTTGAGCAAGATTTCAAAGGCTGTCTCAGGAGAACTAAGAACCTGCTGGCCAAGGAGATTACTGCTCACGTTCATGTGTGAATAAAGCATCAGAAGGACAGAAATTTCCCAAAGAGCTGGATGCATAACTAATTTTGCCATGTGCACTAACTTTTGAGATCCCGCAAAGGAAGCTGTGAGAGGAGGAAAACTGATCTAAAGTCTCCACCTGTAGAAATTTATCTTCATTTCTTTAGTGTGAAGCAAAGGTAAAAACAAGCCACAGAGCTCAGGCACAGCAAAGCATGAACCAAAGAAGACTGCTTTTTGTGTGTCCACCCCGCTCTGTTCCACCACCATAATGCCTGCTTCCTCCACCTTCCCTGCGGTCCACTGCCATACTCTCAGCTCCACTTGTGAGCCAAAACTACCAACTGTGCAAGTGGCAGCATGCTCAGAGGCCAGAGACAGCCGTGTGCTGACAGCTGGTGTGTGAGCAGGGAGTGCAGGACAAACAGATGTGCACTGTTCCCATGAAGGCACTGACTCTGATCACTTGCCTACTCCACCAACTTTCACAAAACTGGTAGAAACTTGTTCACTTCAATGTTTTAGTAGAAGGAAAGTGCTTACTGCAAACACAGAAGGTGCATTTGTAAGAGGAACTCATACTGTGCACCCAAGCACCTCTAAGGGGACAAACAAACTAAGAAGTTAGACCAAACTAGCTCAATACTTTTTCTAATCTTTCCTGTCAACAGCTACTCAGCTGGTGTTGGAGTCCAGAAAGTTCATGGAAAGAAAAACAAACCTTCATTTTTCATCTCAGTAAATTAGGCATTTATTTACACATAGCTTACTCTCTTTCCTCCCATACACAGTTTCTGGGCTGATGAAGAGAATGTGCACAAAGAGCACAAGCCACATTCCACAGAAACTCTTGCTGAGCAATCACCGTTCTGCCCTTCCCCTGGTGTCCAGCCGTGCCCCTTGGAGATGCGTTGCATCTCTTGTTCACACACATGCAGCTTCCCTGCTTTCACCAAGGAGCTGGCATTTGCTCACTATGCTCCTGTGGTCCAGTGTTATCATCCATTTACCACCACACCTGCTGAGGATGTGACTCAGGTATGCCAGCACAACAGACCTGAGGAAGAGTGGCAAAAAGACATGACAAGAGGTGGATTGTTTTGTCAGGAAAGAAACTACTGCAAAGCTACACATCTCGCTATCCGCAGAATGGGAGTAGGGTGGAAGATCTCACAGCCTGGCCTTGCCAGATCACATGAAAGGAAAGGAGGGGTGGAAAAAAATGTGTCCCAATTCAATAACTACTTGCTGGAGAAATTGTAAGGACAGACATGGAGGCTGAATGCAGCCAACCAGTATGGAGCCATCAAGGAGACAGAGAGGGTAATGACTTTACACAGCAAAAGGGCCTCTACCCCATCAGAAGAAAGAGGAATCCCTGTCATTTTGGAATAGTGCCCAGCCTGCAGGGCTTTTCGCAGCGGAACCAGAGCGACTTGGAATAGAAACAGCCTCGCCTCTGAGATCAGAGAGTTTAAACCAGAGCTTGTTTTTTCTGCAGTCACAAGCCAGCAGGAGCCAGCTGCAGAATTTGCCGCAGTGTGTGTGTGCGTGCGTGTGTTTCTGCGTGTGTGAGTGTGCAGCAGCCATGCTCCTCCCCTCCAAGCTCACTGTGTGATCAATGACACCCTGATTACAGCTCCCTCCTTTTTCCCCTCCCTACATCACCGACAGTCCCAGTCTGATCACTCTCACCTCCTCTCTTCCATATTAAGAAAGCTTTTGTTGGCATCACTACTGACTAACTTCTTTTCATTGCTCCCTCCCTGGTCAACGAGGTTTTGCTTCTTTGCTTTTCCCCTCTTAGCCAAGACAAGAGTGTCTGACAGATATTCATGGTTACATACCCAGTCTGTGCGAAGTGCCAAACCATGCTCTTGTTCCTCTAGTTCTGAACCCTCGAGATAAAAGGCCATATTTTTAAATACTTCAACCTATTTCAGCTCTAGCATACAGATAATTTAACACTTTTAACAAGAAGCTTGCTGGTGGCAACTCAAATGCCAGAGATGCCCTATTTAAGATAAAGACCCCATGCATCTGTGACTGCAGAAGTGTCATCATCACACAGTACCACTGGCAATGCTGGAGAGCTAATGATAAAGACACAGCTGGCCCCTTATCCCTCTGTGTTACAAGGGCAGTACAGCAAGGTGAGGGATGACTAAGGACTACTGCTAGGGAAAAAAAAAAGATTTTGTTATACTCATTTCTAAAGCACAAAGTCCCTGCTTATATCCTACTAGGATGAAAATCAGCTCCAAGATCAGCCACATCTTCTCTCTCTGCTGCCACAGAAAGGCTGCATCACTCACATTTTACGGGAACCTTCCTTTTTTCCTCCCCCACTCACTGGATGCATTTGGGTGCTATTTGGTTTCCTGTACTGGAAGAATGTAGCGTTGTGAAGCTTGAAGTCAGACTTGAGTGACTTCAAGACTACTCGTTGGGTGTGCAGCACTAACGGACAGAGAAATTGCAAAAGAAGACGGGCCTTGTATCTGTCCTCTATCAAATCAATAGTGTGACAGTCCACCTTAACAACCCTCCCCCCTCCTGCCTGGCATTAGCCTCATTCCAGCATCAGCACGGAGCTGAACGATGATACAGACACTAATACTGTCTTTCGCAAAGCCTTGCCCAAAGGCAGCATCTGCGAGATGTCTTGTACCACCTCCTCCCTTCTCCAGCAGCACACCATCTTCAGGGAAGACGATACTAGGATAAAACATAATGCAGGACTTCTTACGTTCCTGACAGGCAAAATACTTTCTCCAGATTCTTCTCTAAACCCATCTTCATACACCCTTCTCTGCGTTTGAGCTAAAGCCACAAGTGCAGCAAACAGCTGAGCAGCTGCGGAATTTGGGTTTTGTTCCTATACTAGAGCACAAACAGCTGAGGAGGAGCAAGGTCCGCAGATCATGGAAACCCCAAGCTCCATCCGCAGCCACCTTCCCCTCTTGTTACTAATCTCCCTCAACCCCCAAATTCCAAGGAAACAAACCCGCACCGGCCGTGCCCGCTCCGCGCAGGTGCGTTTCCTCACCTGCGCCTTTGCCAGGGCTGCGCAGCCCCAGCAGCTCCCCGGGACCGCGCACAGGAGCGCAGAGCCCGGACAGGTCCGCTTGCCGTCACCGACATCCCCCGTTACCTCCCCAGAAGGGCCCGTCCTCCCCGGCCGACCAAGGTCTTCCAAAGCAATGAGCAGCATCCGAGCGCGAACAAAGCGCCGCCGCCTCCATCCCGCAACCTCCACGATACCGGGGCTCCTCACTCCCGACCGCCCCGGCACCTTTCGCTGCTCGCCCCAGGCGGGTGGGGAAGGAAGATGCACCTACCATCCTGGCCGGGAAGCCACGCCGGTCGGCTGCCGTGAGCGCGGAGGATGCGGCGGCAGGGCCGGGGCTGCGGCTGCCGTGGCCCGGAGCGGGGAGGAGCCGCCGCGCCCCCGGCGAGCGCAGCGCGTTAACCCTGTGCGCGCCCCGAGCATCCCCGCGGGCGGCCCGAGCGGCTCCGCTGCTCCGCGGCCAGCCCGGGCCGGCTCCGGCTCTGCATCTCCGGCAGCGGCAGGGACCGAGATCCTGTCCCACGCTGCGAATCACCCGACACGGGTCAAACCCCGGCCAACACGGGTTCCAAAACACCCGACACAAGTCAAACCCCAGCCATTCCAAAATCCCTTCCTATTAACACTCACGCAAGTAGACTTTAAAGCATGAACTCACCAGATATCTATAAGTGCTTTAAAACCTTTTTAACATATAAACAGACCAATCTTCTATTCACGATCTTATTGTTAAAACAATAATGTTTTCTTATAAAATGTGTCATGCTCTTTTCTCTTTTGCCTCAAAATACTTCTTCATAAAAGTCACAAAAATTTTGCATCTTTCAGTTGCTATTGAGAATTTACATCAGAAACAGGTATCTCCATGAAATTAATGTCTGAAAGTTCATGCGTCTACTGTCTCCAGTTTCCCTCTCACTTTCTACTCTTACTTATGTGTTCACACCCCAGCAAACTGGAATACACATTTTTATAATTTGCAAGTGTTTTTTTACGAAGCAAAATTTACGAGATAGAGTGGTTTTCACTAAGCACTGTTCTCAGCATATGTGTACTGTTTGACCAGCAAAACACTTCTTAAAACTGAAGAGGTTCTTAAAGCAGCTGCTGCCTCTACCAAGCACATGTTATTTAAGTGGCCTAGGAAGCCTCCTGTGTGTTCTTTGAGGCAGCCCTTCTACCTTCATATCATCAGGTAACAGTTAATCTCTTCTTTTTAGCTTTTAAAGAAAACAACTTTTAGCAATATGCCTAAAAATAGTCATCAAAAGCAAAAGGGAGCTAGTAAGGAAAGCACTCACCGATCTTCAAGGCTCTTCCAGTTCCTGCAAAAAGGGCACTGAGCTTCTACCAGGAAGACCTAGAGCTGTGATCAAGGTAATTTCCATTTCTTCAGTCCTTTAGAAGATCCGTCTGATGGTTATGGAACCTCACAGACCAGGCACCAGAACCAGTACTGAGATGAGGCTCATTGAGGTTGAATTCCAGCAACCACACAAACATGAAAGTTTAAAGATACTATTATTCCCTGATGCAAGGATAGATTTATTTCAGGTATTGAATTAGAAAAGAGATAGGGAGTTTTTCCCTATTTATGCTAAAAAACTCAAATAACTTTTTTCCATTTTGTCAAACCGACAGCTATGGTTTAAAACAAAGATCCTATCTTTGGGCTGTTCCCTATCCTCATGGTTTTGAAAAGGCTACAAAGCTTCCTGGGACATTAGGTGCTGTTCTTTTCTGACTAGGGTCTGGAATTAAACATGGAATTAAATTGTCAAAAATGTGAACACTAATTTCATCACTACAAACCTTAGCCAGTATCACACTGACAGGAATGCCCTGGATCATAAAAAATAAGAAGCTATAGACAGGGTCTTCCCATAGGCCAGTAGAAATATTAAAAGACAGTTCTTAAGATGTTTTTCTGGTATTCTCAGATTTTAGTGTGGAGCCAGGGTCACATCTCCATGTTTTTCTCTACAATGATGTTTAAAACAGTTTTATATAAATTAAGGCAGTATGTTTTTATGAAGTATGAGATTTAATACAGCTAAAGCACAAGTCTTACAATGAGACTAAAAGTCATTCTTCTCTGAACAAAAGCTCCAAGTTATCTACCATCTTAAGCTCAAAAACATTTGATTTTCTTAAAAACTCTAGGCCAAAGGCTTTAAGAAGAAAATATATCCTGATCACAAATATACTATCTTCTGAAAGTGTTGGGACAAAGAATAACCACGGCCTGATCCAGATATAATCCAGATATTGAGTAAAAATATATTTATTTCCCCACACTTTTGTGTGAAATGCAGAGGTCTGGGTGCACAGAACTCTCACCTCTCCATTAGTCTGCATCCCAGCTTTCAAGCTCTCAGTGCACACGGCTATAACAGCACATAAAAGAGGAGAGGCATTAAGCCCTCACCACAGCACACTAGACACAAGTATTTGTTTGCATTTGTCCTCTTGGAAGATTTCTTTGCTTTGACTATCCACTGACTTCAACAGGCTATCTGCTTTCAATCCAACAAACAAACTGACTTGCTCAAGTCTTTGGCAAATCACTTCTAAAACCCTCTTGGCAATCTCAATTTCTGTCTAGGTACAGCAATTTTTACTCTTCTACAGGCTTTATTAGGATGTATTTAAAGGACACTAATTTTTGCTGAATACTGCATTTTTCTCTGCAACTTTTATTAAATCTTCCTATCTCCTTTCTTATTTAAAGGTATTCGTATCTTTTTAATCTGTATGTAAGCTTAAATTCTGACCAAAGAGGCATTTTCCACTTTTGTCAAGTTTCCTTACTTTTAAATAACCATTTCTGAAATGTAGTGACAACCCTTTGGTTGTTGGTATAGTTCTATTTAAAGTAACCTTTGATCCCTAAAGTGTTTTATTCTTTCAGGTAGCTTTGCAGGTACAGTATTATTACTATTATTACTACTACTATTGTTGTTGGTGGTGTATGTAAAAATTAAATTACATATTTAGGTTTCTCTTCCTTAATTTGAGAATGACGTTTTCATCTTTCTGATGCTTCAGGGCCCAAGAAGTGATTACTATCTGAGTTACTGAGAATTAGCAGCCCTAATGTGGAATTTTACTAGTTTAAAGGTGGACAGTCCAAGTCATTAATTCCATTTAGATTTGTATAATTTTCTTCTTCGAGAAAGGTTTTACTTTTGTGGAAATAGCATCCCTAATGCAGGCCCAGAGAGACTGTCAGCACCTGCCACTAACCCCTTTTCCAGTTCCTACTTTAAACAAATTCATGAACCCTGCGAATTTTCAGTGGCAACATTCTGATCCTTCTTGCCCCAGAAAATAAGTTTTTAAAAATGGTGATCCTAATTTAACTCAGCAACTGCAAACCTTTAGGGAAAACAATGCAAGATGACCTGTCTAGAACTCTCGGTGGAAAGGATAAAGAGGTTTGTAAATCAAGGCTGTGAAACTGGAGCAAACACGAGCAGGACTAAAAGGCCAGAAGGAACATGAGAAGAGGGACTGAGGCAAACACCAGAGCACGGTAAGAACAGCAGTGTGCTCCTGTATGAGCGCCACATGGCTCCTGAGCACCCACAAGGGTGGCAGAGAGGGAGAGGGACCAGGATCAAAACCCAGTGATTTCTAAGTGACTCTGGGATGAAACCCAGTTGTTTGCCTAATTACACTGAGATCAAGGATAGACTTGTGCAAGAGCATTTCCCAGGAAAGCATACCTCTGTCATGCCTTCTGCTAGTGCTGCAGCTGGCTGTACTTCTCAGCCAACATGAAGGCCCCTCTAGACACAGCAAAGCTTCCCAGACATCAGAGAGCAAAAGCCAGGTGTGTCACTGAAAGTAAAAACGAAATGCAACCAAGGCAGTATGAGAGAAGCTACATGAGCTAAATCCTTCTGCAAGATTCCTCTTCATGCAGAGGGTATTTTCCCTTCCACACACGCTTAACTGGCTCAGATCACATTCTTGCTCTGGACCAGACAGTAACCTGTTGGAAAAGGTATCAGCTGCCCCAAAAATGGATTCCTGGGAACGTGCTCTTTTAACACTGTCTTCAAGGCCTGAAGGGGGGTGCAAAGGCTGCTAACACCCTTATGGACTTGTCAATCCAGAGGCACCAATAATAGCGGGTGCCCTGCCTGTTATTCAGGTAGCAAATGCCAAGATGTTCCACAGACAAGGAGCGGGTAGGATGGCTCCGACAAAAATCACAATAGGATCTTGAGAGAAAACAGGCATCAGTGGCAACAATGAAGATGTTGCAGATGGCAGGCAGGAGCTAAGCCTGGCAGAGAAACCACAAGGAAGGCTGCAGAGAGGGTAGAGTAGAATTTAGACTTGGTAGTGGCACAAGTAAAATTGCCAAGACAACACACAGTTGGTCAGGTTGACAACACTCTAATATAATTCCACATTTACATGGCTGTGACTGGAGATGACTTGCTTAAAAAGAGGTACATTTATTATTAACTGATACCAGGGGTTCATAAAACCACCAGAGGCGCTTCAGTTTTTTGGTGTAACATTTAGAATTGGAAACCAAGATGTTGACATGCAGACATTTTAACGTAAGCAATACAAAACAACTCCGACACATTTTGTGAGGCTGCAGAACCCATTACCTGTCAGGTTCAGGCAGATTTAACAGGCATTGTTTGGAGGCTTCTCTCACAACGAATCCAGGTTTGAAGACAAGCTAAAAATTCTAGGCAAAACTAAAGTGACAGGATCGAGTTGCTACTACATGCAGAGATACCACAGAAATAACCATATGGTATGATTACAGAACAGAAATTGCTCTTTCAGGCATATTTTAAATTTAAAGAGATAAAACATTAGTTCCTCCAAACTAGCACTAGTAAATTGTGTGCATGTTTAGGATGTCATGGTTTCTAGACACCTCCTGTTTGTAATCTGCTTAGTCAAGAAAAAGGAAAAATATGAGAAATACACAAATATTCTTCAGAAATCGATCAAACAGGGTATCTATTTCAGGGACTATTCCCTCCTGGGTTTATGCTCTGCTGTATGATGAGATCAGCACTGCAGCACATGCTTTCCTGCAAAGATCTAGCTCAGATGAAACCAGAGAGGGAAAACAAATAGGGGGTGGGGGTATGGTGAGGGGGAAAAGGGAAATCAATAATTACTTTGAATTATTAATCCTCATGAAATAGGAATAGAAATGCAAGCAAATGCCATCTTTAGAACAGTGATCCCAGGAGAATTTTCTTTATAGAAGTCTGTCTACTGCAGGTTTTCCTACAGAGTCATTAGTGCTCACTAAAATTTCAGAGGGGAGGAAGTAGGATTCAGTCAAACGCAAACCATTCACTTACCTGAAGACACATAACATTGTAAATAGTCGTTGTCAAGTTCCACATTAGCTACTGTCAAAATGAAGGCAGATAAAATCCAGAATAGGCCTCACTTTACAAAAATATGAGTAAAACACTGAGATCAAGTCATCTGAAAGAAATATGTCCTTGTCCTATTGTGTTGTTCAGAGATATTTTTCCTGTTTTTTTTTTTTTTTTAAACCATCAGAAATTTAACTCTCATCCAACTTGATAACCCAAAAAAGTTCTACAGATAAGGACCAACATCACTGGAGTAAACCCCATTGTTTAAAATCAATTCAGAACATATTCCACGAAAGCCATTAAAAAAAAAGGCCTGAGAAATCAAAATCACTGAGTCATTCCCACACTACTACCTTAAAGACAGCCCAGGCTCAACATTTATTTTTTAGAAGGTAACAAAGGAAAAACCAGTCACACTGGCCAAGACACAAAGTATGAAAGAAAACAAAACAAAATATGCTTGTGTCCTGAAGAAAGGTCCAACCCTTTTCCAATGATCTCATCATTATTTTCCTTTTCTATCAAATTCAAGGGTTAATCTTCCCTGTAGTGTGTGTGTGTGTGTATACACACTGCAGTATACTGGCACCAGATGCAGGAAATGCAGCCCATCTTTCCATCTACTCATGGGAAGCAGCACTCTTATGAAAGAACCAATTTTTCACAGCTACTTTGGTTCTGTTAAGATCCTCTGCTGAATATTGAGGGGAAAATTCTGCTTAGGTTCTTAAAAGGAAAGAGAACTCTGAGGATGTGTAATGTCCAGAAGGAGGTCTCTTAGCACAAAATCAAAACCATGTCAGACAATATATAAAAATGCTGCTTTTAGCAACTTTAGCAGACATTTTAATGCCATGTCATTTTAAAATTTTTTTAATCTCTCCAGGTCAATTAGAGCTAGAAACATTCAGTAAATACTTCTGCTCTGTAGTTGAAAGAAATTAAAATATATTTTAGAGACAATGAAATTTTAACATTAACAGTGGTGGGAGATTGCAGCACTCAGACCAAGCCTATACAAAAGATAATTTCTTGTACAAGACCTAAGATTGACTAAGAAGCTCTCAGCTTTCAATATGAGCTCCACTACTCTGGCATTTAAGTCCTAGGAGACTGGAAAACCCATCAGCAGTAAAGATTCAAATAGAATACTAAATTAACGTCAGTCAGCATAGCTTGACAGAAAATATGACCTTCCTTCTTAATAAAAACCAAATAAGCTTGTCAAAATCTCAAAGGTTGTATTGATATAGTGCAATCATGATTTTGTAAGTCATGTCATATATGCATACACCAGGACTCGTGCCACTCACTGTATTCACAGACGACCTGAAAAGGAGGAAAGTAGACTGGTGGCAAAGCTTATGGATAGTACCAAGTATGGCTGCAGATGAACTGCCAGGGAAGCTTCACAATGCTGAGTTTCTTTTGCCTCTTTATCAGTATAAATCACATAGAAAATTATACTAACTATTGCTAACCAGAGCTAACTATTACCACAGGGGGATCTTGAGGTTATGATAACCTCAGTTCTATTCATGAGTCAGCTCACTGCTCAGCAGCAGTCAGAGAGCAATAGATACGTCAGAAACCAGGAAAGGAAGAAAAAAACCCTTGTGCCACTGTGCAAATGCATAGCTCTACCCTGCTTTGAGCGCTACACACTTCAGTCCCCAGCATCCCAAAGAGGTATAACTGGAAGGCATTAATATAAAATATAAAATGAAAGGTCTGGCATAGTTTCCCTGTAAGAAACCTTTAGGTAAGTCTGGCCTCTGCAATCTGGAGAAATCATGAGCAGGCAAATATACCAGACCTACAACACAATCAGATTGGACAGGATTGTCCAATATAGGGAGGTACATCAAAACAAGACCAAGGATAATAATCCAAGCAAATAAGATACAGTTGCAGGTTTCTTCCTGTGACAAGTCAATTAACTGTTCTATTCTTTGCTTCCTCTACTTGCAGGGAGAAACTGAAAAGCTCTGTGGAAGTTGAAAAGTGCCATTACTGAACAGATAGAAAACATATCTCTTCATGAGGTGGAAAGATACGAGCCAGGATAGCACAAAGAAGAAGTATTTTATACGCCTATCTTACACTCCTGCCTATGCATCCAGTTTTTGACACTGTGCTGCATGTACCTTTGGTTAGAGCCACTACCCACCCTAACACAGAGCAGCCTTAGAGATGATGTACTCCTACAGAATATGAGTAACCGATTAAAATATTTCTATCTGGTAGATCCTGGTGGTGCTTGCAAGTCCCACAGAGATATTCTTTACCAGTTATCTGGGAGAAAAATCAAGGATGCTTGTGACAGGAATCATCTGGAAAGAGCAGTGCTTGGGATTATTGCAGCCACATGTACCAACAAGAAGCACAGGCCACCTTTATAGCCTGGGAAGCTATTTTAGTACACTGCAATTCATGGGATCTTTGAGGTCACGCTCAGTGTGGTTACTGTGGAAGCAAATACAGTCCTCAAGCACACAAGGAAGAAGCAAAGAAGCTGACAAGTGCTTGCTTTTGTATTTCTCTGGTCACAAGTATGTTGGCAGACAAATGGTACAGGACAATTAGTTGCTCAAGGACTAGAAATCGCATCACAAGTCCAAAGAATCATTGTTGCATCTGCGGGTGAAAAAAAACGAGTGTTACCCACTGCCTTTTTTCCTACCTGAACATGCAAATTTAGGATATAGCAGTTTCATTAAAACAGCCAAGAGCTGAACAAAATCCATCACTCAATGATCTGTTACAGAAACCTCTCTAGCAAGAGGCCACAGCTGTAGGGAACACTTTCACTGTAACCTAATTTTCACAAGCAATTGGTATTTTGCCTCCTCCTGTCTAGAACAGCTTTAGCTTGAACACAGAAAGTTATCATCTGTACCATCTAGAAGCTATAATTTGAATAAACAAGGCATCTTATTTTACTGTCACGCATTTGAGACTCGCAACTGAAGACCAACTAAGCAGTGCAGTAGGAAAAGCGTATGGCACAACCTGACACTCCAAGCCTTTCCAAGCTTCACATAGAAATTTAATCATTTGCACAAGTGAAAACATTGACCCATGGAATATTAATACAAAAACAAGATCAGATCCAGACTCTGAGATGAAGATGTGCACGGTACGGTTGTGCATTTGCCTTTTCTTCTTACTAGATTGTGTGTAACTTAACAACCTGGTTTGTGCCAGGACTAAAAGTCCCTGTCCTTTCACTTTTGCAAAGCTGAATACATAGAAGCACAGAACAGCCAAGGTTTGAAGGGGCCTCAAAAGATCATCTGATTCAACTTCATGGGAAATGAAAGAGATTATACATCTAGCACCCTGTCCAACTACAACTTGAAAACCTTCAGTGATGGGACTCTACCCTGTCCCTGGGAGGTTTTTTCCTGTGACTGAGTTTTCTCACGGTAAAAAAAATAAAATAAATAAAATCCTTACCTGACTTTGATACTCTCCCAATGCAACTTGCACTCACTGCCCCTTGTGAAGGGAAAGTCTCCATCCTCTTTGTAGCTGCCTGTATGTTCCAGAAAGGCAGTAAAACCAAATTCTTCTTCTAGTCTGAGTTAAAAGCCTTCGAGCAGTGCTCATCCAAAAGACAGCTGCCTCCAGGAACTGTAAGACAACTTTGCCACATTCTCAGGGAGCTGTGGCAGATACATCTGTATCCTCAGTTGGCAAAAAGTGTAAAACAAAGGCATCAGTAGGATGTGAAGAATGAGTGGTAGGCTGAATATGAAAGGCTTCAGAGCCTGAAGGCCATCTGCTAACAAGGCAGCTAGTTATTCAACTGCTACTGATGGCTTCCAGTGTAAAACATTGTTTGCAAAGGAAACTGCAAGTTAATACTTGAAAGTGTTGAATATTTCTCATATTTCTTTTACAGAAGCTAGAAAAGTATACCATTAATGCTTGATTATTTTAAAAAATTGTTTCATCAAATTCAATCAGCACAGTGTTCTTAATAGCTTGATTTTCAATTGTCATTCGTTGTTTTTTAAAAAGGTTTCTCGAAGGCCAACACAAACTATGGCTTGAGAGAAGACCACCGGGAAAGTTGTTGAGGTATTTAAAACCCCCTAGTCAGATTGAAAGCAGCTGCTAATATTCATGGAGTTAACTGTTTTCAGAAAAAGTGGATTTCTCTGAACATCAAAATCAACAGATATCAGAAAGCATACTTCCCTTGTGCTGAGAAAGAATTCTTTTGAGCACTTCACCTCAAACCGTGTCACTTTTTATTTGAAAGAGACATTCCCTCCTGGTTTTAAAGAACTCTCAACATCCAGAGCAAGGAGACACTGCCCATGATCTTAAACTACTTTGGCAGACAATGGCAACTGAGAGTTGTGCAGAAGTGCACCTGGGCTGCCCCAGCACACAGGAAGGCACACTTGCGTTCATTTTTTCACCTCACATCATGCTCTCCTTCCTTCAGACAATTTACTAGCTTCCAGAATCTCTAAATACATCCACACTTGATTTCTTGCTGTGCCCCCCATCCATAACCCGTGAACTGTGCTGTGAGATTACCCCCACAGAAAGGGCCATGGTGTCTATGAGGACAGCCAGCAAGTCAGTGTGGGAAGAAAGAAACTCAAAACTCCAACAAATCAACTTCCATAAGATGCATTCAGTCTCGCTTTACTATTACAAGCTCTGCCCTTTTCTCTTCCTGATTGGGTGCGTTTGAGACTCATTTGTTCCTCATCCTCTTCAAGCAGACTAAAAGCTTGTCCGAGGGATATGTGTGCCATCTCCATTTCCACAGAACAAGGCAGTTACATTTTAACTTCAGCTGCAAACGCTATGCATTAACATCCTACAAATACAGGTTGGAAATAACTGTTCTCCTGAGTGAGAAACTGCAAATAGGAAAGTCTTGGAATAGTCTGGTAGACTGCTTTACTTAGTCATATTGAACTACCAGTCTCCATCTTTTGTTTCTTGCCAGTGTTGTCAAACGTTTACTGCTTGCTACAAGTCTGTCAAGTGAGAAACCTTCTGCATTAAACAGAAGGTCAAAGAACTACTCTGGCTTTACAATAACTGCTGTGCTCCAGCTGACTTCTCCCTAATCAGACTAAAAACATCAGCCTTTAAGGGAATTATATTCTTCAGTTAACACACCTCTGAAAAGAACAGCTTTATCTTTCAGATATCCTACTCAGCATACCAGTATGGAGGTACGTGTCCCCCACACAAACTAGACTAGGATCTTTCAAGTACCATGGAGTCAAAACAACATTAGCTGGAAGGCATTTCAGAAGAGCTCTAATATAGCCTTATGCCCAGAGAAGCTAGCACCAAGCTATGAACGTTGAGAGGAAGATCAGTTGCAGGCACTCTTCCCTTTGCCTACAGTAGGAACTAAAGAGTAAGTAAAGTGCAGAGCTGAACACAACAAAAAAGCTCTAGTTTTAACAACACCTTCACAGGGCTGTTACAGGATACACAGCAATGAATTTGCAGCAAGTTGCAGCAAAAGCTTAAAAAGAAAATTATAAAGATTCTTTACCATCAAAACAGTCCGTAAAAAAGAGCTGCTCAAGCCGAAACTGCAAAGCTAAAAGAGCATTTAAAACATAATACCCAAAGGGTATTATCTGATAGTACATATGGAATGCAGACAACACTGTTCCCAGTTTACTTTTTGAGCTTCTTCTAGATTGTATTTTCAATTGTGACCTGAAATTTCTCCTGCAGCAGTCTTTCCCACTTCCTCCCCACAAACCTTGCCCTAACCATAGCTTACTGAGAGAAACCCTTCAGCATGCAAGATCTACCACCATCAAGTAAATCCTGGGATAGCGTAACTCCTCAGTTTGACTTTCAGCTTTCAAGATCGTGTATCTCCTGCACAGTCTTCCTGAACAGACTGCCATTATTTTCCACAGTCCCATAGAGCTGCTTAATGCTGTAGTCATTATTCTCACACACTTCTTTTACCTCTGACAGTTCATCTTGCTGCATTTCAAAATCCATGCTTACTGAATAAACACAGGTCCAAACAGGAAAAGTGCAAGCATCTTGAGGCAAAGCTGCTCTCTAGACCTCCATAATTCCAAGGCTTTCTCTGTCTGGCTGTTCTGGCTTGAAATGCTGCCAGGGAGATTTATCAGACAAATTGTGTGTGCCAGCTGTACACACTTGCCACAAACCAAGGAGTCCCTATAGTAATACCTCGGTTCCAAAGGCCAATCCATGTCTGCTAGACCTCCAGACTAGAATCTCTCTCATCTCTACTGCTAAGCACATCAGAAGCAGAAGCTGCTGAGTGGCAGCTACGGTTTTCCTTTTCCAAAAAATGTACTAGAGCAAAAAGATACTGTGCAGAGCTAGCTGGAATGTATAGCCCCATAGGAAACTGCAGGTGTGTAATGATGGCTCTAAAGAAGAGAGGTAGCATGACTAACACCAGGTTAAGCTGCAAGCCTCCAGTTCAGGACCAAGTCTCTACACACAGTTTATATCAGAACTTCTGTTTACCCATCCTTCCTTCTGCATACCAAAGCCTGGCCCCTAATTCTGTGGCCAATAGGCTTTCTTAAATAGATTTCACAGACTTAGATTCCCCAAATATTTTTGCTTGGTAGACTGTATCACCCATCTACATGTTTGCTGATCTCTTTGAAGAACTACAAGAAGTTTGAGAAGCAGAACTTCCCTTCACAGAACCAATGGTGACTCTCCCAGACAGACACTAACTCTGCCTTATATTGTAGCTGCTGCTGTTTTGCTCAATAGGCCTGCCAGCTGGTAAACAGACTTGCAGTTCCTCAGATCCATCACCTCTTCACAGACTGCCAGCCCATTCATCACCCTTTGCCCCTCAGGAACAAAGCTAGGGCACACTGATCCCCCCTTGCTCCTCAGGGACTATGCTAAGGAAGCGAGTGGGATACATTTTGCTAACATTAATCCAGATATTTCAACTCTGACTTACAAGAACTCTTGGGCAATTGTTGTACTCATGGTAACTTATTAGTGCTCTAGTCTATTTGTACTATAGGCCCTGTTACAGCTACTTCAAATTGAGACAGATCTGCTGACTCTTCCAAATTACGTGTTTCATACACATTATTTTAATCCCATAAGTGTATGCGCATACACCATCTTGCAGGGAGGGAGAATTTCCATCCCCAAGTTAAAAAGTCACAGAGAAGGTGAGACCTCTCAGTCAGAGGCACAATTGAGAAGAGCCTAGGTGCTTTCTTTCGCACCTGTCCATTAGGAGAACAGCTTCCCCAATGGGAAAAAATCAGAAGCTTTGACAAGAGTGTGAAATGTACAGTGAGCTATAAGATGTTCTTATATAAACCAGATTTTATAAGTGTCATCTGTGCTTATTATAGTAACTTAATATAAGTTATATAAAAGTATTATAAACAGAGTTCAAGCTTTTCACAAGCTAAACAAGCCCAATTTCTAATGATTAGTGGTGTTTTTTAATGGTCTTATTCATTGTTTTCAGGAAAGGGAGTTTCAAAAAGAAGACTCCAAGTCATTTGGCTACTCTTACACACTACTTGCAGCCTTCATATGCACCTTTTGTGCATATGATTACATATTCTAAAACCTAACAGGAAGAGATCCATAATAAATAGCTTACAAAGTAAACTATTTTGTGCCACCTGAATAAGGTACTGAAGATGGATAGATGGATAGATAGATTCTAACATCTCACTGGTTTAATAGGCTTTAAAGCAGCACATATTTCTACTCAACTCTATTCTCAGCAGTAAGATCTGTAATTTTAAGTTAAATTCATTGCATCCAACGTGCTGTTAGGATTGTTTTTCTTTTGCATTCAGCTCTGCAGAATCTTGGGCAAACAAGTCACTAATTGAATCACAATCAGTTTTATTCTTTGTTGCTGGTTCAGAGTTTTTTTTTCCAGACCCAAAGCAAGAGTTAAAAGTTAATGCATATAAACCAAAAAGCTGACCTTTGACTTCAGAAGAAAACTGAGCCAGATGTCGGGTTACAAAGAGCCGCAGTTGATGATTCAGATCACAGTACAGAGTATTAATGTTCCAGGAACGAATTCCTGTAAAAAAAAAAGAGAGAGAGAAGAGAGAGAGAAGAGAGAGAGAAGAGAGAGAGAGAAGAGAGAGAGAAGAGAGAGAGAAGAGAGAGAGAGAAGAGAGAGAGAGAAGAGAGAGAGAGAAGAGAGAGAGAGAAGAGAGAGAGAGAAGAGAGAGAGAGAAGAGAGAGAGAAGAGAGAGAGAAGAGAGAGAGAAGAGAGAGAGAAGAGAGAGAGAAGAGAGAGAAGAGAAGCTGTCATTGTCATTACATCTACTCCAGAAACAGAAGTGGAGAAAGAGAAATGAGCAGGACACACAAAGAGCAGGGATGCTCTACTAGATGAGCATACTCAGGATGGAGAATGTCTTCAGAAGCCGAGGACCATAAGATACTTACCTTCCATAAAACATTTCTTTCTGAAGGACATGCAGTGAGCAAGTCTTCATTCAACTTGGACTTCATGCAAGGGAAACCAACAAGTGATGAGGTCAAATGAATTTCACTACCGCTTAACCAAACTAACACATTATGTCCGTTTTACATCTGCACTCTCCAGCACTTGTCACTGGTAGAGATGCACTTCTGTGTGGTTATGCTACTGAAAAGCTCAGACATCAGCTTTTTTGCTCTTACAGCCTATGCATCCTCCAAGTAACAAAAGCCCCCCACCCCCTCAACTCACTCTGCCTAATCACTCCTTCAAAAATACTGATCCCACTGAGATCATTTGAGTCTATTCTTTAATCTTTATCATCTTTGGCAGCTAATTGCCTTCATATCACAGCAAGAAGGTGCTTCTGCTCCCAGAGCAAGTGGCACCAAGCCATGCTGGAGAAGTCACCTTCAGCCCTCAGTGTGAGCAGGTTTAATTCTGGACGACACCAAACATTACAGACTACAGATTTTCACATCCCACTAGGGAGCAGCCTTTCCTAGATGGTGTGACTACACTGTGCCACAATGAACAAAACCAGGATATCATTATGAACCCCTATTCCAACATCTGGTGGTGATGCCTGCTGATGTTCAGATGTTGAAGACCAATGCCACAGGCTTCTAAGGTTAACTGAAACAAGAATTTCAGCTCCAGTATTTTTTGATGGAGTCCTCACTAAGAGCTCTTTCACCATCTCTCTTGCATAAAATACCAAGTTTGATTGTCTCTATTATCTACTTTCTTTCAAGGTAGCCATGTTAATTTTCCATGGAGATATCATTCCCATTTACTGCAGTTCTAGCTCTCTCAGTTTTTGCTGGCCACTGGTGGAAGAGGATCCTCAAGGATACATGTTCCAGCTTTCTACACATAGCACAACACAGTAATCATTGCATCACTCCGGTCAAGGCCTGTAGAACCTACAGCAACTAAAAAAAACTTTGCGTTTAGTTTCTTTTTCTGGTGACAGCTGACACAGTGGAGTAACAAAGCTTATTTATGTGCTGACAGTCGGTGCTCCAGACTGCACAAAAACCCCTCAGTAAATCATCTGAACTTCAGGGGGAAAAAAGAAAGGAAAAGAAAATGAAACAACTTATCAGCACAGCACCTTTCAATTTGGACATGGGATACAAACAAACAAAACACATACTAAAAAGACATGGATCAAGAAGATGTACAAAATCCATCTATTTTCCTATGCTACATTCCAAGAGAACATAATTGTTTAACCAAATGTTCAGTATATAAGAATCTTAATGCAGTATTTATGAGCATTCTGACCCGGACAGGAACAAGGTGGCATTCTGCAGGGCAAATCCTGCTGATTAGCTGCTGTGTCATGGTCCTTGCGTCCTACTGCAGCAAGAAGTGCTATTTGAGGTACTGCTACCTCCTCCAGGACGCAGAAAGAATAGATGCTCTTTCGGAGCAAGAAAGGGAAGAGTGTAATTATCTCACTTGTTCTCATATTTGCAACATTATAGTCAACATTTTCTTCCCTACAGGTAGTCTGAGTTTACTTGCAATGTCTCCCAGTTCACCACAATTCCAATTTATCATTCCATGGCACATGAGCCAGAACATTGTCCTTGCTGATTAGAATCCTCTACTATCAGAGTGCAGACTACACCGCAATAAGGGTGCACATTCAAGCACTTTGTAAATGCAAAGCCTAGGTAAGCGACCATGTGACTCATCAGTTTTCCAGCTTATTCTTTATGCCCTTGTGAACGTTTTATTTCCTGCTGGGGTAATTGGCTTAAAAGATCTGACATTTCTCCCCAATATCAGACCTAGTCTTCCGGATATTGTTTCAAAATTGAATAAAAGTAACAGAAAAATAAAACTAGCATTTGTTAGACAGTATTTTGGGGAAAGTGTTGTTCGGATATCCCACAGATTCACAATGTCACTGCCTACAAAACTCTACACCTGGAAATGAGCAGGTTCCTAAAATGTCCTGAAGCCGCTATTGCAGTCTCCTGAACCAAGGTATGGAAAGAAGTCTGGAAATATGTACTTTTTATACCAGTCAGGGCGAGAGATTTACCAACTGAAAAATAAAATAAATCTTTGGTTGTTTTTTGTTTGGGGCCTTTTTTGTTGGGTTTTTTGTGTTTTGGTTTTTTTTGTTGTTGCTGTTTGGTTGGTTGGGGTTTTTTTTGTTTTTTTGGTTTTTTTATGTTGATTTTATTTGCTTGGGTTTGGCTTTGTTTTGTTAGTATTTTGTTTGTTTGGGGTTTTTTGTGCAGAGAGGGTGCCACAGCCAACAGAACAGACATAAAACAAACCGTAGCTTTTTAATCCTTTGTATATTCACTGCTCAGCAGCCTGTTCTATCTTCACATGAGCTCTCTACAGCAGCTAATACTTAAGTGGGAATCATCATTTCCACATTTCTTGAACTCCCTGATTCAAGAGTGCAGCTGTCTACATCATAATATGCTGACTGTTGACATGTCTCAAGATTGGTGTCATTTTAACTATTCTCCTTTTTCATATCTTTCAGTTTGCAAATATTGGTCCATTTTAAGAAGATGTCATTCTCCCTTTTTTTAGTGGGGAAAACTCTAACTTGCAGGGGTTCCTATTCCATGTAAGTGACAGAGGAAAGATTAAAATCTAAGTTTCCAGCTCCCAGAGTAATTCACTTCTACTGCCAGTAACTTATTAATCCCGCTGAAACGGCTCCCTCTCATGCAAATGAAAGGCATGTTTACATTTGGCAGAATTTCAGCAGGTTTCTAGACAGAGAAGGATAACTTATTTTAATTTCTACTGTGGCAGTTACAGTCTGCCAACAGCATGTTTTTCCTCTGCAGTGGGAATTCTCAGATTACTGGCATATGACTGCAGAATCAGAGTGAAAGCCTTTAGTTCACAGTCTGATGGGTCACCATTTCAAAGATTCAGAGAAGGGATAAGGATGTAGGTTGGCACACCAGTTTCAGTGACGTGCCAAGTGAAGATGATCGCCCTGCTCTGCAGGAAGCAGGAATGGCCCCTTCAAAGAAGGTCTTTCAGAGGCTGTTTGGTCCTAATCAAATCTACCACTCCTGACTAAAGCCATCCCTTGAAAAAGGGAACGAAACACTCGTCACGAACAAAGTAGCCTGCCAACAGATAACTGGAAAAGATGCTGAAGTGAAGAAATTGGACAATATTTGACATTTTTACACCCACCCTTTTCCTAAATTGAACTGTCCATCTGTTCTTCAGTACTGCTGATGCTTGCGAGGAAAACGGCCACAGAATTATCTCTGAATTACAGCTTGGCCAATATTATCCCTAGCATATTTCAAACCAATGTACCTTGGAAATAGGGAGGGAAGGAGTGAAGGCGAGTCAGAAGGTTGTTACTTTATTTCTCAAAGGTGTACTAACTGCTTATTAGAACAAGGATTCTCTTAAGAACCTGATGTAATTGATCAGCTCTCCTTTGTCTTTTTGTCAGAAACTATCAGAAATTGCCACAGGGGAAAAACTATCATCACACTACCTCCTTTCCCCTTACTTCTAAACAACACTGCATCTAATATACAAAGACTAATTAATTGCCAGGGCCTCAGCGTGTTTCTAAAATATGGATAACAGAGGAGAAAAATATTATGGTAGGTCTGTCCTGCATCGTGTCATTTCTGAAGCAGGTCACTGTGTGGTTTGTCCTCCCTCACTGTGCTCCATGTGCTTGCTCTATAGACAGGGAGAAGACAGACCACAACAGACCCCTGTTCACAGCCGTCCCTAGGACCACAGCGAACAGTCCAGCAAGACAATTCCTCCAACAAGACAGAAGTAAGATGGAAATAAGATGTAATCTACCAGACCACTAATAAGGACTGAAGGGCAAGAGAACCATCTTCAAGCTTTAAGACGTTCAAAAACCGTGTTAGCTACATGTTACTGATACACATAAAGCAACGGTCAGGGAAGAAAAAACAATAGATGCCGTCTCACGCCGCAGACCGGCCCCGCAGTGCGCCGGGGATCCGAGCCCCGCCCGGCCTCGCCCTCCGCCAGCTCCCCTCCCGGGCTGCTCGGCTTCAGCCTCGGCCGCCCCCCTCCGCGAGCAGCGGGATAATGCGGCGGCACGGCGGTGCCGCAGGGCAGGGAGGGCACCGCCAGCTCCGCCTCGCCCCAGGCGGCGTTAGGGACGACGCGGCAGGAGCGCAGACCCGCGCTTTCGGGGGCAAGGATCGCGTCCGCCTCGCCCCGGCCCCTGCGCTGCGACCCCCCGCTCCTCACCGCGCTCCACCTCGCTCCTCACCGCGCTCCACCCCGCTCCTCACCGCGCTCCACCCCGCTCCTCACCGCGCTCCAGGGCTCCGCGCAGCGCGCCCCGCTCCGGCTCCGTCCCGATCTCCCCGATCACGGCGAGCAGCGCGTGCCGCCGACCGCCCGGCGGCGCCGCCGTGTCCATGGCGACCGGCCCAGCCGCCGTCTCCATGGCAACGCCGCGGCCGCTGCTGCAGCGCGCGGTCACTGGCGCGCGGCTCTTAAAGCGCCCTGAGTCCCCGCCTGATTGGCCGAGCTGCCGCGTAGTCCTGCGCTTCTGCGGAGGGGGCGTGGTCTTTCCCCGG